>BSBK01006692.1:182500-782500 GCA_027943335.1 Chamaecyparis obtusa
ATTATGCGGAGTAGGTATGAATTTCCTTGCTTCACTGACAGAGTATAAGTTTCTGCATGCATTCCATGACAAATTATGAGTTCCCATGTTTTGATAAGAAAGATCACAGCAAAAACACTGATATTTTATGTAAAAGATGGCCTATTCAATTAAAAATAGTAATAACTTTTTTGGGGGGAAGAAAAGGAAAGAAATGGTGAGTGGCCTAATAGAAGACAATATCCTGAAAACAGACATCAAATTTAGCTACAAATATTTGAAAATTAAAGTATTAGAATTTATTTGGAATTTAAAAAAATAAATTTTCAAAAAAAATAAGGTAGGGTAATTGGCTTAGGGAAAAAGATTCAGTAGTTGAGTGTTCTAATTTTGTGTTCTTTAAAGTTTTATGTGATAATTTTAAATTATTTTAATCTTTTATAGTTGTTTATTTGACAAGGTTTTTGTTTATAATCAAGCCTTCAGATGACATTATCAAATATGATCCTACAGTATATATTTTTGTAGAGGCATTCAAGGAGACCCATAGAAAGGGTAGAGCAGTAGTTGTGCATTAAATTATAATAGTTTGTGCACCAAGTCATATTTTATTGGTGAACCAATGTGTCATCATATGATTTGTTGCTTTTTAGATGTAAGGAATACATTTCATTCAATTGGAATATTCATGTTCAATACTATAACTTCAAAGTCACAACATATAATGCTATACTATTAAAAAATATTAAACTTCAAATCTAAAAGTATTATAACAACTATTGAACATGTTCAATTGTGAAATTTTAAAAAAATCAAAACAAAATATTACTTCATCAGATGAAAGAAAAAAAAATCATTAAAATTGTCATATAATTCATAATAGACACCTTTTACTAATGTTGGATTAATTTATTATTACATTTTAAACATTCATGTTTTTGTCTGAGTTGTGTTTTAACTTGTAAAGTAAAATTAATGAAAAAGATAATTAGAATATGTCAATAACATTAGAGAGACCACTGGCCAGCACCCTCTTGCTGCTCTTTTCTATCAAAAACATTAGAAAGATGTTAAAAGAGGAATCAATCATTCATTGCGTAAGAGCTATAACCCAATCAATAGATATTCCTCCTGATCATCTAGGCCCATCTCTACCTTGTCATCTAACAAATTGATTTTTTGCCTAATTAAAAAGACAACATAATATAGCTCTTCCTATTTAAATTGTGCAAGACACTAGAAAGTCTATTTATGTTCAGATTCTATTAATCCCTTCTGTTATGGCAGTTGAAAATAAACGTATTTGTCATCGTATAGTTGATTCAGCGTTATTTAGGCCTTGCTTTTAATCATGTGTTTATGACTCCTAATTTTTGTTGTAATGGTCATTTAGACTGATCGATTCCTTTTTGAACTGTTATTCTATATAGAGAGAGAGATTTATATATTTTTTATTAAGAAAATAAAAACATCAAGACAACCTAATATTATTATACTTAAGCTATTTGTATTGCAGTGCAGGTTGTATAAAAGACCTAACCTTGTGACATTACCAACTTTTCTCTGCTTTTACTTTTGACCAATGTTAAAATTGCATTATGATCCTCCATTATTATTATTATCAATAGTTGAAAGTCCCAAGAATATGGCACATGAAGTTGGTGAACTACAAAAGCTTGAATGTCGTATGTAGCAGATATGAATGTCTTAAAATTAAGAGTATACCTAAGCTTGAGCACTGATAAAGATCTCCCGGTTGCCCATTGATGGTAAAAGCATCCGATACATTTGGAGCAGCTCCTGTCCTTGTTGCATCATTCACAACATCGATGGGGTTTCTATTCCACCATTCCCCTGAAAAAAACATTCAAAACATCAATTTCTACTACTAGTCCAAACCCAAAAACAGTGCAAAAGTGTGTAGATAATTGATTCTGACACAGCATACCTAGAATAATGGGCGGTGCTTCATGGCACGGTTGAAGAAATGGGTACTTTTTGCCCTCCTTTGGATAGATGACCAGAGCTCCATAAACAGTAGCTCTGAGCCACGAGCTGTGAGCATGCCACCACAAGGTCCCTTCTTGGTCAGTAATGGTGAATCTGTAGGTGTAACTTCCTCCAGGCCGAATCGGGCATTGGGTTATAAACTCCGGCCCATCAGCCCACGCTGTACGCATCTGCCGAATTCCATGCCTGCATCACAAATCTCAAACTAAAATAGTTCAACAAATCTCAAACTAATATATTTCATCTGACTAAAAAATCTAACTCTTCTTGACATGAAAGAGCAATAGAGAGAAGACACACCAGTGAATGGTTAAATTGTACTGCGCGTAATTAAAAACTTTGATTTCTAGAGTGTCCCCATCGTGAACATAAAGAGTTGGGCCTGGAAATTGGTCGTTCACTGTGATAATATCATGCGTCCCACAAAGTTTTGTCACGGTGAGAGATTTAACCTGCAGTGCAGATCAAACATCAAGCTTTCATAGTTTCAACGAAACTATTCATTTGTATGTAGTTCATAAATAGGTATTTAGATGTATTTGGGGATGTTTCCAATCCCATCCTGTGAATCATCATTGGGATGAGATAATAATGATTTACTTAATGTGATTGAAAACGTCAATCAAAAATATATATATATATATATAATTTAATCCCAAAATCTTACATTCATTATAAAGACTTTACAAGTATTGCGAATGAAACATTCCCTACATCACAAGTAATCTAAAGAAAAAGGAAAGAAATTGCAGTGGAACCCATACAACAAAAGTTTGGCTGACTAATTCTGCAAGTGAAGTGCCAAACACAAAGCTCAAGCATAAGTACAGCCACAGATATGTCAGTGCCATTTCTCCTCTGCTCACTCAGCTGAGAATTCCTGAGCTTTGGAACTGAGACAAAATCTCTCGAAATCTGTGCAACTCCTATGAAGTGATATATCCTCCAATAAGAACTCAAATTACTTCGAGGAATAAATAGAAAACGGGAGAGAAAGATGAGCAGATTGCAAGGGTATAATTGAGTATAAGTTGGGTTAGATGGCCGGCAAGTTGGTTTGGGTAGATATGAAATTTGTAGTAAGATGAACGGTCAGGATCTCAGCCCATAATTGAGAATGTATGGTGAGTTGCACTGTTGAACCGCTCTCGCTACGTAGCGTAAGCAAACTCTATTAAGAACTTTCCCTGCCTTCTCTCAAACTCAACTCCTTGTTCAATCTTACGCGTGAAGTGGTGTTCTCTGGTCTTTGTTTAATTTTGATGAGCTTTCAGTTGTTTATTGGAATTATCTAATTAGTAGATTTTTAATTTTGATGAGAATTATTGGGCAGCAACAACGAAAATTGCATGTTTTGAGGAGCTTTCTTGTGTTTCGGTTTTGAATATGGTTGAATTAGTTGATTGCTCTCGCGCATGGCTGCACAATAAATGGTTTTTATATGATTCCACATTAATCGCTTACCGAAATTCGACTTTTCATTGCTATCGTACTTAGCCTCATATGACCCTTTCAAACACGGTTTGCTAACATAATCATTGGTCTACATTCCATTTAATATTTAATATTTGATAATAGGGTTTTCGGTCTAACAAATGATAGGATAGATGAAGTGGACAAAACTCAAAACAGAAATTCAATTTATAGAAATAATTTACCAAAATTGTTTTGTGCTAACTCTTGAATCTATTATATATGTTGGAATGCTACAACATTCATCTTTATACATAATCAGCTACACACCATCTGATAATCAAACCCATTACAATTGCATCTATAAATAGAGGTCTTAGAACAAACTAGAACATATTAGTCAATAGTCAAAACACATGATGTGAAAATATGGTGTTCAATGGAGATGGATAGTGAGAAGAAGTTTCTAAAACTAGGCAATGGGAATAGTCTGTTTGACCATTACATTGAGGGTCAGCACTGGAGAAGTTACACAATCCAACATTCACCTTTAATTTCTACCACAAATGTTTTTGCACTTACAAATTATTTGTATCTAACTTTTATCTTTCTTTTGTCTCTTTCATAACCAAGTCTTCAGATGTATTCTCCAATCCTTTCCTTTCTTGAAAGATTCAAACAATCTCAATGGTCTTCAAATCTAATGATGGAAATAGGGTGTTGCTCCTAAAAACTGCAAGTTTTGTTGGACTCTAAAAATAGGCCAAATTCTTTGATCAAGTTCAACAATCAATCTTGGCCAACAAATGGAATGAACCTAATATGGTTGTTGTTCCTTGCACTTCAAGATCTGCTAATGCCTAGATAGGTCTACCTTGATTGGATTATAGCAAATTGGTTGTATCATATGGATACATATTTGGCCTTCTAAGTCCTCTACTAGATTCCTAACCTAAGGTAATACTACAAAATAAATTGTAAGGTATTTAAATGAGATCAGTGTGTTCTTGCTATTGGGTATGGAATCAAATGATGCTTATGTTGGTTATGTGTATCACTATGCTAGACAATCTTTAAATTTACACCTCATATAAATATGTCAATTATTTCTTTCTATTTATTCAAACACTTTGCAACTATTTTTGTGATTTACGCAAATTACTATATCTTTGCTTGAAAGGATCATCTAATAAACCACACAAAGAAAATGAAGTTTATTTGATTGACTTGATTCACCCTTGATGAACAAACTAATGTAAATAAAGCAGAGAATTGAACACAAGAAAGTTGAAATCATTATGGCCACTTTAACCATGCAACAAGTGAACCAAAACTTGAAGCATACACTAGTATTAAGTGCAAAATAATAAAAATGTCTTTTATATAGATGCAAAAAGTATAATGGCTAATACAAAATTTTACAAAATACTATATTGTTTTGTTTTTTCTATCTAATGATGTCAACTTCAAAATACAAATAATGCCTTTTATAAGGAGAACACTTATGCTCAAAACTACATGTCTTTTGATGAAAAGACACATCTAAACCATAATGTTTGTGTAAGTGTATTCTCCACATGGCTTTATTAAGCCTAGTTAGGTGTCATAGTTAAGTGTCACCTATTTGACTTGTTCTAGGAGAGGTGTCTAACTTTGGTTGTTGACATTTAGGAGTCTACTAGAGATGTGTTAATTTCAATTCAACACATCATCCTAGTTTCTTGGGTGGTTTTTCCACCACTCCAGTTCATCCCTCCTTTCATGGTTGGACTTGGTTGCACTTGGGTCTATATGTACTATCTTCATTTGTATTATCAATTAGTAGATTTTCACCATTATGTCATTCTTCATATTTATCTCTTAGATCTTATGGAATTCTTCAATTTGTTTAACAATAACAAATTTTAACTCCTTAATAGAAATAAATTAATAGCTCCTAAGTGCTCAAAATAATTCTGATTTTTGCAAGTATCTATGTTGGTGATGAAGTGCGACATGACATATTCCATCCTACATAGCCTATTTTTTATGGCCTTCACCTTGTCCACTATGTGTTCTTCATTGATTATATCCTCGAAGGCTTGAGGGAGCTCTTATGCCATCATATCTCTCCATTGTTCTAAAGGAACCAGTGAGCCATCTTCACTATGTAGAATAGTTGGGAGATTCTCTATGTCTTCCTTGTTAATGTGATCTGTATCTTCTACAAGATCTTCCTAGAATTCTTGATATTTCTTGAGAAACTTTTTTATTTTCTTAGAATCATTTGAAGACATAAGGCCTTTGAGTTCCATTTCTCTATTTTTTATTTTATCTTATCTCCAAGTTGGGTATTCTCTTTGAGAGCTCTAAAAGTACCTGCGTATGTGCTCTAAAATTTATTAATGTATTTCATCATTTCTTTCAGCCTATGTATGATCAATTTTGATATCATGTCATATACAACTTTATTGGTCTTTTGAGATCCATCCTCCAACATCTTTTCAAAATTTTGTGCTTTCAACCTCTAATAGATTGTATCTTGTAGTGCTAAAACAACTTGTTGTTACTGTTGATATGAGGAATCTCCTCCCTCAGTGATAGATTTCATCTTCTCTTTCACTTTCATTTTCTCCTCTTCTAATATTTCATACCTAGCTTTGTAAGAATCTCTTTCCTTGATCAAGTGTTCTACTTGTTCTTTATTAAATTTTCAATATTAACATTTAAATCTATAGTGACCAACAAATCTATTTCCCCAACCCTTTACACCATGTGGTGGCAAAAAATGTTATTTGTGTCTATGAGAATAAGCCTCTTATATTTTGGACACAATGCCCATTGCAACGAGACTTTATTTTCAATATCAAAGCATGAGCCAGTGTATATCCTATCCATATCTTTAGGCAACATTTTCTTCTTTGTGTTCTAATTCTTTACAAATTTATCAAAAAAAATAATAGAGTTCATATTCCATCATGTGAAGATAAATATCCCAACATCTTGTAATAGTTTCCTTCCTTTTTTTAGGGTCATATTATTCATTTCTAAATCCACATCTTATTGCAGTTCCTTCAACAGATCATCTTCATTTGCCGAGATGATTTCATTCACCTTTTTTCTCAATAATCTACCTTTATACTTATATAGAAATGTTCCAAATTCAAAAGCATGAACAAATTCATTATCTAAAAAAAATATCTATAGGCCAACTGCCTCACATCATCCTTCTCATCAATTAGGGGTGATTCTACCACAATTACTCTTTCATGATAAGGACCAAGACACACTTCTAAATCCTGATCAAAATCAATATATCCCCCTTCTCATACAAACATCTATTTAGTGGCACTTTCCAATTCAGGGGTAGGTTGTGGTGACAAATCCATAAGAGGAGTTACAACTTAAATGCATTTCCCTCTTGGCCCTTAAGACCTTTTCCTAAAGACATATGATGGAAAACCATCCACCACCTCATCTACATGATAAATCATTTTTTCTCTTTCAATGGGCTCCTTGATATTTGAAAAACCATTTTAAGACATGATAAGTTATGATTTCTTCTCCATTATTTGGCCTTTGTGACCTTGTCATATGATTTCAGCTTCTTCAAGGCATATCTCTCCTCCAAGTTTCTTATATTTCCATCTTATTCAATTGGTATGTATGCTCATATGAACATATTTTTTGTGATTTCTTTTCCTCACTAATGAATCCTTCGGGATCAAAATTCTTCTTAGGCTCACCATGTAAAAGATTAGAATGATCCAACTTAGATTCAATGAGGTTATAGCCCTTAGTATTGATCACAAAATTTTCTTAAGCATAATTTTCCTGGCATAAGTGATTGATTTCCATATTAATTGAGATGCATAAAACTAAAAGCACTCAAGTGCTCTATAATTCTCAAATTAGCAATTCTATTTAGCACGGTTCTGGGAAGGAGAAAGAGGACACCTTCAAATCCATAGATCCTTATCTTATAATAGTCTCTAAATGAACACAAATCTCCCCAATTGTGATTCACTATCTGCCTCTCATCATAATCCTTTGATCTAAGGAATATTTTTTATTTTCAAAGTGAGTGTGTGATCTCATGATTGGCCCAAGAGTTTATACAATAGTTTGACAAAATATTCTTCAAAATATAAATATTGAGACCATGGGTATCTACTATCCCATATAGATATATATATCTGCATTGGTTTCCTAAATCTATATCTTTCATAGACCATAACCCTTAGGTCATATGTATGTGCAAATTCATTTCCTAAGCAACATAGAGGAGTATATGCAAAAATAAAGAATAATGTTTGAGGTAAATATTGCTAGGATTCTTCTTTATTATTTCTAATGCATTATTAATTTGATCTACTACATATGCAATGTAATAAAAATAATAAGAATTATGTGTCTAAATATTAGCATCTAACACCATTGATGCAATATTCATAAGAGGATTAGCCTTTATGCCTAAAACTTGACAAATTGAGTACTAAGTGTATCTAAAATACTCTTTAAAAATAAATCTACATGTAATGGTTGTTTTTCATTGATATCAAATATCTTGAGTTTATTGTCTTCTTTGGGTTTATGAGAAGGAAACCTCTACCTCTTGTATATATCCTCAATAATATACCAAATCACTTAGCATAATTAGCTTTCCATAAAAGGTGTTTAGGTCAAACACTCTGGAAATGTGATCTTTGGTTACTTGCAATAATAGCTCTCCCTGGGTATCATATATGGTTTTTGTTTTTGGATCATAATTATTGGTGATTGGCACCATCAAGTTTTTATTTTTAAAGACATTTGGAACCACCAATTTCCCCAAATTATACATCCACAAGTTTCATGTCAGGATGCAGTTATATTATCCTCATAGATTTAGGGTTGAAATCAAACAATTAATCCATTGGGTCTTGATTTAGGTGTCTACCTTATTTCTTTTTCTCTCTACTTTATGTTCTTCTAAAGTTTCTACATGTTTTTTTATCCTTTTGTTTCCTAGCCCTAGTTTTCTTTGATGTTCCTTCCATTTTGAAGAAAGAAAAAAAATTCTCACTATTTATTCTAGGATCTCTGTTAGAACACTTACTTGGACCTCTACCAATAATTCTAAGTCTCTTGCAACAATTCTTTTCCAATTGTTTGTTCTTTGGCCTCTGCAGCCTCTGAATTTTCTTATAGCTATTGATTATGCACAACTATCACAACTGATATCCTTAAATATAAATTGGGATATTTTGTTCATGTGGCCTTTAAATTGTATCAGAATGGTCATTAAATGCCTTAATTTTAAAATCTTGTGCCAACATGATATTTCTTGATCTATGATACTCTTATTTGGTGTCATATTAAATTTTCTTCACCATCCTTCATGTTAAAGAGACTTAATGGATTTCTCCTTGATTTCTCATATCTCTTATCATCCCCTTATAGCTTCTATTTCTAGTTGATTGAAGAGACTTTTTTTCATCACATCGATGTACACTTTTGTTGTGAGCAATCATCCTGATATAGGAAACTCTCCTCAATAGGTTTTCTCTTCACCATGACATGTTATCTCGCTAGAATCTCAATTTTATTAGGATGAAGTCTGATGTCTCTTCAATAATTTCTCTTTTTTCTTGTCAATCCTTGCTCAACTTCATCAATAAGATAATAAAAATGTATTCTCGATAACAATATTTTGATTTAACTTCATATTTTTTTAAGACTCTTTTTGGCTTCCTTCAGTCCTTAATGTCTCTCTAATGAATGTATTCTTTATCACATTTTTTTGATAACACAATAGAATGTCTTATTGGTTCTTCTATTTCAATGTGATCAATATTTTAATTAAATGTATTTCTTCTCTTTTCATTCATCACAATCTCTCCAATATGATATCTTTATCAATGAGAATTTTTCATCTCCTCTTGATAACATCTATTGCATCCTAATCTCATCAAACTAGTAAATTTCAACTCCTTTTGATGATCATCTCATACATAATCCATCACTATGACTTTTAATTGTCTCCTTGATCACTCAGAAGTTATTAGTGAGGACCACCACATTTTTATTGAGGGAACCCTATCAATGAGACACCATTTTCCTTTGTTAGGTAATCAAAATTTTATCGATATCAGCATGTTCATTTATATTTCAAAGAGATTTACCTGTATGTCTCTTCGACATTTAGGTTTTTAGTGTTACATCAAGTGTTTTGATAAGACCACTTCTTTCTTCAATAGATGGTTAATGTCATGTCAACAATAGTACATTCACTTGTATTTAAAATAGAGATCTTACATGTCTCTTTGATGTTTTTTGTTTTCGACATGACATCTCTTTTGGATGAAACCCTTTTTGATTTCCATTAGCCTTTAGTGTTTCATCAATATGTCACCTTTCTTCATATAATCAAGAAGACAATCCAACAATCTTGGTTAAAATCCTCCAAAGTATACAGTGGAAAGGATTTCATATTTCAGTTTGTAGATACATGCTAATGTCTTTTTGATATGTTAGATTGGATCATTTTAAATTCAAATTTCCCACCTTATCTCCATTATGCATACTTTCTAGGATTTCTCACTATTTCAAATGTGTGACACTAGTGACTTTAGGCTAGAAAAAAGTAGAAATTATGGAAGTTGGATTTGATAGAGTGATGAACCCAAAAGATAATTTGATATTTTTCCTAATCAAGAGATTGTGACCCTGAAAACTACTTGTATCTAAAATACTTCTAGCATAGAGACAAGTATCAATATATGCATCTATAAACAACTAAAAATACAACCATGCAACATGATCAGTCTAAGTTGCATAATAGAAGTAATTTTATAGTTGAGAGGTATAAATCTCAATATATTTATGTGGCATCATTGGTTATCTGAATGATATCCCACTTGATATCAAAAATAAAATACCATTATTCAATGGTTCAATGGAAGAATCAACCGATAAATATTTACAATAGTTTAGTAACTTGATGGAACATTATGAAGTTGATCATGAGGATGTGGTCATGAGATTCTTTGTGCAATCCTTGAAGGATGATGCAAGAGAGTATCTTTCATACTTACAACCATATTCTATCAATTCTTGGAATGAATTCAAATCATCCTTTATTGATCAATTCGGTGAAGGAATTATTGAATCCTTGGTGCTCAAAGAATTTATGGATATTCACATTGAAGAGGATGAATTGCTGCCAACATCAAATCTCAAATTTACAAAAGTGCTAAAGAGAATTCTTGAAAATATGAGACCTAATGATGCACTAACTTTGTGTATTTACTTAGGTGCCTTTGATAGGAAGGTGAGTTATACACTAAGAAGTGAGAATCTAGAAAGTTTGTATGAGGATTTTTAAATTGCAATGAACATTGAGAAGGTTTTAAAGTATGTAATGTTGAGAAGAATTAAACTAGAAAGAAAAGCCTCTTATGCAAGAAAATAGTATAATCCAGAGGTTAATAATGGTATCTCAAATAATTACCAGCACACTGCCCCATTTTATGATTCATACTATGATGATGGATATGATTCTCTTGACACAAAATTTGATCCAAAATATAATGAAATGTGTTTAAATGGAGTGTATGTCCCTAAAACAGTAGAAATACCTTATGTACATGGTCAAAATGATGCATATTAATATCCATATAGCATATACATGTTTGAATATTGTCCCTCAAATGAGTGTGAGTTTTTTGTCCATAATCATGAATCAATAATTAGTATTGATCGATTTGATACCCATGTTTCTTATCAACAAAATACAAACATTGTTGATTCTATGGTATATTATCAAGCCTTGGATGATAATGGGATGAGAATATTTTCAGATTATGGTAGCAATGCATTTGCAGGAATCTAGGGGAAACCTTGTGATGAGAGTTATTTGGGTGAAGTGCTTGAAGATATGAGTGATTTGAATCAAGTTATTTGGTTTCCTAGTGATGAAAATAGTGGTTGTGAGTTAGACAGGGATTAATTTGCAGCTGATGATATGTTTCAAAAATGAATAGAACTCAAAGTTATTTAAAACATATGTTGTGGTCATCATATAGAAGAGGCATGTAAATCTAAAAATGGCTTTCAAAATTTTTTCAAATATATTATATGATGAAACTAAAGGAAAAAATAACACAATCTCTTGCAAAGGTTTGTTTAAAGGATATTCTCATATGTTCTCAAATCCACAAGTTCATGATAATATAGAGGGACTTTTAGATAATCAAGATGTCTATAAAAATCTATGTGAGTCATAATTAGAATTATTTGTTGCATATGAACAAAATGGTGACACAAATAAAGAGATGAATGTGTTTCAAGATGAGGTAGCATCTGAAGATAATCAAGATATATATTGTGAACAAGAAGAAGAAGAAGAATGTACTTAGGAAAATTATTTTCAATTTTTTCCAAATCCTTTGTATAATGAAACAACAGAAGATTGCACAATATCTTGTTAGCGTGTAGCTTAAAGTGATTTATGTACATTTTCAAATCTATTGTATGAAAAGGATGGAGTATTTTCAGATCCTATAGGGATTGCACTAGTTTATGAAGATGACCACTATAAGGCTAAGATGGAATCACATACATCATTTGAATATTTTATATCACCATCAAGAAGAGTAGCCAAAGAAATAAATAGTATTTCAAGTCTTGATATCATGAAATATTTGGACCATAATATAGATGTGACTTACTCAAAGGATGAAATAAATAGCGATAAGGAGTACCTCTTAGTTGACATGAGGCATGGTAATATATTAAATATGAGTGATAGTAAATTTAAGGATGTGAAACCATTACAATTTTGCAATGAATACCAAGGAGTAGCACAAGTTCAAATTTTCATTATGGAATTAAGGAAAATAGTAAAACTTAAAACAACAATGATCGTGATCAACAAGATTACTACAAGAATGGTATTTTCTTGGAATTCTTTAAGTTCCTTTTAGAAAAAAAATTGTACATGGATGTCAAACCTAATTGAATAGATGAATTAGGCATGCAGTCAAATAATAAGCTTGTACTTGCTTATGAAATGTGCATTGACATACAACATGTTAACAATAATAAAATTAGGATAATGATAAAAGGTATTAGTAATAATGTGTGTGGTCAAATACTTCCTAGTGATGTTTTTAGATCTGTGATATTGACAATTTTAAAATTGGATATTCTATAGAGGAAGAGTAGGTTTTTTCTTTTTGGTGGCATGGGACCACCAAATAAAATTATGATTTGATTCGTGGATAAAAATAAGCTATGTTGAGGAGTTCAACGAAGTAAGCACCTAATCTACTTCCATAAGAGATCTAAAATCTTTCTATTCCCACAAGGGGCTTACATATCCAACTACTAGAGCCACTATTGGGACTTTAATTTTCTCAAAAATTGAAGTATGAATATGAGAAAAATTATTTTAACATGCATGTTATCTATGTTAAGTGAAAAACTTTAGAGGACTATATTTCAAAATTGGGTAATCCTCATGATGATTGGCTTGGTAGGAATCTTTATGAGTCATAATCAGGTACATGTTGGGTTTGTGGACTCCTGTGATAACTATTTTGTATAGTCAATTTATGTTCCCTAAAGATAATCATTGCTTTGCACATTGACTAATATGCATAAGTGGCCACCTTCGAAAGTCCATATTTTAGTACCTAATGTGTTTTCTCTCAAGTTGAATGTTCTCCATAATTTTCTTAACAATAAGAAACTTCCATGTCCAATTTCAAAACCTCAAGACCTCATTTAGTATTTTTCCAAACCCAATCCGTTTGCAATTTTTTACTTACACATTACAAAATTTATCAAAGTAGCCTTATGTGGACATTGATATCTTGCATCTAGTTGACTCCCATACCAAACCAATTGCTCCCTATAATTTTCTATTCTAAAAAGAAGTCCTATGAAAAATTTTGAAGCCTCATCACTTCATCTGATATTTTTTCCAAGTAAACGCCATATGTGATCTATTTAGGTCTGCACACTACAATATGCATAAACTTTTAGAAGACTAATTTGGAGAATTGATATTTCCACACTTATTGATCAACATGAGAAGCCACCTTGAAATATCACTCGAATCATCATCTTCTATAATAGTGAGGGATCATTGTATTCACTTCATTCTTGATGCAACTTGGGCTTAGTGGATCATCTTCCTTCCAGTGTATAAGATGAGATAGATTTAAACTTCCCAGCTTGTCCACACATCCTAGTGAACAAAACTAATTCATCCTCATCCCTATTTTCTTTCATTAAAAATATGATCATCAAATAATTCATTAAGAGAGTATATAACACATACCTACAAGAAACAAAAAAAATATCATGTGATAAAAATATTGCAACAACACTCTAAGTATATTATGTATCACCTTTTCTCTAACCATTGTTCATATAATTAAATCAATAGTTTTTTAATAAATGAGAAAACTTCTAGCTGGTCAACTTCCTAAATATTATGTTCCCCCTACCCAAGACTAGCTTAAAATTAAAATGGTTCTTCCCACAAGAACCCAAAGTAGGTGAGTGGATGTGGAATCTTATGTGACCATGATGGGAGGCTAATTTTTCCTATGCTATCAACTTAGGGGACAATACCTCACA
Source organism: Chamaecyparis obtusa (assembly GCA_027943335.1). NCBI lineage: Eukaryota > Viridiplantae > Streptophyta > Pinopsida > Cupressales > Cupressaceae > Chamaecyparis > Chamaecyparis obtusa. The sequence continues at coordinate 196,511 of BSBK01006692.1, forward strand.
CTTTTATGAGGTTGTAGTGATCTAGTAATGCATCCTCATTACTAAATAAAATACGTGAATAATATCATTATCAAGACTGATTTAATGAATATTGTCAATTTATCAAGTAGTATAGAAAAATCTAGTTGGTATGTGAAGGATTGTATTGATGACACTTGCTCAAATGTTGTGAATTCTCAAAATCACATGGTGCATCATGTTTATTTAGAGAAGGAAATAAGTTAGTGGACATTCTAACTTTACATAATTTGGGATGAGATGTCCTCCCTTCTGGCTAACATTACCCAAATATTACACTTAAATTGATATGGTATTTCAAATTAACTATTTGTCATCATTGAAGTGAGATGCATGTATTAGATTCATGATACCTTTTAGGTTGATTGACTCATTTTCTCATGGTTCCAAAACCCACCTCTACATTCTTCCTCTAGCTCTGGTTTATCTATTTTTCATTATGTCTACTTCTAGATGGAAATGGGTGGTGTTTTTATTCATATTGAACCAAAAGAGCATTTAAAAATAGTTTAAAAGATCAAGAATTTTGGGACATTCTAGAGGTGAATTATTTTAGACCTTACATTCTATCTATTTAAGGTTTTGAATTTACCCTGTCCATGGATTTTTTTGTCTTGTGTAACAAGGGTATGATCTTTGTGCATGGTATTTCATTCCAAGTCTTAGTGAAAACTATTTTTTGGTAACTAGAATACCTAATGATGGGGTGCACTTGCCTAATAAAATCAAAGTATATTATAAGATGGCTATATGTACATTCCTTAAGAAAAGGGAGAAAGTGAACTAACTTCAAAGTGTGTTCAATTGGGAAGATCTTGTAGAGGCATGATCAAGAGTAACACAAGTTTTAATGAGATATTTCACCTTGGTGGGTAGTTAACAAAGATTTCATGCATTTCTATTTCTTGTGCTTAATCATTTTCACTATAAAATGAAACTCAACTCTACTTACTAGTTTTTTAAATTCTTAGAAGAGACTGTGCTAGAAAATTGATGGACCTGAGAAACTTACTCTTCATCAAGGGTTAACAATTTGTTTGTTTCAATACAACTTATCCCTCACCTATGGATATTAATCCCAAACTCATAACTATAAATTCCTCTCTTCTTGCTTAACTTATTAGCCCTAAACTCACAATTCCAAGCACAATTTCTTCTTTATCTAATCAAGAACTTGAATCTAAGTTGAAACCCACCTAAGGACTTCAAAATTTTACTCAAGAACATTATGGATGACCTTACCCTTGAGCTCTTGAAAGATAAAATAAAAATAAAAATGGTATGAGTAGTGCAATGAACCCCCTAACAACTCCTATGTGCCAAAAATTGATTATATTGAGGATTCTTTTAGCTACAAAACCAATTCTTATAGTCCTCTTGACCATAATGTTCCTTAACAAATCTATCATCTTTCTCTTATTAATGTAAAACCTACAGAACCAAAGGAAGTGCCCATTTTCAAACTCACCCAAGGTAATGCATCTTGTGCATCAAGTTGCACCAAAAAATGGAAGAGATATGCAAGGCTTTTGACACTTATATAGAACTTTTGAAGTGGTAAATGACACAAATTCACCAAGATAAAGACAAACTTCATGTTTTGAATAAGCTGGTCTTTGAGAAAGCCTGGGAATCACCTAATGAAGACATTAGCTACAAGGTCTAGGAATAAAAAGGGGTTATGGTCAGGACATTTGAAAGCTAGAGGGGTATAACAAAAGAAATTCAAATTATCAAACAAGAGGCCAAGAATCCCTAGTTGGAAGCTATGGTTGTTAAATTAAAAGAAAATCAAGAATTTGTTATGAGCAACATTTAGGAGAAGAAAAGAAGGAAAAGTGAAGCAGTGTCTACAACACTAATTAGTCTTCTACTTCAATGACAAAAAAGACAAAAGTATCAAATCGAATTACCTAATTCTCCTATGCAAGTTAAAGATGGAGTAATAAAGTCTATTAATGACTCCTTTGAAGAATGGCTAGAATTTGTGCAAAATGGCTAATAAGAAATAAAGGGACTGATGTCTTATACTGATAGTTAATTTGTTTTTTGGTCCTTTTCTAGCTCTGTTTTTAATAACTTAGTTTTTAAGTATTTATGTTTCATTTCTTTATCACTCACTTCTCATGAGATTAGTTTCATTTGCCTTGATGACAGTATTGTCATGAACTTAATTATGAGTCTAAGCTCTCCCTTATGCTAATCTAATTAAAACATCTTAAATATCTCTCTTTCTATGCATCTTGCAAACAAGTCATACACATCAACATCAATTAAATTTATTATAATAATTAAATTTGATTTCACCCTTGCAGAGATTAGTTTTGTACATATGAAGAAAACTAAAATTGGCTAACAAATCTTTATTTTCTAACATATTAAAAAAATTCTTAGTCGATGTTCTAGTTGTTGATTCGTTGGTTGGTTCTTTGTTTTTGGCCAGTGATGTTTCAAACTTTGGTACTTTTTTAATTATCTTTTGTAATTTGTTGTAAGGGGTTTCGGGTCCCTAGTTAAAACTTATTTTTACCTTAATCCAAAATAAATTATTAGGTAATAGGATTTTAATAGTGGGCTTGCCCTTGTACTTTTATGCTAGAAAACTTGTCTCGCATTATAAAACTACCCAAAAAAAATACAAAACAAAATTTCTACAACTGTCAAACCTCTTCACGGCAGTTGGCAAAAAATTTTACACCAAAGCTTCCATTGTTTTGCTTTATTTGTGCTTTATTTTTAGTCTGATTTAATCGTCGCACTTTAAAAACTCATACATATATATTTTTGTAATGATTTTGCATTGCTTAAAAAATATACATATTTAAATATTAAAACTAAGAAAAATATTGTACATAAAAGAAAAAACCTATATTTTATTATTTGTTCTTTTCATAAGAATATCTTTCAATATTATCTTCTTTTATTAGGATATTCTATCTTTTTTAATGATTTAGAAAAGAAAAAAGGAAAAAAAATTAGAAAATAAGATAAATACTAATAAAATTATCAATCAAAAAATTCTTTTAAATGCTTGTAGATAAGATTGTAATGATTTTGTATTGCTTAAAAAATTAAAAAACATATATTTTTAAATATTATTACTAAGAAAAAGAATGTGAATCTATATTTTATTATTATCTTTCTTTTATAAGAATATCTTTGAATATTTTTTATTTTATTTTTTTGATAGAAAAAGCAGCAAGAGGGTGTTGGCATGTGGTATAGTAAGAGTAGAAGCACATTAACAACATATTAATAGCACTAGTCGCATAGCAGTTTAACAGTAGAAAGTCAGCAGAAACAAAATTATCTAGTCTGCCTCTATCAAAAACAAACATGTAGGTCCTTTTCAAAAAAGCGAACCAAAGTAGCATAACTAGTAAGTAGACAAAATATTAACAATAACAAGTCACACAAGGCTAAACCAATGTTTTAAGAACTTAACCAGAAAATAGGAAATCAAAAAATGGGACCTAGGACTAACAGGCCCATACTAGCACAAACACCTCATGGACAACAGCAGCTAGGATCTCCCACCCAGACGTTTAGACATTAGGGTCATGGCCCACTCTTCTTGCAGGAACAGGAAGAGGTCTATGTTATCCTTGTCGGCTTCCAATTTACCGCCAGCCATCTTCTCCTGCATGTTGCACAGGGTCACAGTCGAAACGTGCATGACCTTGAGGGCTAACTTGTTCAACAGCAAACCTGGGCTTTGATCTCTCTCATGTCCTATTTGAGGCCGAGGATCTCCATATCCAGCTTGTTGAACTTCTCCTTGAGGGATCCTTTAAACCTGTCACTCTCCTCCATCACCACCATAGTGTGCTCAATGTGATGGGATTTAACCTACTAGGTGTGGGGAGAGAGAGGGGGTGGGGTATTGCTGTGAGGCTTATCCTCGATCGTCAGCGGGGGATTCAAGGAGGAGTGTTGCTAGACCTAGGCAAGTTTAAGTGTTTAGCCGAGGATCCCTTAATCAAACCAAAGGAGGCAGAGGTGTCCATATCCTCTAACCGAGACTTTTCCTCCAAAGCCATTTCCCTGAGAAATCTTCTGCATTTCTCCATGGCAATCCTATTAGATCGCTAGACAGTACCCCCCAAATCCACCTCCAGCTCAACCTAGTTGTCCAAATTTTTCCATTTTCTAGGCTTCCTCTCGGTTTCAAGGGTGTTGTCAACCCACATCTTATCCTCTGCTTCTATGGACTCAGAGACATGGGATTCATCTAAGTCCTCCACCCTTTTAAAGGGGTTCCTCACACATCTCTTGCATCTTTTACCTTCCTGTGGGATAAGGTCAGTCTCCTGGATTTACTGTAAAGACTGGGAGAGGGACTGAGTGGGTTTGTTGGCTTCTGAAGGGGAGACTTCCTAGGTTACCTCCTTAATGATAAGGGGAGGTTGGGGAGGAGGGAAAATGGCTTTATGGAAGTTGTAGAGGTAGAGTAAAAGGCCCTGGTGAAGGATGGGGACTGGCTTCTTAGTATTTTTGCTCTCCTTAATGTCTAGGATGTTGCTTTCAATCGACTGAAGGAGATAGAAGGGGATGGAAATGAGGTCTATGTTCCTAATATGGTTGAGGAACAAAAAATTATAGTAATAAAACACAGTGAATTTACCTTCGAGGGTGAAGTATTTCATGATTATATGACATACCTTGGGCCAAAATTTAGGGAGCTGCTCGCGGTTAAAGCGTCCAAACTTTTTAACAAGCTTCTCTCCCACCCTGAAGAATTGGTTTAGACTGGTTACGTCTGCTGGCCAGTTGGTCTTCTTATACTTCCTACCCTCCATAGACAACCCCATAGCCTTAGCAATGACCTCTTCATTTAGCTGAAAGTGCAAGCCCCCAACCAACACCTTCCTGTTATCCTAGGAGGACAATGAATTACTTGGAGATTTTCTTGCCATGCCCTCCCTTCATTCTTTCCATGAAACCCCAGATGTCACTGTCTTTGCAGTAGTGAGTCACTAGGGGGTCGGAGGAAAACTCTTCTTCAATCTTGTCCGTCTCAATGCACAATTTTTTTCCTCCCATGGCAGCCAAACTAGTTTCTACTGCAAGAACCCTCTGGAAGTTGCAGAGCTAAGCTTCACACACCAGCGTAAAGGCCAGGTCTTTTTGAGATAACCATTTTATGAGAATATCATTCATAAGAGGTAGGAGTTGGGTGATTTTTGGGCAATCAAGCTCTATACAGCAAAATCCAACGGATCTCTAGGTGTAATAATTAGAAATTAAGCTAAATTTTCCCTTAGTGCCCTTGGTAATCAAGATTACCTAGTGATGCAGACAGCTATCCCTCCACACGTACTTATGCAAAAGGCAATTATGAACTTTTATGGAGTTTTACGCATACATAGTCATCACTATATTAATCATCAAATTAAGCCATCATGAAAAACAAGGTGGGGCCCTCATTAATATTGGTGATAGCTTGGCTCATTTCAAACATTATTGGTGACGTGTCTTTCCTACCTGATCAGCCACTGGGTCTCCTTTGATAGCTCACTGACCGCCTCCCAATTAACCAGCCTAGCTTGCTTGAGCCCAATGGCAGCTAGAGAATCTGCCACAGCATTACCTTCCCTATAAGTATGGGATATAGTCATGCTTTGGAGATTGTTAAGTAGCTCCCAAATTTCCACTATTATGGTGTTCACCCGCCATCCCACACTCGACCCTCTTTTGATGGCCTCAACAATCACTTTGGAGTCCCCCTCGATCATCAGTAGTTTGATATTCATGGAGATGGAAAATTTTAAACCCCAAAGGAGCATCATTCCTTTAGCTTGATTGACAGTATTTTTTTTGAGCGGCCCAGCATAAGCCAGCAAGCAATCACCATTGTGGTCTCTTAGCACTCCACCCCCACTCTGGGTAAGGTTATTAGCCGTACCATCAAAATTTAATTTGGTCCATCCCATGGGTGGGGCAATCCACCAAGTAGCATTTTGAGCCATTAACCTAAAGTTGTCGAACCTAGTGAAGCCAATCAATAAGTTCCATTTATCTATCTTTTTTATTTCTTAGGCAAAGGGGGGTGCCAAGGGGAGTTTCCAGTTAGTCGAGCCAAGATTCTCACATAGGAGCTTGGTGCCTAGATGGAGAGAGGCCTCAGGTGGGGACTCAATCTCCCTAAAGATCATGTTGTTCCTTTCTTTCCAAATAGTCCAGCATATGTGTGGAGGAAGAAGCCACCATAGGAGCTAGAGGAGAGGATGACTAGAGCAAGGATAACTTTAGTGGCGAATATTCACCAATTGGCTAATTTTACTCATTGAGGACCCAAAATTTGGCTAAAAAAATTAGACTTTTAGGGTGGCCATGTCGCCAGCACTTTATAAAAATTGGGTCCCATGCATAGGCCAATCGCCAATATTTATATGGACTTCAACGATGATGTCACCAATAGAATCTAATTTTTCCACATAGTAAATTGAATATATTCACCAATATGTGGTCAAAATTTAAGTTAGGGTACGGATTAAGTACATAGATTTGACATGCCTCTATTCCGGAGACTTTTCATGGGACTTTTTATCCTTTCAAATTTTGGCCCGAAATAAATTTGAATGTGGACACATGTCTTTATTTCAGAGACTGTCTCTAGAACTTGGTGTCCTTTAAAAGTTTGGCCTGAAATAGGATATATGTCATTGATTTAACATCATCCAAGAGTTATAAAAAATAGTTTTACTATATGTCAAATGATATAAAAGTAAATTATGACACCTATCCATTTAACAATAATGGTGAAATGATGGTTTCTAGGTATGTGTACTTCTAGCTGCAATTTTCTTCAACAATGAAAGATTCGCCAGGATTTTATAGAATTTTCATATAGTTGAAAAAAAATTGTGAGTTAAATTAATATATTTTCCTTTCAAATTAAGAAAATCACCAACAATATTATTATTTTCCACCCAAAAAGAATGTAGGATTCGCCAGGATTTTATAAATTTCTAGGGAGGGGGTTTCTTAAAGTTTTCCCTAGACTAGAGGGGGATTGTCAGCTAGTGAATTGGTGAACATCCTTCCCCATAACCCAAGGGACCCCCAATTTTTTAGTAATTCCCTGCCAAATAGTAGTTGAGTAATCACAATGTATGAACAGGTGATACACAGTTTCCTCTTCCTTTTCGCACAGGAAACATCTACTAGAAAGAGAGAATCCTCTTCTTATGAGGTTGTCCTGAGTTAAAAATTTACTATGCATAAGCATCCACCAGAAGAAATTTATTTTCAGAGTAAGTTGTGGGATCCACACCTTAATCCAATCTCCCAGATTATTCTCCTCCTTCAAAAGAAGATTGTAAGCAGTCTTACTGAGAAGGTACCTGCTTGGGTGGGAGCCTAGATGATGGAGTCTTGTCCAGTAATTCCAGGTATCCTGACATTCCCCAAGTTTTTCATAAGCTCATAAGCCGCTTGATTTAATTTAGGTCTATCCCAGACCAAAATAGCTAAATCCTTCCATCTCCTTTCAGACATGTAGTTAGAGACTCTATTACCAAGGGTAGGTCTGATGTAATTCATAAGGGGACTGAACCTTCCACCTAGGGTGGTGCAATTCTGTATCCATAAGTCATGCCAAAATCTGATGGATCTTTCATCCCCGAGTTGCCAGAAGACCCCCTTAGAAAGCATGGTTTTGCACTCGCAGATGTTAGTCCAGAGTTTGGAACCATTGGGAAGGTCATTATCCTAGAACATCATCCCATAAGGGTTCCCTTTAAGGTATTTAGCTTCCATTATCTTACACCAATTTTCTTTCCTTTCAATTAGCTTACAAGCCACTTTCGTGGTGAGGGCTTTGTTCAGCAAGCCAATTCATCTAAGACCCAATCCGCCTAGCCATTTAGGAAGGCAAACCATTTCCCAATTGACTAGGGACATCCTCCTCTTCTCTTCTGAGCTAGCCCACAGAAAGGTTCTTTGAATCTTTTCAAGCCTAACAGCCATGTTGTTCTTGATCTTGAAGAGGGATAGGAAGTAAACAAGAATCCCTTAGAGAGTAGAGGCAACCAACTGAAGTTTACCATCATTGCTCAGAATATTCCCCTTCCAATACCAGCAAATTTTTTTTTGAGTTCTTTCCAGGATGGAATTCCATAAGTCATGGGAGACCTCTTTGACAGTGAGAGGGAGGCCCAAGTAGGTAGAGGGGAGCGAAGCCGACTAACAACCCAAAATTTGAAGCATTCTGGTTTGGGTCTCGATGGATGTGTTGAAGAAGAAGAGTCTACTTTTATGATAGTTTATACACTGTCCCGAGGCTAAGGCATAGTTCTCCAAAAAGATACTTCCACTATCTAGCTTCAATCACAGATGAGTACCCAAAGAGGAAAGTATCATCCACAAATTTTTCTAAGAAAGCTTGTTGTAGAGTTGAAGCAGGTTTGATTCCTTTTATTCTTCCCATGGAAGAGAGCATAGTTAGATTCCTGCTGAGGACCTCAGCCACCATGATAAATAAATAGGGGGAGATAGGGTCACCCTACTGAAGACCTTTTTCGGGTTGAAAGAAGCCACCCGGGGAGCCATTCACCAAAATAGAGAAGCTAATAGTTTGCGTACATTCTTGAATAATGTGGATAACTCTCTCATTGAAGCCCATTCTACAAAGGATCTTATGGAGGAAGGACCAATTAACTTTATCATAAGCCTTAGAGATATCAAGTTTGAAAGCCATACCCGGTGCTTTGCTCCTATCCATGGAGTGGATGATTTTGTGATTAGATATTGTAATACCCCAAAAATGGGCTATGAGTTCATTAATCTTCTATATCAACATATCGAATGAAATCGACATCGAAGTCCTAACCAAAGGCACATCTGAACATCATCGAATCCTAATTGATTATCTCAAATTCTGCATCAGGGGATATTCCTAGTAATATTCCTAATTATCTTAATTATCTTTAATTTTATAATTATTTGGCGATGAATCATATTTATCCTAAAGTTTGATTAATTGAATATTCTGAATATTTAATTAATTAGATTTAATTTGGCCACTTAATTATTTAATTGAATTTAATTCCATTGTTCCTAATTATGATATTTAATTTTGACAATAAATCCAAAATCTTACAAATAATTGATTAAATGTTTTATTTAATTAATTGAATCATTTTGTCAATTTTTAATATTGTAATTTTGAATAAAAGTTTGATTAAATGATTGATTAACCCATAAATCAATTGTTTTATTTTTCAAAATCAGTTAAGTTGAGAATAAATCACTTTATTTATTTATTAATTCATTATTATCCATGTGCACAATCAAAGAGCAGTTAAACTCCAAATCAAAAAATCAATGCAAGTTATTGACTTTTTGGAACTCACCATCATTTTTGAGTTTTAAAGTTGATCTAAACTTCTAATTTGAGTTAAAAAGTTGTTTTTGCATGATTTGCATATTTTTGTGAATTAAATTATCTTTATTAAAAAATAACTCAAAAATCAAGCTGAGTTATTTGAGTGATTTATGGCTTTTATCCATGCACCTCTAAAGCCCTGGATTTCTATAAATTAAGGCTTCGGCTCATCTCAAATCATCTCATAATTTTGCATAATCACGTTGAAGAATTGCTATCTGGAGAATCAGAGCTTATTGCGAATCAAGGCTATTGTGAGATCAATTTGGTTTTTACATTCATTTAGTTTTCATATCATATCATTGTTAGATTAATTCATAGCATATCAATTTTTACATATCATAGATTTCATATCAAGTTTTTCATCTTATTGTATCTAAAATCAAAAAAATAGGTTAATTGCATTTATTTCATATCATTTTTGCATTCAAATCCTTCATTTAGGTGTCGTCAAGGTCACTGATCTCGATAACAATCTGAGAGCATCATACTCGCACCTATTAGAAGGCAGTAAAGCACCTGGTTAGTTTAGTTTCAATTATTGCATGATTTTGATTTTTGCTAACTTCTAATGTTTTGCTGAAGTGTTGTGTCTACAAATCAGGTACAAAATTCACACACATAGATATGGCTGCATCCAGGATCTACCTTCCTGGAACAAAGCCCTTCTGATTATGATTGATCAATTTGTCCAAGAGGGGCTTCATTCTGTTGACCAAGATCTTAGTGAGGATTTTATAAAAAATGTTGCATAGGTTGATAGGTCTAAAATTCAACATAGAGGTGGGGTTGTCATTCTTAGGGACTAACACAATATAGGTCTTGTTATGGTGCTTTAGCAATCGTCCCATTCTGAAGAAGTCTCTGGCAGCACGAGAGACATCTAATCCAACAATATCCTAGTATTCTTGAAAAAATGTTGGGGGGAAACCATCGGAGCCCAGAGCTTTATAGGCACCCATAGCAAAGACCGTAGCTTTGACTTCCTCATCAGAAACATGTTCAGTAAGGTGATCATTATCACTGTGAGTAACAGCACATTGGATGTGTTCAAGGAGCTAATTTTGCACAATAACAGGGCAAAAATGACCATCATTAGAATACAATCCTTTAAAGTAGTTGGTTGCAACCTGATTAATTTTGTCCTTTTCAGTAACTTCATTTCCTCTTTCATCCCTAATTGCATTGATGGTGTTTCTTCTTTTGTGATTGCTAGCAGATCTATGAAAGAATGCATTATTTATGTCCCCTTCAAAAAGCCACTGGATCTTGGAGCACTGCTTCCAATAGATTTCTTCTCTTCTCAGAGCTTTCTTCCACTTGCGTTTGGCCTTTTATTCTTCCATCTACAACTGGGGGTGGATATTTTCAGTGGTCAGCTGGGCTTGGAGGGAGTCCAAGGTCCTCGTGAGCTCCTTCTTCTCCTTAAAGAAATCCCCAAAATTATGTTTACTCCAACCTTTAACTTCTTTTCTAATGATTTCCAGTTTTTGGGTGATCCTGAACATGGCAGTACCTTTGATAGGAGTGGCCCACCAGGATTTCACTTGGTCCCTAAAAGAGGGGTGGGAGCACCACATAATCTTAAATCTGAAAGGGGTCAGACCAATCCTAGGGGAATCAGACCAGCAAAGGAGGAGGGGGTTATGATCAGAGGTGGTTTTGGGGAGGGAGGATAGGGTGGAGGTCAAGCACAAGTCCCAAGAGGAGGTAGCCAGGACCTGATCTAGCTGCACTTGTTCGAAGGGATTTCCTTTAAGATCAATGTCCAAAAGACCAGAGCAAGAGATAAATTTTGCAAGGTCCCCCATACTATCATAATAGTCCATTAGACCTCCATGTTTTTTTGAGGGGTAGAGGGGGGTATTGAAGTCACCATCCACCATATAATTAGCAGAAGTATCTTGATCCATACAATAGATAATATCCTTCCAAAGGGACAACCTGCCATTCCGGGTATTGGGGGCATATATATTGAACAAGTGCCAAACCAAGTATTTTTTCCTGAAGGTAATAGCAAGGAAGTTTGGGGAGAAGGCCAGCGGTTCACCAACAACAGAGTCAGGATTCCAGAGGGTGGCTATACCCCCGGAAGCATCCAAGGCTTCAAAGTAGGAAAACTCAGCACCCGGCCATAGACTACTAGCCAAGGAGGCAAAATTATTGAAAGACATCTTAACTTCTTGGATGAGCAGAATATCCAGCTTATGAGCAAAAATGTATTGTTTAACAGCACATTGCTTGAGGGGGCTCTTAAGACCTCTAATATTCCAAGAAAGATAAATCATTTCTTATTTTTAAAACTTGTTTCTAAGGTTTTCTACCTACCTATCGTAACATCCCTTGTAGTCCCTCTTGATCTCCTGGCACATTCTGATGGCCTCCCTCTTGGTGTTTCCATTCCCACATCCACCTTTTTGGGCTTAGTTTTCTTTTTTTGAGTCTTCCATTCACCACCATAGTTTTCCTCATAGTGGTCATCACCCAGGGAGCTAGGTGAGGGGAAGTAGTTCCTTTCCTCTAGCTACAGAGGAAGATTTACAGCATCCTTAGGGGACTTTAGTTCGAGTGAGACCGTAATAGCAGGTTGTTCCACTTCCACAGGAGTGATCACACTTATCTCCAGAGTAATCACCAGGGGTTCTCCAATGACATAACCACCAGAGGGGGTTCAGGACCCTTAGGTTCAGGGGTTACCCCGTCGTTCTCTAGAGGGGTGACAATCTCACCCTCTTCCACCTCTGGGTTTCCCAGTTCTGGGTTTTCTAGCACTTTAGCCACCGGGGGGGTTGGTCCTCTCCTTCTCTTCACCTGCAACCATGGGTGGCTCCTCGGAGGTGCCCTTATCCTTGTTCTTATTTTTTCCTTCATGCATCAAGGATTTGCATGTTTCACTGGTGTGGCCCCTGGAGTCACATTTCTGGCAAAAGAGGGTGGCATTCTCATAAACCAGGGCCTGAGTCCATCTGCCCAACTTGGATTTCAAAATAACAAAGTTGGGGAGGGTTTTATTCTTGGTAACATTAACACAAAATGTTGCAAACACCAGCCTAGACTTAGAGCGGGTTACCTAATCCATCGTAATAAAATTGCCAAAGGAGTCACCAATCCACCTAAACACCTGTTCATCCCAATATTCAAGTGAAAGTCCAGGGAGGCGCACCCACACAAGATTCATCCTACTTAGCTCTGTCACCAAATTAAATCTAGGTTTCCATTTTGCTAGGACAAGGAAGTACTTACCATAGACCCACAAGCCCAACAGAACAGAGGCCATATCCTCCAAAGTGTTGAACTTGAAGAGGAAGAGTCCACTAGGCATAGTAGAGGTTAAGACAGATCCCTTAATCTTCCACTGGGTAGCCACCCACTTTCTGACCATTTCGATGGTAGGTCAAAAGTTGAAGAGATGACCCACTAGCGCCAACTGGAAATCGGCCATGGTCCTATTTACCACCGAATTAGGGAGCGAGAGTTCAGTGCCTTCCTTAGTTTGAATGAAGTCCACCATGAGTGATTCCAGAGTATTATGGACCTTGCCCACGAGAGCACCTTTCCAGCTTGTCTTTGGTGGGGATGAAAGGGCACCGGCAGAAGAGGACGCCCTTTGAAAATCTTTCGTTGACTCTTTCACAGCCTGTCCCGTGCTAGAGGAAACAGTCTTGGGACCAACATGGGGTCCAGTGTGGGGACCTGCAAGGGGGGAAGATCCCCCCCAGGGGAGGCGGGCATGGGAGCGGACAATTTGAATTCGAAGGTAGAGCGGGAAGTTGTAGAGCGGGCTAGAATTATTATTCCTAGTGGGTGTTGAGTTTTCCTACTCTGAAGTCTATTTCTTTGAATATTATCTTATTTTATTATCTATCTTTTTTAATGTTTTAAAAAAATATTAGAATTAATTATCTATGTTATTGAATAAGAAATGAACAAAATGAAAAAAAAAAAACTTATCTCATTTTTTTTTTTGCTTTTAAAACAATAATTTGAGATTCGCATTAACATACATTAATCGTATTTTTTGCTTTTAAAATAGTAATTTAAGATTCACACACACTCCACCAACAAGATCTTTCTAGTTTAAATCTTCAATCCTATCGATTATGCATTTTGCATATTTTATTTTATTATTTTTTAAACACAAAATTTTTCATTTTCACAAATATAAGTTTATATTGAAATGCAATAGGGATAAACAAGAGTCTGAGTATTCAATATCACTTTCAAAAGTGGATCAAACATACGTTAGCAAACTAGAAATTTGATCAGGTATCTATAGTCGTTTCTTTTTTATTTCATTACATTACACATTGTGTTGCTATTTTGGTAATTTTTTTTATTAAAAGTGCATACCCTTATTGATGGTTTTCTACAATTTTGAAGACCTTTCATTCTAATTTGTTGAAATATTAGATGAATAGCAGAGAAGATTGTAGTAGATGACTTGTATTTTTTTATCAGGCCATAAATAGAGACATGTATTCAACTAGCCTTACTCTCTTAAAACATTCTACAAACTTTGAGGAAAAAAATTAACCCTTGTGTGTGAGGATAGATTAGAGGAAACACATGATCTCAAAAATTTTCACTCTCAATCCACAAACCATGATTGCATCTTAATTGCATGCCTTCTATTTGTTTTCAAGTTTAAACATATTGCACTTTCTTGAATGTTTCTAAATGGAGTTGAGGTTTTGCAAAATTATTTCTAATAAATTATAAATGTGCTACCACTAAATCATTGTATTCCATGAAATAACGTCCAATTATATCATAGCACCTTGTTTAATGTGTACACATTTTACATGTAAGTCTATCGAAGATTTCACAACCGCATTATCTACAACCCATCAAATCTTCCTTATCTTGAATAATGTTTATGCTCTAAATCTTCCTACTCAAATCTCTCATAATGGTTGAGGACATTCAATGTGGATTTTTAAAACTATTTTGTAAATAGCCTCTAATTTTTTTATGAAATAGTAAATACTAATAAAAAATATTAGTTTTTATATAAAAATCTTATTTTTTATTTTTTACATTTGAACTCTATCTATAATTCCTATTGGCTTATCCCTTGAACTTTCTTAGATGCAAATGTTAGTTTTACTACATATATCACGACAAGGTCACATACATACAGACATATTACTTATATTCTATATTTATTTTCTATTCATTATAAAATAATAGTAAGAAAAAAATTGGATTTCCTTTCAAATTACTTTAATTTAGTCAACTATATTGATAGGAAAGAAAAATAATGTAGAAACTCACTTATCGTTGTAGCGACATTCTTAAAACGATCACGTAACCACATTTAATACGACTCTTGAAGTTCGACATAAGTGTTTATCCACCCATCTTACGTTACTCTATTCCATGTTGACCAAATCAAGTCAATTTAAAATGAGCTTTCCTTCATTTAAATAAATTTTATTTTAATATTTTCCTTTCCATATATTTCAAACATGTAGGTTGGTGTAGCTCAGTCCCCACTTACGTTTCACCGGTTTTGTCATGAAATCTTCAAGGGTGTGTATGAAATTTGAATTTAGAAGTTTCCTTAGCATATCGTAAAATATTTTAGCATTTCTCAATGCCTTCTATCCGAGTCCTAGCAAACCCATATTGAAGAATAAGTATGCATACTAGTTCGTAAAAACCAAACTTAACTTGATCAATAAGAATTGTCGCATCAGTTCTCAAGTATCCAAAGCTAACCCAAACCTACTTCACACTTTCAAGGGAAAAAACAAGAATATATTTCACTGATTTTGAGACAAGTAATCAATTTTTCTAGTCTACTTTCACTTTCAATTAAATTTTAGGTACTCATCATATGACTTTGAGTGTGGCTTCTTTTAAAGAGTATTAAGTCTCATTTTTGTTTAAAGTTAATTTGATGTAGTTCAAAAAGTATTTTAGGAGGTTACTTGATAAAATGGATCTATACATATATCATGTCATGAGGCTATATGTTACCAATTGAATTGACATCTACCACCAAATAATAGGTCATAGATCTTAACAATCAATTTAACATTTGTTCACATTCATATAAGTATAATAAATACAATGACATACATAGTTAGACCTTTCTTTGTTTAAACTTTTATTTTATTTTTGTATTGGACTTGTTCAATAAGCTTTTTTTTTAAATTTTTGAAAGCAACAAACATAAACATGATAACAAATCTCACACACTAACACAACTATTGATCTAATATTTTTGCTCTCTCTCTCTCTCTCTCTCTCTCTCTCTCTCTCTCTCTCTCTCTCTCTCTATATATATATATATATATATATATATATATATATATATATATATATATATATATATATATGTATGTATGTATATGTACACACACACAGATATATATATATATATATATATATATATATATATATATATATATATATATGTTTCTCTCCCTCTCTCTCTATATATCCTTATATATCTATTTGTCTATCTCATCATCGATACCTCTCTCTATTTCCTTATATACGTATATCTCTTTCTCACCATCTATAGCTCTCTCTATATCGTCCTCATTTTCTTCTTCTATATCTATATCTCCTTATCCCCCTTCTCTCTTACTCTTCTTCCTCCCATCTCTTGCTTTTTCTATCCCTATCTCTCCCCCTCTTTCTTTCTCTCCCCTACTATTGCAAACATTACATGAGCTTATTGACAATTAAGTTTGATCAATTTCTAATTTCAAAGGTATTTTAATCATTGTTTATTCTTATGAGTGCATGCAAATTGATTTGAAGGTATCTTCATTAAGACATTCATTGCATAAACAATTCCATTTGCTAAATAGCCTATCAATTGAGCTCAAGAACTATATAGATCCCTGTCAAAAATAGATTAATCTCTTTTCCTAATTGACCTTGCGGACTTTTTTGGTGTACCTATTACACACCAAGGTGTAGTTGCTAGTTTAAAGTGTTGTTACTTTTATGTACCTTTGTCCAAAATGATAGAGTAGGGACATCTCTCTCTAGACTAAATGAATCTTAACTTATAACAAGAAGTTAACTCCTCTATTCATACAGCTAGAGGTAGCAAGTTGTGGTGGAGAATTTGTGATCTTGAAAGAGAGATCACAAGTTCAAATCCCTTGGTGGGTAGGGTATGCCTCATTGTAGCAGTGTTAGGTGCCTCTTGCAAGGAATACGATGTAGTCTCATGTTAGTGTAAGTCATCTCTAGACACATATAAAGACCATCTTGTTAGTCTATTTTCCAGTCATTGCAAAATCTTATGAAATTGGCCTGTTCCCTGCAATGTTTTTGTTAAGTGTCCTGCCCCATGCTCTTCAATGTTGTTGCCTTGCTTCAGTCCGAATCATTTTTTCTGAATCA
Source organism: Chamaecyparis obtusa (assembly GCA_027943335.1). NCBI lineage: Eukaryota > Viridiplantae > Streptophyta > Pinopsida > Cupressales > Cupressaceae > Chamaecyparis > Chamaecyparis obtusa. Next base: position 213,285 of record BSBK01006692.1, read on the forward strand.
CAAAGCCCAGGGAATTTTTCAAGTCCTAAGGTCCGCAGGAAACAAACTTTAAAATCTGCCACAGTGTTGAAAACCCACAATGTTTTCGATAACCCATGATGTTTTCGGCTTCCTTGCTATCTTTCGGTCTGTCGATATTCCTATGTGTTTTTGATCTTTTTCCGAAAACCCTCATTATTTTCGACCTTTGCCTTCCAGTTTTGTGCACTTGTCTTTTGGTGCTGAAAACTTTGTGTGTTTTCGACCTCGATCTTGACTGCGCAAGTCCGACTAGATGGTGGGTCCAGATTCTTCCTGATTGGTTATCGCATGGCCGCATGTCAAACTTTTCTGACATGCGATCATGCGACCGCTTGCCACCTGGCCATGTGGGTCCCAGTCCTGTTCAGCTGCCTGGCGGTCTACTTTGTCTTAAGTGCGCAAGTGCGATGATGTGGGGCCAGTTTCTTCAAAGCGGCAGAGGGAGGAGATCAACGGTCGGCATGTGATCGCATGGAATATTCTTTACTCATGCAATCATATGCCTGCCGTTGATTTTATTTGTTCCAAGCGTTTCTTCGATGAAGTGGGCCCAGTATCAAGGGGTGGCAGGGGGCATGTTCTTATTGGCTGTCGCATGGCCACATGTCAAACTTTTTTGACATGCAATCATGCGACCGCTTGCCATCTGTCCACATGGGTCCCGATTCTTAGCAATTGGTGGTTGTTGTTTGGTTGGTCCAAGGTGATGATGTGGCAGCCTAGGGTTGGTTGTCGCATGATCGCATAGCCTAATTTTTAGCTATGCGATCATGCGACTGCTTGCCACGTGTCCCTAGGGCCCAATAGCAGGTGATGGGGCATCTTCCGGAGGCTAAGTGGCAGTGTTCTATTGGCTAATGGGTGATAGATGTGGCGGTCTAATGGCCTTGTTGCATGATCACAAGGGCCATTTCCATGGCATGCGATCATGTGACAGAACCCCTGGTGTTGACTCCCTGCGGTGGCGGTTACGGTGGTGGTTAATGTTCACAGTTTGTCGCATGTTCGCATAGCCCATTTCCAGGCTATGCGATCATGCGACAGGGTGCCACGTGTGCTGGGGCCCATCTGTATTTGTTGGTGGTCACGTTGGCAGGTGGTGTCATGGCGATCTCTAGTTGGTCCGATCTGGCGGGATGATAATTTTAAACGTGGGCCCAGGTCAGGGTATCTCGGCAGTGACATGACAGCCGGCAGGGTGCATGGTAGCGGCTTGTCGCATGTTCGCGTGAGCCAATTTTTTGGCTTGCGAACATGTGGAAAGCGGCAACGTCAGCGGTAATGGAAAATGGCGTGTCACATGTTCGCATAGCCCATTTTCGGGCTATGCGATCATGCGACAACTGTTTGGCGTCGCCATTGCGGAGTTAACCCGAGGTGTTGGATGGTTAAAAGCACAAGCCCGCGAAATGCATGGTGACCGTTTGAACTTGCTGAGAGTTTTTTGTGGTAGGAGGTACCAAAATTCAATTTTTGAGCGGCCAGGGTGGGCAAAACGGATTGTCAATTGCTATGGCTTGACCCCTGTCATGTCTGTGTTAATTCCTCGGTGGGGTTAGGTAGATTTGAATTTTTGAGTTGGAAATGATCATCGTGCTTGCTTTGTAACCCTAGTATAAAGGGATTTTTGTGATCATTTTCGAGGGCATTGGGAGTTAGATTTTCAAACTTTTGGGTTAGGAGTCTTCTGCCAGTCTGAATTGTAATGACTTGTCTAGATTTTTTGGCAATTGAAAGAAAGTTGTAGGTCTAAGCTACAGTTTGCAAGCAGGGTTCCTTTGGATGGATTGTATGCACTTGAGGATTCCTCACACTTAATGCAGGCACTTGATTCTCATCTCTCCCTTGTGTCAACGTAGATGAATTTTGAACTTTCCAATTCACTGCATAACCTTTTTATGTATAGGTCTTCATTCTTGAGTTCTAATCCAAGACTAGATTAAATGATGCTTTAGATGGGACCTAGATTTATCTTTTGTCTATGTAGGGATATTCTGTAAGTAGTAGAGGAGATTGTAAGTGTGTTTATGGCTTTGAATCTCAGATACATTCTGGTGTGTGTGTGTGTAGTCTGTCTAAGAAACCTTGCCCAATAGATGAGGCACTGGCCTAGATAAGTATTTTTTTGTTGACATGTCCTGATTGGTTGTTATAATTCAAACACATAAATTAAGAACCATTCCTTAAGTTGGCAGTATTTTGGTTGTGTAAGGTTCCACCCCATAGCAATGGAGAGTCAATGAGTGTCTGGTTAACATTCAGTACTTTCTTGCTATCCATTTATCTGTTATTCAAACCTAGTCTTTGGTGTGTGAAGTATAGTTTATATTGGGTTAGGTGCACCCGTCTTGGTTTTGCAGAGCCAGAAGCAGAAAAAGGCAATCTTGTCCGTAGAGTTGGTCCAGTTATCCTAAGACCTCATTACATTTTGGAGCTAACCACCCCTAAAATCTATCTGAAGGTATACTGGCAGCCTATTAGAGCATAAGCGTCATTTTGGACACCAACACATCTGATATCAAAGACATCTTATTATGAATAATAATGAACAATAGTAATCAAGAAAGCTTGAACACAAGACCATACGCATTTTGAAGACAATAACATTAAATATTCTTCATTTGTACATTTACAAGTTCCTATTTGTAAATGGCCATCATCATCTAATTAAGTTGTATGATAAATAAAGTTTTAAAGTGTTAAAATTATTATTAATATGTCTCATACATCTATCAAACATTATATATATTTAAAGATCTTTAGATCCTTCTGCTATATACGGAGATAAATATTAATTTAAGCTCTTCAATATTTAGCACTTTAATGTAAAATCTGGTTAAGAGTCGAGAATTCCTATTAACAAAGCCTTCTACGCGTCAGAAAAAGTTCAAAAGCATTAAAACCTTCTGGCTAACCACAATTTCATAGATAATACTATCAGTCAGTCCATTACAATCCTGTTGTCCAGGAACAGAAGGACTTAAAATATAAAAAAAATAGTTTTTGTCATTGCTTTTTGACAGAAACAAATTACAATTAAAATCTGTCGGCCGCTTATTTTATTTAATCCATATTGCAGTATGCCATGACTGCGCATAAAAGCTTCCTTCTGTCACGACTTATCATCCAAGGACCAAAAAGACACTATACTACTACAAACAAACCAGGCCATCCAGATCAATGAAAAGAAATTGCCCAAAAAAAAAGCCATTGAAGAATATATATGAATGGAAAATGGGGATTATTTTAGAATCGCATCAGCATCTGGGTAAATCCGGAGGAGGAGGTTCTATACTTGTCAATTTACTTGGCCCGTTCTCCACAAGAAAAACCATGGCCAATCCCCATGTTATATGCACATCGAGGTGGCAATGCATCAACCAAGCTCCTGCCCATCCAAAATCAAAATTTTCAGAATTCCAGCAGCATGAAATACTAATTTCATAAATAAAATTGATGTAGAACACACGGCTAGATATCCATTTTTTTTTAAAATGTAGAATTCATAACAAAAATTTAAAAAAAACATAAAAACAGTAATTTAAAATAAAAGAAAAGTTGCCATTATTTTTTATTAAATATAGAATAAGACAGGAGTCTTATTCTTTTTATTCTTATGACATTAAGAGCTCTAATGCAATTCTATAGTTGTGACTTTTGATCACAAAGAAAACAGCAGTTTTATCCTTGTAATGATATTAGAATTATATTGCTATTATAATTATACCTCTCGATATAATAAACAATGCATGTTAGGATACTAAGAATTGTAATGTTAAATTCTGTAATTATACTTCTTGATGTAATAAGCAATATTATTATGAGAGTCAGTAGATTTCTACAATTCATGAGTTAGTCTTAGTGTAAATTCTAGTTTCGATTGTTACAACTGTAATGCCCAATCAAATTTAAAAACTACACTAAGATTAATATTGTAATGACTGTAATGTCATTGTATACCTATACTTTTGAATAATAAACCATATTATTGCAATGATTTGTCTGAGTATGATTGTGTCAAAATATTTTTACCATCAACGTTTCGGATCATACTCAATGATCCATCATCAAGATGAAAGAATGCTAAGATGCAAATGGATGTTTCGGATCATACTCAATGATCCATCATCAGGATGAAAGAATGCTAAGATACAAATGGATGATAGATCATTGCGTATGATCCGAAACGTTGATAGTAAAAATATTTTGACACAATCATACCCAGATAAATCAATACAATATTATCATAAATTATGAAAATTTACTCTCTTTAATAAAAGATATTATAATTGTAATGCCATTTTATAATTATATCTCTGCACAATAAGATACCATTGTATAATTATTGCTCTCAATATGATTAAAAACTTCTAAACGATCAATTGCATACCAGGATTGTCTGCCACAAATCTGATGGCAGCCCACCCATTAACAGGAACAGCAACGGTATTCCGCTGGGGAGGATCAACCAAATTAAACTTCTGAGGATCCTTACGCGGATTATAATTCCCAAAACCTTCCCCCACAATGTAGAAATCATACCCATGAAGATGAATGGGATGGTTCTCAGCAGCAAAAACATTGGTCCCCTGAAGAACAACCTGCACCGCCGTATTATACTTCAACACCTTAACCTTCGTCGCCTTGACGGGAGACCAAAGACTTCTGCTCACATTCTGTGCAGTGTAATCAAATCTTACAGGCGGCCTATCCGGAAAACCAGTCGTAAAAACTCCATTCTGGCCGAAGTAATGGGCCTGCAAAACGGAAGAAGAAGAGGGCAGAACGAAGGAGAAGTTGTTCATACTGGCCGCAAAACGGGTGTTATTAGGCCCTCCACAGCGCCGGTTCGGCGCGCAGTTGAGCAAACCGAGGCCGACGGTGAAGAAGAGATTTTGGGTGACTTCCCTGGGGACGAATACCGGGTGCTCCCGGTCGCCCAGGCTGCGGAGGCCGCGGGAGAAAAAGGTTGCTGTGCGGGTGTCGTTGTAAGGCGGGAGAATGGGCATGATTGGGCGGCTTCGTTGTGCGGAGTAGTGAAGAATTGCTGTGGTGGTTGTGTTGTCGAAGGGGACTCCCTGAGCGCTGGCGTATGCGCGGGCGGCCATGTAGTAACTTCCCCCGCGGCTTCTGCTTCCGCGGATTATGACGTCCGTTGTCTGGCCCGGACCCAGCATTATGTGTTTTGTTCGGAAGGGCTTTGTGTAGGCCGCGTCCACTCCGACTACTGTCATTTTGTGGCTTGCGATGCTGAAGAAGAGCTCCGTATTGAGTGCAGCGTTGATAATGCGTAGCATCTGTGTTTCCCCGTTGGAAATTGACGTGGAGAATGTATCTGCAAGTTTTTTAAGTCGTTAATAACACTGAACAAAAGATTTCAAATGTTATTAGTCTAAACATTGACTTGCTCTTACAGTAATCCAGAATGAACAAGAATGAACATCTTCAGAGCATAGAGTCTTAGGGCTAACTTTGGGCATCTTAAGTTTATAAATGGTAGATTGGTTTTCGATATAGTTTTTCTGGTTGTCTTTGTATGTGTCTTAATTAGTTATAGCTATTGTTCTAGCTTCTATTTAAAGAGACGCTTGATACCTACTTAAAGGTGCCCAATAACCATGCACTACAACCACCTCGAAAATTGTCGATACTAATGCATGAATTCCCATCTAACTATTGGGTATACAAGTGAGTGGCTATTGGTACATGATATATTTTTTAATGGATTTTTAGTTATCATTTCTTTGGTTTCTTTAAAATGAGTAATTGTGGGGTAGTGTGGGCAAGGAGTGAACACTAATTGGAATATGGGTGGTAACCATTTCTCTTCCCCTAGTAAAGACGAACATTGTGTGATTCATTATGCATGAAAGGGCCAAAAAGTGCTCATTTCAAATGTTTGTCCAAAACATATTACCTATTGCCCATTACCCATTCACTTTGACAACTAGAAATTTTGCACGATTGATCCAATACTTATTCACAAATTCTCCAACAATCATGCAGTATTGGTCCCCATAAAGTTGCACAATTGATCTAATTGTCACATTTTTCTTTCAATAGATGATCATTAGACTGCTAAATGAGTTTTTAGTGGGCTTTTAATTAGTAAAATTCAATGAATAGTAATTGGAATATAGACCGTACTCCATGCTCTACTTCTAGTTGACATTAGTTTTTCAATTTATTTAGAATTCAAAAGATTATTTTATGAAATTAATTGTATATTTTTTTATTAATGTTTAGGATCATCAAAAATAAGAAATTCAGTTTCTTATCAAAATTTTAGACTACACTCAATTGTCAAAAAAAATAGTTCACACTATGTAACCCATTGTCATAGAGGATAGTTCACATACTGTCACCCATCATTAAAAATAAGATAGATAATTGTATGATCTTTATTTATATTTCAAAACCACATTCAGTGAACCCTATCATCAATAAAAGATAGATTACACAATATAATCCAAAATATCAATTGAAAATAATACAATGCAATACCATTTAATGAAACAAATCCATTTAAATATTTATATCTCACAAATAGATTGAATTAAAACGAAGTTCGTTACTGAAAGACTACCATACACATACCACGTCTTGAACAGGGATAAAGATCTCCCGGTTGGCCATTAATTAGAAAAGCATCAGACACATTGGGTGCAGCTCCTGTTCGTGTTGCCTGATTCACAACATCAATGGGATTTCTGTTCCACCATTCACCTGTTCATTCACACATTGTAATCACCAGATAATAAATACAATTTGCATATAAAATTTAAAAAATGTACAAATAGGGTACTAATAAGCAATAAGATGCAATGATATTTTTAAAATACCAAGAAGAATGGCAGTCTCTCGGTGCGGCGTGGTAAAAGGATAAAAGGTACCCATCCTTGGATAGACGATCAGGGCTCCATAAACAGTGGCTCTGAGCCATGAACTGTGTGCATGCCACCAGAGAGTACCTTCTTGGCCAGTAATGGTGAACTTGTAGGTGTACCTCCCTCCCGGCCTAATGGGACATTGTGTGATGAACTCAGGCCCATCAGACCACCCTGTGCGAAACTGTCGCACCCCATGCCTGCAAAATATATAACATTATGATATTATTATCAGGATTCAACTGTGTGTATATGTTGAAATATTGATCTATATTCATAAGAATCTATATCTTATGAAAGTGAATCGTACATTTAATACTCATTCCTTTCAATAATGTTTATGATGAAACATTGGACCTTCCAAAGAAATCACTCATCTTAATACTACTCTAATTCAAATACTCTTAACTATAGAATTTTTAACATTGTTCTTACATACTTACATACATTAATAAATAAATAGATATTACTACTATCGCACTTGTGACTACATGTTAGAAATAGACTTACCAGTGAATGGTGACATTATATTTTACTCTATTATAGACTTTGACCATAAGTGTGTCACCATTCCTAACATGCAGAGTTGGTCCAGGGAATAACCCATTTACCGTTATTATGTTGTGCTTCTTGCAGAGCCTTGTTACAGGTGTGGCTCTTGTCTGTCATCAAACCAAACATGTAATTGAAAGACAAAATTGAAATATTCTATTGATTCAAGAGATTACAAGAACTTTGAGTATTCAAGAGATTACAACAGCTTCTTGATCAATTGATAAAAAAAATATTAACTTACGACAAACGTGTATCTATGAATATTTCCTCGAACTAACACAACATTGAAGAAGAGTACCACCACAACAAGAATCCTTGTTAAACCAAGCCCAACAGACTTGAATACCTCTGCCATTATAGCTAATCACTGACCTTAGTTAACCATCAGAATGCTTTGAGCAGTGGGCTTAGAGTATTTATTATGGGAATGGATATTTTCAGAGCCCACAAAGTCGTTAGTAGGTTAGAGGGTATTTGTCTGGCTCAGACATGGCATGTGAAGCTTTTGAAATGAAAAGAAGCAGGGACAAAGGACAAAGAACAGTTCAACCACTAACAGTAGCAAACCAAATCATCTTCCTCTCTTCAACCTGCTTTTTTTCCCAAAACGAAGTCAGTAGCACTAGGATTACAACATAGTTTCTGGGCTGTTTTCTCTCTACCTACCAGACCCGGAATTTCAATTTTTTACCGAATTTTCTACTTAACCAAATTAAGGCACGCATTGAGAATAGGGAGGCGACATATCAAATTATAGTAATGAAAGAACAATGTTAAACCGACCATTTGGACTTGGTAAAATATCAAATTTCTAGGATGTATTCTTCCCTAATCAGATAAATATCAGTCAAAATAGAGCTTTCTTGTACACGGAAACTTCCTCTACTACTTATGCACGTTGATTCAGTGACACATATTTATAACTTAACAAATGTAGACGTTGAGATATTATCGAATCCCAGACAACCGACTAATTGACTTTAAGCGGAAATCCATTTACAGGATCCATTGTATATTAAATGAAATTGGTTTCATAGGATACGATAGATCTTTCTGTGCTATATTTTATATGAGACAATGCAAGAGATTTTACTTTTTAGGGCTAACTTGCGTCAAAGGTATTACTTAGTTAACGACAGAAGAAGGTACTCCGGCCTATCTTAGACGTACATTTGACCAAAATAATAAATAATTAAACTAAAAAACAAAGGTATTTTATTTATTTATTAGATTTTTGTAATTATTTATTATTTTGATCAAATGTTTATAAACTTAATTTTTGAATTTAAAAGAGATTGTAAAGAAAATGCAGATTAATTATATCAAAACATTGATATTTAAAGAGAAATTAAAAAGATATATCTACGGTTCAATTGTGTAACAATTTCTTGGCACCAACGTTTCAAATCACACTACATGATCCACAATCAATTTTCTTTTCCTTTGCTCTCTTCCATCATGATGATGGATCATGTAGTGTGATTTGAAACGTTGGTGCTAAAAATTGTCACACAATCTAACCCAAAAAAAAGTAAAATCTTATATGGAATCTGGAAATCCGATAGCATAGATATATCTATGTTCAATTTTCAAACTTGCCTATTTATATTAATATTAAAAGGCTTTTCTTAAATATCAACTTTTTTCATGTTCCATAGCGATTTAATATTATAATGGTCCTTTACCTCATATTTTATGTAATCCTAATTTAGTTTGTTTTTATCATAATGGTCTATAGTAGTAACACTACGATTTTTAATGGTTAAGAATATTATAATTAGTTATAATAGAATCTTTTTTTTTAAGCCTTCACATCAATGTATGGAATCAACACAGTTCAACTCACCAATTTCAATCTAAGTTGTGGCCAATTTAGATTCAATACAAACATGTACACCACAATCTTAAAAGTTAATCCTTGAGTTTTATTGAAATTTATCATAGGCTAAATACAATTTTTAAAAATACAATCACTACTCTTCTTGCACTCTCAACCTCTATGCCAACTAGTGTTTTTGTGCTATGTTTTTATTCACTCCAATCATTTGTTTGTATCTCATGTACTAATCAATTTATCGATGTCCCATTTTCTCAGTTTCCACGTAGCATACTCACATTCTCTTCTACAACATTCACTCCCCTCTAATCTCTATTTCCCATATCTTGTTGTTGTAGTTGTCTTTTAACTTTCATGCACAAACTTAGGCTCTATTCTCTTGACTCTCCTTCAGCTATGTTGCTGGGAAAATTCTCTCTATTTGGTTAGTTAGATCCCCTGATTATATTCGATCCTACACCCCCTTTTTCTTTGAGTTTATTTGTCATAGAAAAACTCTTTCTCCTTCCCATTCCTAAAACCACTTCAACTCCCTTCAAATCCTCTCCTCTTCTCTTTATCCTGTGTAAGCTTTATTCTAGCTCTTTAATTTCATTGTAGCACATGAGAGGTTTTTTTTTAATTTTTTTTAAAACTTGTCCATATGACTTGCCTTTATTACAATGTATTTAAACTTACTACATTACCAAGAAACACAAAAAGTAAATGGTTTTAGTTTTAGCCAGATAGTCACTCTACCTGGAAGCTCTAGCATCACGGGGGCTTCACTTAGTGAGCCTGAATCACAGCACATGTGTTCGTGGCATGCTAAAGAATCCCCCTAATTTCAAAAAATATTGCCCCAAACTCTCTTTTTTTCACCCCCGTCCAATACCCACCTAGTACTCCCCAAACCCATTTTCCTATATAAGCCCCCATCGCCTATCCCCAAAAATCCCCTCCACCCTATTTAGGAAATATATTGACCCATTTTTTGTCTCATTTTAAACTCCCCAATATGAACGAATGTGGTATTTTATTTCCTCTTCAGTGAAGACCCCATGCCTAGCATCAAACAACATGGGTACAAAAATGTTCCATGAGTGTGTAACTCGTGAACATTTTGGCAGTGTTGGAACCTAAATCCTAAGCTTTGTCAAATCTGAAGCATTGCCCCAAGAAGCCTAATCTACTACACAGTTCTTCCAATGAACCAAATATTCTCGAAATTCATTTCTCTTTATCTTTTTGGCTATGCACGAACCTATGATTTGATCAACCTTTTTAGACTCCTTCTCTGGCAATTGGTTTGTCCATTTTGCTACACCTAGCAAAATTAAAATGGTACCATGTGGCTAACTTGAGTCACCTTATGGAATTTATACAAATTCACAACATTAAATATTGGAGAAATATCGATCCCAATTGGAAGCTCAATCTCATATGATGAGAACTCCTATAAAACCTTACATGTGCCAATCTTCTTCTGTTTCAACTCATTGTTGGTTCCTTGTTGAAATATTCCCTTCCAAAGATGTGCCATTACCAGTTCCCCAGCTTCAAATTCCCACACTTTTCTATGATTAGATCAGCATGTTCTTTATATTTCATGGCATTCTTCTCCAATTTCTCCTTCACTTCTTTACATAATTCATAAATGTACTTAGCAAAATCTTTTTCTATTTCACTTTTCCTACTCAAATATGCACTATCCATCAACTCATCAATACCTCTTGGTTGTATCCATACACTCCTTGGAATGGAATCTTCCCTACCCTTCAATTTATAGAATTCTTATATGTAAACTCTGCTTGTGCCAATATCAAATCTCATTAACTTGATTTATCCCCAACCAAGCATCTTAACAAATTTCCCAAGCTTCAATTGACAAATTTAATTTGACCATTAGTTTGAGGATAGTACATGTTGAACTCAAACCTAATTATGCACCCATCTTATTCCAAAAAGTTTGCCAAACTGACCAACAAATTTTGTATCCCAATCTAAAATAATACTTTTTAACAAGTCATATTTCTGAACAATCTCTTTGAAGAATAATGTATCTATATGGGAAGCATCACTACACTTATGACATGGTATGAAATGAACTATTTTTTTAAAATTTGTCTACTACAATGGAAATAGAATCACTACCTCTTTGTGTTCATGGCTACCCCAAAATAAAATCCATGCTAATGCATTCCTATGGTCTCTCCAGTATTGACAATGATAGGTATAATCCAATATTTTTCTTCACTCCTTTGGCATATTGACATATCCATCAACCTTGTACATCTCTTTACATATGCACTCATCCTTGGCCAATAGTAACTCACATTCAGTTGTGCTAAAGTATTTCCCACTCCAAAATTTCCACTCAAACCACCAATATGATTTTCCTTCATCAATTTTTCCCTCATTGATACTTGAAGTATACACAGTCTCTTCCCTTTAAACAACATCTTTTTTTATACGATATACTCCAACCATGGATTTCTATCAATCGCAATTGGATTCTTACATGCTACCCAAGCTTCTTTGAAATATGCATATTATTCATACAACTCTCCCATGATACAAACAATACCAACTACATTCACTATCATCTCATTTAGCAATAAACACCTAAACTACTTAATGTGTCAGCAACTCTATTTGATTTGTCAATTCTATATTTTAAAACAAAAGAATATCTTTTTTTTAAACTCAACTCACTTCACATGTTTTGACTCAACTTACCTTGGTTATTGATGAATTGCAATGCATGATGATCAATACAAAACAAACTCTTTAGAAACAAATTATGTCTCCACTTTTTTAGTGCTTGCAAAATTGCATAGAAATCTTGATCATACACAAAGTACTTCTTCTTTGCATGTTAAAAAAAAGAAAAGGATAATTATATATGACATAAAACATAACCCTATTAGTTATCTTATTACTCATAAGAACATAATCATGAGAAATATTCAATATATTGCCTAAGATAACACTATTGTTCACCACCCAAAATTTAAAGCATTAAATGGACCATGAATATTTCAAGATAAATTTCAAGGAAAGAAAGGATAAATCGTCAACCCTACATAACTTATAATCATGCTTTCAACCATCATTCAAAATAGCTAAAGATGTTATATGTGCGTGAAGCAAATGAAGTTGTCTACTATAAAACTTGGGTTGGTTTTTAGCCTTGTTAACCGCACGCGAGAGTTGTCCACCCGTAGTTGAAGTATTTATTACAAAGTTTGTAATCAAAGCTTCCAGATGTTGGCTCCCAGTTTGGATTTTCAAATTTGTTTTTGGCACCCTGTTTCATTACTCTTGTATTATAAAGAATTAATGCTTGAGAAGAAGGTAATAAAAATATAATCATTCTCTGAAGTGGGTTCTGTGTATTCTCAAATTGTTGTTGTTTTCTCTTTATATGCGTTATTCTCACTCTTTCCTTGTTTATTGTTTTGTCTTTCTGTTTATTTATTAATATTGTGCACATGTCACATGCTCCATAGCTATCATTTTTCCTAACAAAAGAATATTCAATATATAAATCGTTTTAAGGAAGGAAAAATGTATGCGAGATAGATGTCGTTGGAGATAATCAAAGACATTGACAAAATAGAAGTATAGATTTAGCTCATGTCAATGTGGTATGCAAAAATTAAAAGTATGAAGAAAGCATGAATGTGTCCAAATGACTTACATGAACAATCTGGTTCTATTTCCTCAATAGATCCATTGTTAAGGAATACCCATAGCAAAAACGTGCACAGCTAAAAAAATAATTCTCTATAATCTTCCTCAAACACAAACTGTGATTTAATATGCAAACAACACAATGTGCTCAATAAAATGGTCGAAGAGTTGTAGTTATGGGTATATGATGATTCCAAGAATGAAGATCCAATGAATTTAATGAAAAAACATTAGATCTTTCCATTAAATACTAATAAAGAATGCATGATTTAATAGGGAATCCCAATAACATATGTAAAATATGCAAGCCAGTACTGAATCCTATGCAAAATTTGCAACCCATAGAGATACACTAGACTGTATAATAACACTATTAGAACTAACCATTTCACACACAATGTCTATCAATGATATAGACTCGTGGTAATGCTTCCAAATCTCATGTTCATAGCAAGAGGGTCTACAAATACACTTTTATTCCACTCACCTTCTCCCTTCTTTATTTGTATCCCTCCTCTCTCACTTTTGCACGTTTCTCACAGTAATCAGAGCCAATGAGGAAAAATTGTTGATCTAAAATGGTTATTATTCACAAAAGAAAACTTCCAATTTCTACCCATTTCTTAATGCCTAATTAGAGCTTCTCCCTAAAAATTTGAATCAAAATATGCCCCCCAAAGTAGATTTCATTTTCTCCCATGCGTATACTTACTTTTTGCATAGATTTCCCTCCTTTGACTTTTTTTTATTTCTTTTTCCAAAGAATAATTAACTCTCGAATAGCCTAGCTAGATAAAGTAATGAATTTGTTGTTTCATCCATAATTCCTCTATTATGCATGTTCTTAATCTACAATTACTCCCTTCAATGTCATAGAGTGCACCTCATGCAATTTCACATCACAAAGGCCTTCCACTTTAGCTAAATTTAATAAAATTTCAACCTTTCACCTTCTTTCAACCTATCTTGCCACTTTCCATGTCTTTTTCCTTATTATTGGGTTGAATTATGCATGGACATGTATGTGTTGCACCCATTCTATGAATATATATGTTCATTTTGTTCATTGGAGCATTACACTCTTTGATTTATGGCAATATAACACCCATATGGGATTACACTGACATTGGGATGATGCCCAACCCTCCATACTTCACCATTTTGGCTTATTTTAATCATATTTATTCAGTTATTTGTTTGTAATCTAGTTCTCTCTCATATGATCTTGCATTCCTTCTCACTTCTCACTCTATCACATTTCTCTTGAACTTCATTCAGTAATGATCAAACCACCATTGTTGCTTGTAGTGAAGCTTTGTCGGATTGGGAAGCAACACTATTCATCATTCTAGTGAGATCCTAACTTTTAGTGTTGAAGGGAGGTGATTCCTTTCCAGGTTGGCATATTCTCCATTGCCTTTCATTTACCAAGTGAGTTATTAACTACTACTATAGACACCTAAAGAAAGATAGATTTTAGCCATTCAAAATAAAATCTCAACAGAAGTTTTATTTCAAACACACAAATCTAAAAACCATTGAAATATAATCTAGTTTTCATCCAAAGATCAAAAGTATCTTCAAAAAATATCACCAAATATATCATAATTGTTTGTAGGAAAAATAAATTGTTAACCCTTTGTCTATCTTATGATTGCATATATATAGTCTTTTACATAACCAAATTTAACTCTCAAGAACCATTCACTCGAGTCCAAAGTAGCATAATTTAGAATCTATTTGAATTAACTAACACAGAGGACCAGTAAACAATGATACAATAAAATAAGAGAACGTGGCAATGTGACTACAGTTGAGTTTTCGTTCCTGGTCTTTTGGATTGAGCTTTCTAAGCCAAAGGGGTATGTTTCACCTTCTACTCCTTGTAGGGGTTAATGAATTCCTGAATTTCCTAGACATTCAAAATGCTTATGTGGGCTATCCATTGTTTCCACACTTCATTTTTGTTCTTGATCTCCACGATTTTCTCCACTCACATCGGTAGATGGCTTGAACATACGTATATCAGGGCCTCTGTCTATGCCACTTTTGAGAAATCCTCTACCACCAGAGCCTTTGCTTCTTTTAACTCTTCAACTTCCCCTTTCGGTGTCTTGAGCACATCATCCACATTTTTATTCATAGTGCCATCTTCACCCACATACATCACATTATTACACTTGAGGTGACCCATAAGAGATTGGGTAAGATCATTTAATTCTTTTCCAAGTTTGGTGAACTTTGTTTTCCCCTGTTTCAACACTAAGCTCCTCCATTCTATATTCTTTCTGTAGGTAAAGACATTCTCATCAATGTTTTTCAAGGAATTCTCTAATAAAAACTTGGAAACTCCTTATTTTTGGATATCATTCATTTGAATCGCTCTATTAGCCCATTTTTTTTCTTCCCTTTCCTTGGCTAAAACTTGTATTTCTAGTTCCCCTGAAGCTACAACTATATCACTATAAACTTATTTTTATTCAGTGATGTATTTCTTTCCTTGCTAAATTATACCTTCCATCCATTTATCAAATACTCCTACTACCATTTTTCCTCGATGAATTTAATTAAGGAATTTTTGGTTGGATGGGGAATTTGGATCAAAAGACATTGGCTCTTGAGATATTGGTTGTGGGTCTGGACTACAAATGACATTGATGTATTCGAACATCACTCTCATCATTTACTTTAACTCTCTTTTATCTTTTTCATATTTCCATGACCTTCTCAACATTCTCTTTGTAGAAACCTTGAAATGATGGTTATCTGCATCTCTAGATGCTACCCCAAGATTTACCTTTTCCACCTCAAAATCACTAGTGATGGGCTCTTGAACCTCATCTTTAGTGAGTGGTTTATCTACCTTTGCAAACCAGTTCCCTATCTTGAGATCCACCTCCATCCTTGAAGGGAATTTCAATTTCTTAGATTTGGGGGTCTTCCCAAGACATTTACTATCCATGTCATCTAATGGCAGGGGAGCTAGAACAATGTTCCTTTTCTTTGTCACTACAACTTCTATCCATTTGGGAGTATGGGCATTTCCTTGTTAGAAGAAGGATGGTTGGGAGTAGGATTGACCATAGCCAATGATTCTATAATATCAATAGTATCAATGAGGTTGAAGATGACCTCTAGTTGATAATTTGCATCTATCTTAGGAAAATCAATTTCTTGATTAGCCATCTCCTTTTCAACCTCTTTACCTAAATCTAGATCAATAATTGTTTCTTCAATTATTTTCTCCTTTTTCTTATTCTTTGACCTAGATCTAGTTATCCGAACAAGGGAAGTGTCCACCAGGGTACCTTTAACTTAGACTTTTTACTAGAGGAAGGCTTCTTGGCCTTAGCCTTGGGTTCACCTACATCACAAATTTGAACACTTTGGTCAGTAAAAGAAACATGAGGTTTGCACTCTTTAGAATCTTTCACAACATTTTAAATGCTAACTTGAGTTTTGTCAACCCTCTTTTCCTTCTTGACCATTTTCCAATTCTTTGTATGACAGGAAATTTTCTCATGTCCACATTATCCTTTTCTAGCCCTGACCAATCATTTTCAAGGACTGGTAGCAGCTTAATATGATCATAAATGGGGTCCATCAAGGAACTCTCATCGTCTCTAATTCCTCTAGCATCTATCTTAAAGCCCATAAAAATAATTTGTTATAGGGTAAATATACTCCATAGCCTTCTTATAACCTCTATTTTGTCAGAGAAATTTTCCCAATAATGTTCCATGTATGGTAGGGATAGGAATCGTGCTCCTAAGTCTAGGTGCTCTCTAGAAAAACCTATATTATCAAAATGGACTCTTGCTTTGTAAAACTAAAAATTAAACTTCTTCGGGTCCATTTCTAAATTAAGAGCATCTAAAACAGACTTGCACTCACAAAACCCCAATTCTATTGGAAAGGAAATACCTAACTCTTTCATAGGTGATTACATCTTACTTACATGAGCAAGCTGCATGCATAGTTTAACTAATACAAAGCAATCTAGTGAATATGTAGGTAATCTTACAGGTTCACCTTCAAATCCTCCTACCCTAATATATGTGAAATGACCTAAATGTGTGTAATAGCTTCCATAAATTCTCACCAATTGCATGTCCTCCTTACACATTCTTTTATTCAAATTTCTTGTCAGTTCATGAGTTAACCTATCAATAAATACATCATGTACTCTTTGGTAATTCTCACAACATCTCTTCCTCTACAAATGGGTATAATATTTATAAATCTTAATGCCTTATGTAAATGGCTCATGGTGCAAGTATGCCCATTCCCTTGTCCAAGCCAAATAGTAGAACAAATATGAATTCATGTACAACCCCTGACGTCCAAAATGATCCTTGTTCAATTAGTCATGCATTTCTTTTGTAATTATCTCCCCCAATTCATAAATTGGGTACCATGCAAGATGACTTGGATAAAGAAATACATCCAATCCGGAAAGAAAAAGGCTTGTTGGGATCCTTTGACTCTGTGTAATAATACCACTAAATATCTTACATGGGGTTTCATATGCTCCCTTGTGAGCGGCCTGGGGAACCTAGATCCTCCCTTATGGAATTTATTCAACCAGTTTCTAGCAATGACACTTTTGTATTGTTGATTTTTCTCAGTGAATCCAGACACAGATAATGTTATGGTAAAATTAGAATAGGTTTCTTTCACTAAAATTCTCATGGCAACTATGATGGTTTCCCTATTAATAGGCAAAAAAACATCCCCATCAACCTTTCTAATACACCTATCCTTTGGGTCATACCTATTCACGCATTCTTTGACAAGCTCAAGGCATATTGCAACTGAGGGAAATGTTGTGGCTTCCACTATGCCACTTGCTATGTAATCATTTCCATAATGGAAGACCTGGTAGGGTTCCTGGTTCTTTCTCTGAAATCATCTAAATCATAATGAACCATAAAATGTGTCTTTGCATTCATGAGAAGAACAAACAAGACTAGACTCATGCTCAAAAATTTTAAATGTTGTCCTCATGGTCACAATTCTGAGACTAATTTAATCAACAATAGGAATTTCAAACAAGCTATCACTCAGAATTACTAGCAAGAATGAATAATGTTATAACTCACCTTTTTGAATCTAAATTTTGTGCAACCTCATATTTGAGAAAAACCCCAATTACCTCATGCACCGCTTTCTCCTTGCCTAATTTTTTTGTTTCCTCAAGCATGAAGTTACCTTTAAATCATTTCTCAATAATGAAATATTTCCAAAATAATGACTCAATCATTTTGCTCGTGCCAATTCAATGCGCAGGGTATAACCCTTAAAGAAACATTAATTACTTGTATTTCAACACATGATTTTACCATTCCATCATTACTAAATTCCTTTTCGGGGAACTGCAAATTCATATTTCATGATATGTTGCCAAAATATTCCCTATCGCTAGTCACTTTATTTTTGAAACAAATCTTGCCTTGTTCTCTGCCATTTTTTAATTGATGAACCTTGTGTACCCTTTGAACACAATGAACTAGTTCAAGAGGTTCAAAGAGCACTAGCCTTTTTATTAAATTTAACAAAGACAAGGACGAAAGAGTAAGTTTTAGACTATTGTAGCACTTTGACATGACTTATAAGAATGAATCTTGAACTTATTGAACCTATCAAACCCATTGAACCCCAAAAAAAGGTTCAATTGGTTCAATGCTTCATAACGACTAACCCACATGATGAAGATGAAAGATTGAAGTGCAACTCAATGATGTTGAACTTGTGAACCTGTTGAACTAGTTCAATAGGTTCAAAGGGTTCAATGACTTGATCTTTTTAACTTAGTCAAAATTTAGCACAAACTTGAAGGGACTCGACTCCAATTTTTCTTGACGATAATTATACATAGTTGGATTTGAATTAAAAATTAAGGTCAGGATAATAATCACCAATGCTTCTATCATGATAATCCAATGATTGTGAACCATACCCTACATACTTTTGGTATTTTATTGCCAACAAATCTGAAATATGTGTGTTGCTAATTGATGATGCTTCCTCATCTTCTCCGTGATTAGTGCATTTATCCTTCTCCCTATATGTATCTATTGATTTATGCCTTTTCTACTCATCGGAGATTACAATGCTTTATTTAGATTCACAATTTCTCTCTAATCCCCACTCATGATTGTCATCTACATCCTTTGGAAAACAAGTACACTCATTAGTCATTTCTGATACAATTTATTTTGAAACATCTCTATTTAGGTATTCTTTAGCCTGATGAGTCAAGTTTATGGAATGTTTTGTTTATGATTTTCTGAATCCAGACTTAAATATCTTATGGTTTTTCATAAACATTATGCAGACTTTTATGTTTCTATGCTTTAACCATATGTATATTTGATGCTTTTGAAACTAAGGACAAGACTGAATATATATGTATAGATTAATAGATATTGTGATAAAATTTGGTATTTCTATTCTCTAGTTTTAATGGGTAGTGTTCCTACAGCCATGTGACAAGGATACGTTGAAATAGGAAAACTTATTATAATCTTTTCCTTGGATTTGTGTTATGGATTCTGGTATACTAACCTTTTGCAGGAGAGGAATAAGTCAGCAAGGTGCACGAACTCAAGGATGAGTGGATAGTTTAAGGCAAGTAACTATTTCAGATTTTATCATGGCTCCACTACTTCCATAACTTTGTGGTTGCTGGTTCAGACCAAGTCAATTCAATTATCGAGTGTTCCTATATTCTTGAAGCACTAAATATGGCTTATCCTCTTGCATAAATGATGTTGTCATTCTTATAACTGAAGTTGTTATGCTATGTAATGAGGGACCTAGTTTTTAGGTGTTCTATTTTTCCCAGTTGCTTTTAAATAAGCTAGAACTTATGATTCTGAGCCAATTAGATGTTTTGAGGAATTGATACTGTAATTTAGCAACAAAGTGAAATACTTTGATATTCCATATTGTACTTATGTTTTTTTAGATGAATATATGATAGTTCAAGATTTCAATCTCTGAGTTGTAAATCATTCACACTTTTGTGGGGCCCACGCGGGAGGTGAATCCCCTATTTATGTTTAAGTAGGATTCAGTTAAGTTTCTTTAAAGTTGATAAGCACTGTTGCTCCTGCAGCCACTGGTAACAAAACCATTGATTGTTTCCTGCAGCATAGGTTTACTTTTGAAGCATTGTCTATTTCTTGCTAAGCTTTTCCTTTAAGTTATGAGCTAATCTGTAGTTTCAGTTTCTAAGTATAAATCTCTTGTAGCAATAGCTTTTACTTTAGTAGTGATGACTCTTGGAAGAACTAAAGCATAAACTTTGCAGCCATCATCTCAAGTTCACGTTCCCAGATTGATACATTTAATGAAGTCTAGCATGATGTTCTAAGTAGATATGTTACAATTTTAAGCAATGAATCACTGTCAAAGGGTGTCCAAGCCTTGAGTTACTAGGACATTATTCTAACCAGTCATAGCCCTTATATCCTCTTTCACTAGCAATAAATCTAAAGTCTGATTGCTATGAATATTATTTGGTGCATCTTTAATATCCTAATCATGAATACTTTGTAATTCCCCATCCTCTTCCACACACCTCTTTTCAAACTCAACATTATATAACCAATAAGCAAGTTGAGAGATTTATTTTGGTTTATTCCCTTTAGGAAGAGACTTCAAAGTTGGTTCATATAGTTCAATAAATAAATTTACACATTCAATATCATAAGGCCTACAATGTTTTGGAACCTCCCCATATGCATTCATGATCCTTTCGATTAGAGAAAATAGATCTTCTCCCTCTTGGTTTCTTATACCAAACAATGCGTTAACATACATTTTGGATTTAATATTGTTTAATTCCTATTCATAATCTATTTGAAACTTATTTTGGCATGTGAAGTACTGTGGTGAGAATTTTGGAGTATTCAAGACATGTTTATCATCCTTGATAGAATTGATAAATAAACCTATCATCCATCTTTAGAGTTCCTTCCATGATTAAATACTCTACATAGGATAAACATCGAAGAAATTAGTTGCAACACCTCTAAAAGACCTTGAAAATAATTTTATAATCACATCCTCCACATAAATCTAAAAATATCCAATAAACTTATAAAATGCCTGCAAATGCCTAACTGTTGATTCATATTCATTTCCATGGAATTTCAAAACATGATCTTTAAGTTCAAGAGGAAAGTGATTTGGGTAGTCTGGGATGTTCTCTAAGTTTAATGGCTTGTATTTTTCCAAGACAAATAATTCTCCTTGTGGACATGGTTGTTGTTATAATTGTGGATTGTACAGATATTTCTTTATCTCTATTATGATATATTTTGGTAATCTAAGATCATTGTAGTTGTATCTTATCTTCATTAGGTTCTTTTAAACAAAGTTACCACCTCTTCAAAAGAGGAATAAATTTGTTCTTCTTCTTCTATATCTTCTCATTTAGCAGAGTCATTTTACAATTTTCCAACAAGATGCAGCAAAGTCCAGACAAGATCATAAAATTCTTTGACTCACCCAATGATATTCTTCTGTGCTTTTCCAAAGTAGAGTCTCTAATCTATTGGTTGTGTAACTCAGATGGGGCTATCTCAATAAGTCTAAACTAATAACATTGAATATTTTGGATAATTTTTTATGTTCAAGTCCCCAGCGGAGTCATCAATATGTTGGTTATGTGACTCATACGAGACTATCTCAATTGGTCTGATCTGATGATACCAAAGATTCTAGATAATATTGTTTATATTCAACTCCCCAGTGGAGTCGCCCATATGTTAGTTCCCAAATCAACATATTTTAAACCTCTAAGATTATGCCAACTTCTATGATCAAGCTCCACAACTATTATGGCCAATGAACGGGATTCACCAAGTGTGTTT
The DNA here is from genome assembly GCA_027943335.1 of Chamaecyparis obtusa. Lineage (NCBI taxonomy): Eukaryota > Viridiplantae > Streptophyta > Pinopsida > Cupressales > Cupressaceae > Chamaecyparis > Chamaecyparis obtusa. The sequence continues at coordinate 235,142 of BSBK01006692.1, forward strand.
AGATTCCCCTACACTTTAGGCCTTGCTACACCTAGGTGGGTGTACCTCTTGTTATTTAAAGTAGATTATATTCTCTAACTACTTATCTCTACCTCTACTTTCTCTATCTTGTAATGGCATAAACTTCTGAAATAGATTGATCTAATTGCTAACTAATTACTTCTTCTTTACTTCTAGTTATCTTTACTCTCTCTTACTTTCCTTCTACTACTTCTTTTTACTCCAAAGCTTCTACTTATACTATGCATATGCTTTTTGTTATGAAAATGTATCTTTTTTTAAAGACCAATGCCTTTTCCTTCCTTGGGTATAGAGTCACCTTCTCTAAAGATCCTAACATATAACTTTATAGGACAATTTTCAAACCTTTACCTTATAAAGGTTTATCAGCTATTTAAATATTAATACAAGATAAGATCACTTATGTCACCAAAAACTTTTCTACTTGAGTTTAACTCCTTCTTGAGGAGAACAATCGGACAAGTCTTTATAGAGATCTAGAATCTCCAAATGATTTAACAATATCCTTGATATATAAATCACTCTAACACAAGAAATTTCTCATAAAGTATTTTAAAATAGAATCCAGTTCTTTAAATTGAAAACTATAAAGAACTAAACTTCAAAATAAAAAACTTCCACTCCACAAATTATAGAGAAAATTACTAATTATGTTATATTTCATAATATATAATATTTACATCTTGTCTTTTTCAATCTAGATCTCTCCTTTATCCAATCTTCAATGTCCCTTTCATAAACACACGACAATATTTCTGATTGGTTACAACTTTTAGCTTTAGAATAGTATGACTATTCAATTTAACTAATTAGTTATAACAAACTAGTCAACTCCCCCTTGGATAATAAAAATGCACAACATAATCAATGATACAATCCTTTGGTCTTCTCATGAATATACCCCCATATGATAAAATAAAATAAATTGTCTAGAGTAATAATATTTCCAATCGGCCATTTGAATGAATCACCACACAAGTTTGACTTGTACATAGATAGCCCTATCATATTCAATAATCATAATTCTCCATCACAAATCTCACATTCTATCCAAAAGTTTAGCTTGCCTTTGTCTATCTTCATAATTCATACATATATCTTTTACTAAACTTCTCATGTGAAATCAAAACTTCTCTACACTAGAAAACACCCTAGTATCTTCATTTAAGATACCAATTTCTTGTGATCCTCATCTGCTTCATGCATAAAGACAATATACCATTGTATTACCTTTAATATATCTGCATCTTGAATCTCTTCCAATTCTATTTATTTCATCGTGTGCACAGTTAGTACGTACTTCAAAGTGATTCATTAATTCAAGGGCTTCTAAGAACTTCTTGGCCACATTCATCTTGTGCACTTTTTCCAATCACTTCATTCCATTCCATAAGGCAATAGTTCTCTATGATATTCCTTCCATAGTCATCGTGCTCTATATTTATTTCCACAAAATTTCAGACAATTCAAAGATTCTAAATCCCTCTCCATAAACATTATGTAGAAGTATTAGAATCATGATATTCCATGTAATGACATGTCTTTGATGCACTTGATTAAACCATTTATGTTTTGTCGGTGTTTCCAATTATTAAAAATTGCACTCATACATGTATTGATAGTTTTCTGACAAGTTTCAAATACTTTTTATATATACATCTATTTTATACAATCATTGAGCTCAGTGATGAGGCATTTTGACAAATAGTTTGTAGGCTTTATGTATGTTTCCACATTCCTCATGCATGATTGTTGTTATGCACTTGCAAAATAAAGTTTCTATGTCCTTCAATGTTTATACCTTCAAGTTGCATTTTATTAAATTTTATTCATAGCCACTTTTAATTAATCCATCACTTCATGGAATGATATCCCTTTGAGGCATTCACAAAATAGTTCCCCTGCGTTATCTATGCTCAACATTTTTGCATATTTTCAACAAGGTGGTTATAATCATGTTATTTAACATAAGCCCTCCATTTCATGCTTTGATGGATGCTCTTATTGTGTTCCAAGGTCTCCTTTCCAACCTACAGCCATCACATTCTATGAGGTGCTATCTTTCAACAACTTTCATTTGAACAATTTGTAAGTCATGATTCTCGCCCTTTACATATGTCTCTATGCATCAATTCTACCTCTTGCACCTATTGGAGTTTCTAAATCCATTTAGATTAAATCTATTCATTTCCTACCTTTGTAAACATACCCACTATGACATTCAATGAATGCTCATACTTTATCTCAAAAAGTTTAGGGTGATATACATAGAGCATATACGGGAAAAGGTTGTGGAATTTGGCTTTATATCCAAGAGCTAGATTTACTTAAAATTTTTTGAAGTCAAAATCATCTGTGTATATCCAAAAATTATTGCAATCCCTGAGAATAAATCTCTACGAGCGTTTATCCAGAAAATTGGTGTTCCTTCATATCCTCATTAGTGAGATATGCTCTCTCAAGAACACTTTTGATTTGTCTTGGTGAGGGTATAGGTCTTATCGATGACTGCATGAATTGGGAAGACATTTCAACAGTCCCTCTAATGAATTCTTCTACTACTATGTGTATGCAATGAAAATATGGATCTATTTGCTGCAAATGAAAAACACCAAAGTAACAAACAAAATCACATTAGATGTTAGTCATTTCAAAAGCAAAAAAATAAGTAACTTTCATTACAACCTCTGATGAGCTAAAACAAGAGCACCCAAAGCCTTGTTTGATTTTCTCTTTGATATTATTGTGGGTATGGTCTCCCAACACAAATGAAATGCAAAAATATGGGATGCAAGCTAAATGATGGTGAAGGAATTGAGAACAAGTGTGAGGAACTTGTCTCAAGCTTCACAAATGATAAAGATTAAGATTTATGCAAGATTGATTCAAGACTATGATAATGAAAATAAGATTAAGATCTTGTGTGTGTGAATTTTGTACCTAGCTGTAGACATAACACTTCAGTAAAACATTAGAGGTTAGCTAAAATAGAAATCGTGCAGTGAAATGGAAACTAATCTAACCAGGTGATTTAATGCCTTCTAGTAGATGCGAGTATGTATTCTCAGATTGGACCGAGATCAGTGACCTTGATGACACCTAAACGAAGGATTTGAATGCAAAATCTAGATATGAATTAGATGCAAATTAATCTATATTTTTGGTTTTTCTATGCAATTATGATGAAAAATGATATGAAATCTAATCTATATGAAAAACTGATATGCAATGATTCTAAGAATTGATATGAAAAACAAAATTGATCTCACAAACGTGGTTGATTCGCAAGATTCTTCAGATACCAATTCGCCAACATAAGTTTGCAAATTCTGAGATGATTTGTGAAGAGTTGAAGCCTTGATTTTATAGAAATCCAGGGCTTTGGGGATGCATGGAAAAAGCCATAAATCACTCTAGTTGATTTTTGAGTCAACAAGAAATTAAAGATAGTTAACTCGCAAAAAATCATGCAAAAATAGCTTTTTGATTTAAATCAGAAGTTGAGATCAACTTTTAACTCAAAAGAGAGTTGAGTTTATTTTTAAAACAACTTGAACTGATTTTCTGATTTATAGTTCAACTGCTTTTTGGATGTGCATAATTAATTATGAATTAAATTAATAAATAAAGTGATTTATCCTCAACTTAACTGATTTTAAAAATAAAACAATTGATTTATGGGTTAATCAATTATTAAATCAAACTTTTGTTCCAAAAACTATATTATTAAATTTGACAATTGACATTAATTAATTAAATAAGAATTTAATCAATTAGTCATAGGATATTTGATTTATTGTCAAAATGGAATAATACAATTTAGGAATAAATATAATTAAATCCAATTAAATAATTAAGTGGCAGTATTAAATCTAATTAATTAAATATTCATCATATTCAATTAATCAAACTTTAGGATAAATAGGATTTATCGCCAAATAATCATTAAATTAAAGATAATTAGGATAAATAGGAATATTACTAGGAATATTCCCCGATGTAGAATTTATGATAATCAATTATGATTCGATAATGTTTAGATGTGCCTTAGGTTAGGACTTCGATGTCAATTTCATTTAATTTGTCGATATAGGAGGTTAATGAACTTATAGCCCATTTTGGGGTATTACATTTTGCCCCTCTTTGAATTGTTGTGTGAAGTGCAATGGTTCAAAGACAGTCTGTGCATGATGTTGAAACTGATGTTTGAAATTGATATTGATATGAGACAGAAACTGATTTGAAATTGATATGAAGATAATAGGTCCTAAATGACCAAAGATAATGTTAACTATAATAGCAATGAACCAATGATTGCAAAAGAGTGTCAAAACACCTGATTCTAAACCTTATGATTGCGAAGAAGTGAGTGACCGATTCTAGACCCGATTGTCGATAAGAATCACATTGGTATCACCTCTGAACCCTTCAGTTACGAAGAACCAAGGAAATAACACTAATGAACCGATGGTTACAAAAGACTGATATAGTTTACAAGATTAAGAGAATACCAGATTGATATGGATCTCGATGAATCTAATATGCCCCGAGTGATGATTGATTTGCCCCAAGCGATGAGGTATTTTTGATGAATCAACAACTAGACATGGTTGTTGTCTTGATTACTAAGGAAAGATATGATTTCAAAATTAGATTACAGACTTTGAATGATGTGTAATACCATGCCCCCTTCGGGATTAAAATTGAAATCTGACAAGAAAAGTCAACGTTATATGGTTCAGAAGCATGTTAATTGATTTGAAAAGTGGTTAAACACGTTCGAAAATGCATTATGCATCATTTGGAGGTCCAAAAGACCAAGTTGGACTAGGTTTGACCATGAGTTAACCATGCTTGACCAAGTTGAAATTTCAATATTTTAATGGAAGATAATCAGTTAAGTTGAATACTGGATTTCTGTGGTGATTGAAGGTCGATTATGTAAGTAGCAGACTGTCCTGGGTCCAAAAAAATTTAAATCATGATTTTGACATATTAAATGATCTTAGATTTTAATTTAGATCCCAAAAATGGATTCAGAATGTCAAAATTAGCTAGAGGTGCAATTTTCATGAAAAACAGAGCATTTTTTAAAATTAGGTCAAAAGCTATATAAAGGTCGGAAGGGTCATTTTCAATTCATTTCAACCTTTTGACTTTAGAAACTTGTGGAGCCCTCTGAGCAAGAAAATGGTAGAGAAAGTGGCAAAACCAAAGGTACCTATGAGTTTGCATCGATTTGAGCACAACCAGAGACACCAAAGACCTTGGTAGTACAGACATCCGGTAGGTGGATCTCTATGCTTTGCTAAAATGTCAATTTTTCCATGTTTTATAGGATTTTAGCAATGTTTCGTACATTTTTCAATTTTTGAATTTCGCATGCATGGAAACTCGTATGACTCCCCAGCAGGACTCGTACGAATTTTCAACTGTAGGTCAATTTTCATCTCATAACCCCCCAAGACTCGTATCAGAGGGACCCAAGAGTCGTACAATGTTTCATCGGGTCCCTCATAACTCGTACAATGAGGAACTCATTGTCATATCACTATGATTTGTCATTTGGTATCATGTATAAACTCATATGACTTTTCCTACCAGTCTGAAATGTCGTATGGAAAATAGTATGTCGTATGGAAAATAGTGAGCCAAAAACTCATAGCTAGGTCAAATTTTTTATTTTTCTGATCTTTTAGCCTGATTGCCGACCTGTTAACCTACCTTCTGAAACACTGAACTATTTAATTCTTGCCCTTGTATCATGTTTTGTGACCCAAGTACTGATAGGATTCCCTATTTCTGTGCTGTGTAGGTCATATATCTAGATGTACATGTACGGATCTCACATCCTGCTATGCAGAGACTATGTGTGTCGCTGCCAGACCCTATGAGGGTCCACCTTGCTTCTTGTGGATTTGAGTACCTTATTCATTTACCTAAGATTAGGGTAAATCACAAACTTTTGACTGCTCTGATTGAGAGATTTCATTTGGAGACCCAAACATTCCACCTACCGACTGGGGAGATTACTGTTACCCTTGAGGATGTGTATCATATACTGCGCATTCTTTTCCATGCAGGTCGGCAACTAGAGCATGTGAGTTCAAGGAACTCAAGCCTATTAGCTTTTAGACGTCTCTTTGGAGATGACACTCAAATGACTACTTCCATTTCCTGGGAGACCTTAGTGCAAAGATATGGATAGACACATCGGCTAGAGTGCATCATTTCTAGGATGATTGGTGGTATTATCATGTTTAACTATCAGCAGAACGGTCTTTTGATGGGCTGGGCCCCTATGGTACCACATTTGATGCTGATGCCCTCTGAGTTAGCCTGGGGTCAGTGTCTATTAGCTCACATGTTCTCTGAGATGTACGAGGTAGTGTATCAGGAGAGCAAGTCTTTTGCTGCAGGAGCTCTAGTTTTATAGATATGGGCTTGGGAGCACATCCCAGTGTTGAGACCAGTATGTACTTCACAGAGGTAGCCGCAGGAGCCTGTTATTTATATATATGTTGGATATGTCATACAGGAATAGATGGGCCACACTAAGTACAAGAGGCGATGCCTCAATGACATGACCTTTGTGCACTAGAGACCATATGTAGCCATTGAGCCTTGGCCTACTGCTCGAGAGCAGTTTAGTTTCTTTTTTTAGAGCAGTGTACTAATTGGGAGGTCATCCTCCACTATAGAGAGATTCCTTATTACCAAGGTCTAGCGGCAGTATGGACATATACAGGATGCCCCAGAGGATTATGCCACTCATGCTCGGATAGGGCGTGAGATTAGACTTGGATGGACACAAAGGCTATCTTATGCTTTGTGTTCACAAGAGTACAATGCTATTATTGGCAGGGATTGGAAGTACAAACCAGATGTACTTGATGCTTATGTTACAGATGGATTCATTTCCTAGCTTGTTGACCATCCCATTCATAGATTTTCTTATCTGACAGAGTTGATACCCTCCATGGAGGAGGTGATGGACGTTACAGGTGCTCCGATGGGACAGGGTCCCAGACCTACACAGGCTCCCATTATACATCCCACACCTCTGAGACCTAGAGTGATGACTCCACCACAGAGACCATCAGGACAGATGAGGTCCCCTCATCCCACTAGTTCTACAGCAGGCAGATATATAGGTTCTCATGGATGGACTAGGGGAGAGGGCGGTACATTAGGTGGAGTTGGTTCAGTGGATGAGGTACTAGCAGCTAAGCAGGTGGTAGGTGGAGATACTGATCCCTTACAAGATGATACTAGATTTGATTTAGGTGCTGAGATTAGACACCATAAGGTGCAAAGAGCAGAGACCACTAAGCAAGTTGCCCCAGATACTAAGATGCCGGATGTTGATCCTATTGTTCCTCCTACTCCACAGGAGACTATTAGGCAGCTCAGAGTGCAGGTCAAAGACTTGAAGGTGCATAGTGCTCGATGGGATGAGTGATACATAGAGGCAGATAGACAATGAACTGAGCTACATGCGGAGGTACAGAGATTAAAGGCAAAGGTGATTCATCGGACCTCACAGGAAGCTTACTATGTGTCCACATATTACACTATTGTTCCTGCTGCACAGAGAGTTCCCTCCTCTTCACAGTACATGATGGCATTAGAGGGAGCCAGAGCACCTAGAACAGAGGAAGTACCAGATGCACCACCTCCTCCTCCACCAAATGCAGAGGATCATGCTGATAGCTAATTTGTTTTGATACATTGATATACTGTACTATTTTTTATCATTGATATACTGTTCTCACTCTGATAGCTCACATGAGCGTATTCTCTTGTACACTGTGCTAGTAGTGCACCCCTGACTAGTTCGAGATTTTTGATATATATATGAGATTGATATTTTGGTTGTGACTTCATGTGTACTTGTCATGTTTTGATTTATGATGATATCATGTGATGCTTATGCTATGAATAGAGTAGAATGTATGTATGGATATATGAAAATGCAATGATTTCTTTCATATGTATGGATGTTATGCAAATGTATTTGATTATGGAAAGATGTATGTATGATTTTATGCTTATGCACATGGATGAATTTTAATGCAACAGATGATTATGATATGTAAATGCAATGATACACATGATATGTTTTGTAGCTATTGATGAAGACAAGTACTCTGTCTTATGTCAAAAGGATGTTTAACCGAGGAGGAGAACTGCTTGCGAGTCTATGAAGAGACCTTTGAGTTAGGTTTCAGCTCTTGTTAGATTTGAAGATGTGATTTGAAGAATCATTTGAGCATTGAAGTTTACCCAACCATTGTGAGATCATGCAAAGTGCAAAATGCAAAAAAACATGCAGAATGATATGCAACCTAAGACCTAGGACCTAGTCACTGATCATGTGTCAGTCGTTGTCATCATTGAATTTTTAGGTAACCGAATAAATCAATACAATACCCACTAGTTATGAAACTATAGACATATGAATATCAATTTGTATACGCAAGGATCAATACAACACCCACTGGTTAGGCAACCATGGATATATGAATATTGATTTTGTTTTCAGAATGTTGGATTAGATGTAAGCACCAAGGCATAAATGCCAGGATGACCTAAATATCATGTCCATTTTGATATAGCAATTTGTATAAGCATCAAAACATAAACGTCGTGATGACCAGAATACACCTTGTGTTACAAACACATCAAACAGTCAAGAGATCATTCTAAAGCCAATGTGAATTACCCGTAGTGACCCTTTATCATTCACATCCTTAGGTAAGATCACATTTCACAATAGGAGAAAGAACTCACTCTAAAAAAAGATAATAGTTAGATCAAACTTTCTTGAATTTTCTGGGTATCAATGGTCGAGGTACTCATGGCCATCTAATTCGAGATAGAGGCTCTTACAGACGGACACCATTTCAATCCATAATTTCCAAAGTTGTTAGATTTTCACATACAAGAAGAAAATAAAGAAAAGATTATGCCCCCAGTCATCACTCTCTAAATCCTGTAAAGGACATCATTGAAGAGCTCAAAAGAACACAATATGCAAAAATCTCAATGCGAATTAGTAAGCATACAAGGAGATAAAAGCATGTAAAAAGCATAGATTGTTTTCATTTTGAGTTGATGTTTGATTGCATTGTTGTAGATGCAAAATCCTTTCTGGAGACGAGATAGATTGACTAACTCAAATGAAGCTTCAAAGGACTCTGACTGGATATGATACATCTCAGATACATTGGAGGCCATAGGATATGACATTGATTGCCCCCAAGTTTTAACATTGATAGGATACAGATGCTTGAGCCGATTGGTGTACAAACTGACTTATTGAAAACAAACTGGGAGATATGTACAAACTAAAGCAAGACTAAAAATTGGGAAAGACCAAGATTGCGCTGATAGATGGGGTGTTTTGAAACAAGTGGCACCCATTTCCAGGTTTTCACCATCTTGGCAGATATTCTATTTTTGCTACCAAGGCGCCTGTTTCCAGGTTTTCACTAAGGCACTTTTTCTTTTTCTCATTTTTTTGTATTTTTCATTTTTTCAATTATTTTTGTACTTTTGATATTTTTTACTTTTTTTTTGTGAATCATCAAGGCACCTATTGCTAGGTTTTCACCAAGATGTTCATTTTTTCAGGACTTTTACCATATACTGAATGCCTTAGGCATAGAATTTTTTCAGATGGAGAATGTTGATTGGTTCTCAAAGCTGTTCTCCTTCAGTCATTGAGAGTTGATAGGCACTAGAGCCAAAATTAGCAGTGATTACAAAGGGACCCAACCAATTGGGTTCAAACTTCCCCTTGCATTCTCTATGTGATTGATTTTTAGGATTCTCTCTCAAGACTAGATCACCAACCTGAAATTCTTTGTGTCTGACTTTCTTATTGTAACCTCTAGACATTCTCTTCTGATATAGTCTGAGATGATCATACGATGCTTGTCTGCACTCATCTAGTAGTTCAAGTTCTTGTAACCTAGACACTCTATAGTCATCATCAGTTACTAGACCATGCATTCTGATTCTTAGTGATGGGATTTCAACCTCAATAGGCAATGCTACTTCAGACCCATAAACTAAAGCGAAAGGAGTAGCCCCAGTGGATGTTCTGATACTTGTTTTGTAGGCCCAGAGAGCTGGATTGATCATGAGATGCCAGTCTCTTCCTGTGTTATTAACTGTACAATGAAAGATTTTCAATAGATTCTTATTAGAAGCCTCTCCTCGGCCATTCCCTTGAGGATAGTAGATAGATGACCAATGTTGTGTAATCTTGAATTTGGCACATAAATCATCTAGATCTTTGTTCTTGAATTGTCCACCGTTATCTGTGATTATGGAATGAGGTATCCCATATCGGCATATGATATAGTTCAATATGAACATAGATATTTGTTTTCCAGTTGCTTGTGTCAACAGGACTGCTTCTACCCATTTTGTAAAATAATCTATAGCTGTGATTATATGGGTATGTCCATTAGAAGAATGAGGATGTATAGCTCCTATAATATCAAAGGCCCATTGATGAAAAGGTCATTGTGTAGTAAAGGGAATTAGATCTCTCCCTGGAGCATGGATTAAGTTGCCATGCACTTGGCACTTTTGACAATTCTCAGCAAACTTGATAGAATCTTTCTCCATTTTAGGCCAATAGTACCCAGCCCTAATAATTTTTTGAGCTAGTCTTAAACTGTTCGAGTGTGACCCAAAAATACCTTCGTGGACTTCCTCTAATGCACGTTGAGACTTCTTGTTCTAAACATCTAAGTAGCATACCATCTAGACCTCATTTGTATAGATCATGACCAATGATGACATATCGGGAGGCATTATGGATAAGGTATCTCTTTTCATGACGGTTGAAGGTATCAGGAATGATTTGGTCTTGGAGATAGAAAAATAGGTTTTTGTATCTAGATGAATCATGACCAACAATAGTGCAAATCATGCGAGTTTCAGGGGAATCATATGTAGGATAAGATAGTGCTTCCACCAGGAACTCGTAGCGTAGCTCATGTTCAGGCTGTTGTAATAAAGTAAATAACATTTCCATTGCATCGGCAACCTTATTCTCTATTCTAGGTATTTGCTCAAATGTGATAGATAAGAAATACTTCTTTAGATCATCTACCATTCTCTTGTATGGGATGAGCTTTTCATCTTTAGTCTGGTACACATCATTGACTTGATGGATTACAAGTTGTGAGTCTCCATGAATGTGTAATTCTGTTACTCTCCATTCAATTGCTATTTTCATACCATTAAGAAGGGCTTCATATTCTGCAATATTGTTTGTGCAAGGGAGCTTTAATCTGAATGCTTTTGGGATTGAGTATCCTTGAAGAGTTATGAACAATATGCCTGCTCCTGATCCATTTTGTGTATAGGAGCCATCAAAGAATAACTGCCATTCTCTAGAAGAAAGAGTCATGATAGAGGAATCTGGAAATTCCATTTGCATTGTTGTATCATCAATCATAGGTGCATATGCTAATTGATCAGCAATTACCTATCCTTTTATATCTTTTCTCTCAACATATTCAATGTCAAATTCACTTAAAAGCATGACCCATTTAGCTAATCTACCCATGAGGGTAGCTTTGCTTAGTAAGTACTTGAGTGGATCAATTTTAGCTACCAAATGTGTGGTATGAGCTAACATATAATGTCTCAGCTTTTGTGATGCAAAGATCACAGCTAGACAAGCCTTCTCAATCATAGAATAATTATTTTTGTATGCCACCAATGTTCTACTGATATAGTATATAGCTCTTTCCTTTTTGTTCTCATCATGTTGTGCAAGCAATGCCCCCAGTGATGTATTTGTAGTGGAGACATAGAAGATCAAAGGCTTCCCTAGAATGGGAGGCATTAAGATAGGAGGATTTGAGAGATACTTCTTGATATGATTAAAGTTGTTCTCACATTCTTCATTCCACACAAATGTCACACCTTTATGTAATGTTTTTGTAAAAGGTTGTGATATGTCTGCCAGCTGTGATATGAAGCATCTGATAGATTGAACTCGTCCTTGCAATTTCCTCATTTGACTAATATTCTTTGGAGGCTGCATCTCCATGATAGCCTTCACTTTAGCTGGATCAACTTCAATGCCCTTCTTTGAAACTATGTATCCTAAGAGTTTTCCAGAAGTGACACCAAAAGCACACTTATTAGGATTTAGTCTGAGACTAAATTTTTCCATTCTATCTAATATCTTGCTCAAGTCATTTAGATGTTCAGCTCTAATCATAGATTTTTCTAAAGTATCATCAACATAATCCTCCATAGTCCTATGCATCATGTCATGAAAAATAGAAGTCATAGCTCTCTTATATGTAGCACCATCATTTTTAAGCCCAAATGGCATGACATTCCAACAGAAGGTGCCCCATGCACATGTGAAAGCAGTTTTCTCTTGATCCTTGGGAGCAATTTTTATTTGATTATATCCAGAAAAACCATCCATTAAAGAATACATCTCAAAGCCCACAGTCATGTCCACTATCATATCAATGTTAGGTAATGGAAAATCATCCTTAGGGTATGCTCTATTTACATCTCTAAAGTCTGTGCACACTCTGATTGATTTATCTGGTTTTGAAATAGGTACAATATTAGAGATCCACTCTGCATAGTCAATAACTCAGATGAATCTAGCTTTCAGGAGCTTTTCTAATTCAGCTTTTACCAAGAGTGCAACATGAGGATGCATCTTTCTCAATTTTTGCTTGACAGGTTTGACATTTGGAGCTATAGATAAATGATGCATTATAAGATTAGGATCCAACCTTGGCATATCTAAATATTTCCATGCAAAGTTGATCTTCTTCTCTGTTAGGAATTTTGTAAATTTTTGCTTCTCTTCTTCAGATAAAGATTGTGCTACATGAATCAACTGTGTTTCTTCTGTTGTTCCCAAGTTGATGGATTGAGTGGGCTCAATTAGAACTGGCAATCTGTCCTATAAATGACTTGAAAGGACATCAAATATCTCATCCTTAGGTGCCTTAGAGAGGTTTTCACCTTCAGATATGTCTTTTATTTTTACTTTTGTAGGTTCTAAGACTGCCACAAAGTGGTTTTCACCTCATAACTCCTTTTCTTTTTATTCTTATTCTTATTTTTCTGACTAAGATACTTGATGTCCGACTCTGTCATGCTAACGCTTAGTTCACTGATGGAAGTCCTCATAGGCTCAACTGCATTGAGGTATCAAGCAAGGGCATAGTCATTCGAGAAGGTATAAATACCATGGCTCAGATTTGTGGAGGTTTGATCAAGAAGTTCAGGATGTTGGATAGTCAAAATGGGGAAAGATTGGGAAAGAGTGTTTATGGATATGGATCTATCATCATTGGTCCTAACCCGATGCTCAAGTTCAAAGGTGATATTACAACTTAGGACATTCAATTAATGAATAGGCTCAATGTCATTGTGGGGGTCCAATTCAGCCATAGGTGGACCAGACTCGTTAAGTTCACTACTTCGCTCTAGACTTACGTTGAGTTTAGGTGCATATTGGTGAATAACATAAACATGTTTCTCTGTAATAAGCTCATCTTCTTCTGGAATGGCTCCCCATTCATAGTCATTAGATTCTTCATCTATGCCTCTAGGAAATCTAAGAACATGAGTAAAGTCAGGATGAATACCCCAAGAAGGGTTACCCTCAGATTCTGATTTGAATTCATACTCATGAGAATCTATCTCAGAATAACTACCACCTTCCTCTTTGTCTATTTGATTGTCTTCAAGATTAGTTGGTTCTTGTGTTGCAACTATCTCTTGATTGATAGTAGGTTCTTGTGTTTCTACTACATTAATTATTTTGATTGGATCATCTTCAGCTTCAAGGAGATCTATGATTTCCTTAGGAAACTGCTCATAAGGGATAAGTTCTGAGCTGTCTAAATCACTATCTGATGGTTCAGTTTCTTCCTTCTTAAGAAGGGTTTCACCTGGTGTGATCTACTCTATGACATGAGAACAATTACCTTTGAGGTGGAAGGGTTTCTTTTTAAAGGCTAAGCCAATAGTATCTTTGTTTTCCCTACCAATATGTGAGATAGGTGTTATAAGACCTTCTCCTCTGACTCCTAGATATCCTTTACTTGAATATCACATCTTAGCTATCAATTTATCTCCTAGACCATATGCCTTAGAAGGGATTTTGGATACTATAGAGTCACTAGTTGAACAGCTTGAGATTCAGGTTCATCTTTGTATAGCCATGTAAGCGCAGCTTCATCTTCTTCAAATTCTTGCTTGGAGACTTGTTCTACTACAAAATTATTTTTATATGCCTCAAGAGGTTCTTTAGAGTCTGGTTTGGACTGTTTTAAAGATTGTCCATAAGACTTAGGTGAGATAGGGAGAGATGTCAAAGATAAGCCTGGATCTATAGTATATTCTCTCATACTATTTTCTTTGATATTGACCTCTTTTGCAAGGTCTTCCATTTTAGATGTGGATGCTTCTTTTGTTGGCTCGATGGAAGATTCTCTATTATTAGGCACAAGTTTATTTGCACTTTCTTTCAATGTATTGCAAGTGGTGGATATGTTTGCTGGAATAGTGACCTCTACTCCTTCATAAGGAAATTTCAAGCATTGGTGGAATATAGAAGGAATAGCCTTCATCTCATGTATCCATGGTCTCCCTAGAAGAATGTTGAAAGCCAAGGGTAGATCAAGAACTTGACATATAGTATCTCTGATAACTGGACCTTCTCTGATAGGTAAGACAATGGTGCCTTTAGAAGATCTTTCTTTTTCATCATAGGCTTTTATAGTTATTTTCTTTCTAGGATCAATAGCCAATTCTGAAAACCCCAATTGTGTGACCAAGCTGTAAGAACAAATGTTTAGGCTAGCGCCCCCATCTATCAACACATGTTTGACTCTACGGTTCTCGATCAAGACTTCTATATGCAAGGGCTGGTTATGTGGGTGACTCAAGGAGTTGTCATCTTCCTTTGAGAAGGAGATATATTGCAGAGATGTAAGATGTCCAACCATAGTCTGGAACCTATCTAAATCAAGGTCGTCAGGAACATTGGATTCGAGCAAAGCTTTGTCTAGAATAGCTCTATGAGCTAGAGATATCTGAAGAAACTCAAACATAGAGATTTTTGCATTAGTGTGTTGGAGTTGTTGAACAATGCTATAAGATGTCGGCCTCGTATCTTTAGGATTGGAAGATTTAGAAGTAGCCTTCGATTTGGAAGTGGAAGAAAGATTGAAGGGCATCTTAGGGACATTTGATAAATCTCAGATTTGTCAGTTCAGATGTGCCTAAGCTTGTGATCAAGTAATTGCGTTAGCTAAAGTATGATCTCTATCTCTTTGCACAATTGTGATGACATTACAATGCTCAGAGGGACAAGGTTCAACCATATTGATAACAGCGTTATTTCCAGGGTAAGCATAATTGACCTTTGCCCCCATATTAGGTTGAGAAGATGAAACTTCTTGACCATGTTTCAGAAATGGTTCTATGAATGTTGTAGGATCATTATTGCTCTTATGATTGTCAATCGTGATGTCTCCCTTATCAATCAAATCTTGAATAGTATGTTTCAAGCATAAGAAGTTATTGGTTTTGTGACCTTTACCTCGATGGAAATCACAGAATTCATTCTCTCTCCACCATTTTGGCTTAGGATCAGGATCAAATTATCAGATCTCAGGCAAAGAAATGATGTTATTAGCTAGTAGAGTTCTCATAGCTGATTCTAAAGATTCTCCAAGAGGAGTGAACTTTCATTTATTATCAGCGGACCAAGATTTGTATTTTGGCTTCTTTTGAGATGGTTCGGACACCTTTTGCTCTGAAGCTTTGATGGCTTCAGTACCAATAGTTAGATTAAAATATGGTGCCTTTAATGGGGCATGGATAGTATCAACAACACCATCTTTGATGATGCCTTTATTCTTGTTCTAGTTTTTGTTCTTGTCTTTAGAATTGGATCCTGATTCATACTTGTCCTTTTGAAGTGTGATGTCTCCTTTTTCACAAGTACCTTTTCGATTTTGATCTCATTGTCTACCATCTTATCAAAAGATGTATGATCTTGCATTTGTAAAGGGTAGTTGATCTCTGGGACAAGATTATTGATGAAGATTTTTAGTTTCTCAGTTTCTGGAATAGGACTAGCATATAGAGAGAATTTCTTCCTCCATCTCTTGAGAAATGTCAGGAATGGTTCTCCTGGATATTGTTTGAGATTGTAGATATCAATCATGGTGACTGGATGTTGAATGTTGTCAGTGTATTATTGATAGAACAATTTGATCAACTCCTCAAAAGTTTTGATAGTAGAAGGCAATCTAGAGAACCAATGAATGGCTACTCCTCCTAGAGATCAAGGAAAAAGATGCATCAAATAGGTTGGTTCATGTATGAACTCCATAGATTGTGTACAGAATTCTCTGACATGATCTTGAGGATTAGAGTGTCCATCATACTTATCATATTTTGGCATTTCCACCCTTTTAGGGAATGCTGGCATGTATAGGTCTTTGTCAAATGGAAAAGGACATAGGGCCTCCATGGAGAACTCCTTGGGTTCCTTTTCTTTCTCAAGTTTATTAAGTTTGACTTACATGGCATGCATCTATTTCATCATAGCTGAAATAGGAGTTTCTTCCTCATGCGTAATGATATTTTCAACATTACAGCTAGGAGGAAGTTTAGCTCCTTGATGAGCTAATTGTAAAAAGTATGCCTCTCTATCTTCTTTCAAGAAATGCTTCATCATTCTTTTGAAGTCATCGTCATTTTGATACCGAGCAATTTCTTTAGGTGTGGGTTCTGATATACACCATGTTGAGATTGAGCTCTTTGAGAGCCAAAGTTTGTCCTTGCTTGAGACATGGTAGGATTTCTCCTTGGGATAGATTGAGAAGGAGTTTGTTGATTACCTCCATGAGTTGATGAAGGAGGAATGTAACCAGATTTCAGTCAAAAATTGTCAAGACCGTCATCTTTATAAAGACCAGAATTGTAGAGTTGCTCAAGAGTTGGAGCTTGGAGAGTATTCAGAGGTATGGGATGGGATACTTCTCCAGATTTCTTGTGAGAGGAAGCTCTAGTTTCCACCATTAACCTTAGGTGAAATAAAAGAATGTGGCGAAGACAACTAAAGAAAGATCTGATTCAAGAAGATCAAATGACACAACCTTGTCAAGGTTTGGTTGATTGAAGCTTGGATTAGACATAAATGAAGGAGACTGTGCCTTGGATGTATGGGTAGATGCCCAAAAGATAGCAAACACGAGTTCACAACACTTAGCCATTTTGAAGATGGGTTGAAGATTGATAGTTATGACAAGGTTTTGACACAAGATGATAAAGACTCAAATCAATTAAACAAAAGGCTAAATAGGATTCAAAAGGACACTTTAGGAAAATGATTGGATTCTCAGTAGTTGCTACTTTTTTCTTGACATAGTGATTTTCTTGACAGACTCTAGAAATAGGCTGGAAAAGCTGGGTCTCTGACAGTTCTGACAACTTTCTGGCAATTTTTCAAAATTTCTCAAATGACTTTTTGCAGACTCGTATGAAAGTGGGTATAGCATGAAACGACAATTGAAAAACTTGTATGACTATTGCAAAACTCGCATGATAGTTGATAGCAGGGTTTTTGACTTTTTTGAATTGACTGGCAGAAAAACTCGTACGACAATATACCAGCTACCATATGACAATCTAGGGGTTCTAAAATGATAATAGCCAAAAGTCGTATGACTTTCTAACTTTACAAGATGACTTTTGACTCCAGAAAGGTGTTTGATATCAGATTTTGCAATTTTTGAGGTTTTTAGTTTCAAATTGTTCACAAAATTATTTGTCCATATTTGAAGATTGTATCAGATTGATTTGTTCTTAATAACCAGATGGATAAACAAGCATGCAAAATAGCAAGCAAGTGATTTCAAGCATGTCTGAAAACAATGAACAAGGGACAAAGCAACCCTACACATGAACAATCAAGTGACTGAATTGTGCTAATCCCTAGGAGTGCTAACAGTGTATGTTCCAAAAAGTTTTGCAATAACGCACATATTCCTAGAAAATGAAAATTTGGCCTCGATAAGGTTTTTAGTAATGGTCTAACTCTGCAACTTTTGTGATCTCAAGAGGGAAAACTCCAATCTAGGCACACCGGGGTTTTGACACAGTCTGAGAAATTAATCAATCAAGAGCTGCTAGGGAAATCTGACAGCCCAACAAGAGACCACACATGTGAAGATTTCCTCCACAAGCACATTTATATAGTGGCTGCTGCTAACACGGCGAAAATGGCTATTACCGCTTGAGGTTTCATCAATGTGGTTGACCCAATTAGGGGAATGTCCACTATGGTTAACCCTCTCTAAAGGTGACTCACAAAAGATACCACATGGAGACTGGTTCTAGATTCAAGGATCTGAGTTTCTGGTACTACCCAAAAAGGGAGTAGAGCATAGTTCTCTAGCCTTTTCACTTTTAACCCAAACAAAGTAGACAGATTAATTTGACATGCTAAGACCAAGATTATCTCACAAAGATCTATGATGTCAACCACTTATGATCTATCAACCTCTCCGGAGAGAGAATGTATCAATCAAAAGCTGAAGACACACAAATCTAGTAGAATGTGAGACGCTCTTAGTAACCTCCCTACCTACAAGGGTTCCTTCGTTGAGAAGAGTTTCGCTGCAATCCCACTCTCTCAAGAACCATGAATAGTGTTCATAGGGCCTATTTACTATGTGTAACAAAGATGCTGAAAAGAAAATCTATGTTCATTTTTATAGCCCAAAATGAAATCTGTGATATGAAAGCAATAAAGGTCACACAAGATTGACACGCAAGAGTTCTTCTTAATCCAAATTGAAATGTTGTTAGTTGAAAAGATTACCTGAATTCCTCGCAATGTGCTTAGTAGATTCTTACCTATTTTTAGCAATTCTCACACTTTTTCCCAATCAAAGTCAGTAGAAATCAATTAGAAATAACAAATTTCAATTGTTAATGTTAGCTGTCAATCCAAATCTGGAAAACAGCCTGAAAAAGTGAAACAATAATTGAAACTTGGCACTAAAACTCGTACGAAAGTGGGTCACCTACCAGATGACAATCCAGAAACTCGTATGATAATGGGTATTAGATCATATGACAATCGAGCTTCCAAATGACACTGTGTTTCTAACTGTATGATCCTCGATCAAATAAACTGTCATACGACAGTGGATATCTCCTAATACGAGGTTCTGACAAAACTCATACGAAAATTATACGGACAAAAATTAAAAATCGCAGCTTGGAATAAAAAATGACAAGAAGGTGATAGAAATTGATAGAAATTTATTGGAAACCCATTTCAGGGCCCCATGGTGGGCACCAAAAATGTGTGTGAATTTTGTACCTAGCTGTAGACACAACACTTCAGTAAAACATTAGAGGTTAGCTAAAATCAAAATCGTGCATTGAAATGGAAACTAATCTAACCAGTTGATTTATTGTCTTCTAGTAGATGCGAGTATGTATTCTCAGATTGGACCGAGATCAGTGACCTTGACGACACCTAAACGAAGGATTTGAATGCAAAATCTAGATATGAATTAGATGTAAATTAATCTATATTTTTGGTTTTTCTATGCAATTATGATGAAAAATGATATGAAATCTAATCTATATGAAAAACTGATATGCAATGATTCTAAGAATTGATATGAAAAACAAAATTGATCTCACAAACATGGTTGATTCGCAAGATTCTTCAGATACCAATTCACCAGCATAAGTTTGCAAATTCTGAGATGATTTGTGAAGAGTTGAAGCCCTGATTTTATAGAAATCCAGGGCTTTGGGGATGCATGGAAAAAGCCATAAATCACTCTAGTTGATTTTTGAGTCAACACGGAATTAAAGATAGTTAACTCACAAAAAATCATGCAAAAATAGCTTTTTGATTTAAATCAGAAGTTGAGATCAGCTTTTAACTCAAAAGAGAGTTGAGTTTATTTTTAAAACAACTTGAATTGATTTTCTGATTTATAGTTCAACTACTTTTTGGATGTGCATAATTAATTATGAATTAAATTAATAAATAAAGTGATTTATCCTCAACTTAATTGATTTTAAAAATAAAACAATTGATTTATGGGTTAATCAATTATTAAATCAAACTTGTATTCCAAAAACTATATTATTAAATTTGACAATTGACATTAATTAATTAAATAAGAATTTAATCAATTAGTCATAGGATATTTGATTTATTGTCAAAATGGAATAATACAATATAAGAATAAATATAATTAAATCCAATTAAATAATTAAGTGGCAGTATTAAATCTAATTAATTAAATATTCATCATATTCAATTAATCAAACTTTAGGATAAATAGGATTTATCGCCAAATAATCATTAAATTAAAAATAATTAGGATAAATAGGAATATTACTAGGAATATTCCCCGATGTAGAAGTTATGATAATCAATTATGATTCGATAATGTTTAGATGTGCCTTAGGTTAGGACTTCGATGTCGATTTCGTTCGATTTGTCGATATAGGAGGTTAATGAACTTATAGCCCATTTTGGGGTATTACAGATCTAAGATGAATGCAACAAGATTAAGAAACTATGCTAAAGATGCAACAAGATCTAGATTAGAAAAAAGATTAGAATGCAAAGAAAGAACTAGAACTAGAATGATTAAGAAAGCTAGAAGATGCATAAGAATTGAGAAGCATTGAGAATAATTCAGCCTTGAAGAAGATTAGAAGAATTATTTTTTTAAATGAGGATTGAGGCCTCCTTTTATAGAAAATAAAAATAATTGGACAGTGGAGATTAAGAGGAAAAATAATGAGTGGCTAGGATTAAAGGTTAGGTAGGGTTTGAAAAAGATGGAGGCAAAAGAAATAAGTGGATAGGATTAAGAGGCAAAAAGATGTTAGGTAGGGTTTGAAAAATGTGAAGTGGAAAAAGATGCAAAAGTCAAACTTCATTTTTAGAGGGAAATAGAAATTTAAAAATGATTGGTGGAGAAAAAAAATGGAGAGGTGGCAACCTTGAAAAAGGTGATTATGCACATGTTTAGAGGTAATCAAGATTGGAGGAATTTTAGAAAAAAGGTAAGAATAGAAAAAAGAGAAAAGGGATTAAATTAAAATAAATTTAATTTAATCATGGTTTAGAAGAACTTTAGGCTAGTGGAGAAATAAAATAAATAAAATTTATTTTATAAAGGGAAATGGAGGGATAATATATTAAAATAAATTTTAATATATTATAGTATTTAAATACAAAGGGAAAATAAATTTATTTAATTAAAGTAAATTTAATTAAATAAATAGAAGAATATAACTATTATAGTCAATTAATAAAATTAACCATAATGTTAAGGGCAAATATTAATAAAAATTAACATTAGTGTGAATGGACAATTTTAGGTGTCTACACTTTGCCTCTCTTTGATGCGGTGTCAAAATCGGCATCGTGTCAAAGGAAAAGAAAATGAAGATGCCCCAAGAATCGTGGCTTAGAGACCTGAACAAAGCATGCCCAAAGGATAATTTCCCCCTACCAAATATCAACATGATTTTTGATCTCACAGTTGGTCATGAAATGTTATCACCCATGGATGGCTTCTCAAGATACAATCAGATCAACATAGTAGAAGAAGACAAACACAAGACAACATTCACAACACCATGGAGAACCTTATTCTACAACTTGATGCCATTTGGGTTTAAAGAATGTGGGATCTACATATCAGAGGGAAATGATATCCATCTTCCACGATATGATACATAAAATAATTGAAAACTATATGGATGAAATTCTAGAAAAATCAAAGACATAATTGGAACACCTTGACATTCTTGAGCGTGTGTCTAATCACTTACATCACTATGACTTATATTTAAACCCAAAGAATTATATCTTTGGTGTAACATTAGATAAGCTCATGGGGTTCATTATATCACGGTGACGCATCGAGATTGATCCCAAGAAAGTCAAGGCCATAATGGACATGCCTCCACCTTGCACACTCAAGTAGCTAAGGAGCCTCCAAGGGAAACTACAATCAGTCTGTAGATTCATATCATAATTGGCTCACGAGTGTCAACCATTCACACATCTTCACAAAGATATCAACTTCAAGTGGGATCTAATATGTCAACAAAGTTTTGAAAAGTTCAAAGAATACCAAGCCAACTCACCCATTCTTGTGCCACCAGTACCAAGGAACCCTCTCATCTTATACATCTCAACAACCACTACATGACTGGGGGCATTGTTGGCCCAGCTTGATGATAATGGAAAGGAACGGGTCATCTACTATATTTTTTGCACACTTGTCAGCTATGAGCTAAACTCACCTATGGAAAAGGCATATCTTGCAGTGGTCTTCACCACTCAAAAGCTTCGGCACTACATGTTAAGCCACACTATAAATCTCATCTCCAAGGTGGACACACTCAAGTACCTATTATCAAAAACAACACTTACAAGTCAAATGGCAAAATGAGTCATGCTCCTAAGTGAATTTGACATCTAGTACATAGACTGAAAAGAAATAAAGGGGAAAATCATTGTAGATCAGCTAGTTGAGGCACCCCTGGTAGATGCATATCCTTTGGTCATGGAGTTCCCTGGTGAACATCTCTCCATGGTCAAAGAACAATTGACATGGAAGCTATACTTTGATGGCTCCTACACATCTCATGGTTCAGGGGAAAGAATCCTCTTCATCATACCTAAATGTGACTATATCCCAAAATCATTCAAATTAGGGTTTCCTTGCACTAATAACATTGCAGAATATGAGGCACTCATCTTAGGCCTCAAAAAATCTATCCAATGGAATATCACATAACTACAAGTGTTTGAAGATTCACAACTGATCATGAAATATGTCCTGGACAAATTCCAAACAAAGTTTGATTAGCTTTTACCCTACAAGGAATTGGTGGACAAAATGAAAGAGCAATTCCTAAGTCTACAATTCATGTAGATACCCAAGCTACAAAATAAAGTTGTAGATGCTATGGAAACTATCGGGTCTTTCATAGAAATCCCTCAAGATTCAACGTAGTATAAATCTTTAGTCAAGCAGCTACATACACCTTCTTACGAGAACATCAATTCTGAAATGGTGTGCATTTTGGTTGGTCCATATTCCCCATGGTACCATGACATCCATTCTTATCTAAAAAATGGTATCATATCCCCCACCTCACAAACAACCAACACTAGAACCTTATGCATAGAGCTTCCCGCTACACTCTTGTAGCCAATACCCTATATCATCATGGGTATCATAATATCCTCTCTCATTGTTTAGATTTGAATGAGATCATCCTGGGTTTACAAGAGGTTCACACTAGAATATGTGGTGCCCACATGAGTGGCATGGTCCTAGCAAAGAAGCTTCTCAGAGCTAGGTATTATTGGCTAACAATGGAGCATGATGCATGTGAGTTTATAAATAAATGCCTACCATGTCAACAACATGCTAATATGATCCATGGTCCAGCACAAGACTTACAGCCCATTGCACCATCATGGCTTTTTTCATGTTGGGGCTTTGACCTCGTTAGTAAGATCACTCCCCTTTCCTTGGATGGACATGAGTATATCATAACTACCACTGAATACTTCATGAAATGGGTTGAAGAAATCTCGCTCACCCTTACCACTAGCATTCAAATATCTAAGTTCCTCCTTTATCATATCATATGTCACTTCGTCATCCCTTCCACCATTTCCACACATCATGGTACACCTTTTGAAAACCATCATGTGGATGACCTATGTGCCAGATTTTGCATCCATCACCATTTTTCAATCTCATACTTCCCTCAAGGAAATGGCCAAGATGAGGCAACTAACAAAACCATTCTAATAATCTTCCAAAAAGTTGTCAATGATTCTAGTCGTGACTAGCACCTTCAAATAAATCCCACCCTCTGGGCCTATTTCACTTCATTCTAAACTCCCACAGGCACCACCCCATACTCCCTTGTATATGGTGTTGAGGTCATCTTACCAATTGAGGTTGAGCTACCTTCATTATGTGTGTCTATGAAGAACTATACCATTGATGAATACTATCGCATGGAACACCTCACCTAGTTGGACCTATTAGATGAGAAGAGGCATTGTGCATATGACCACCTGGTTGTCTACCAGAACTACCTTAAAAGAAGCTACAACAAAAGGGTACATCCAAGATAGTTCCAAGTGGGTGACATGGTCCTTAAAGAGAATTGGAAAGTGCAGACAATCGAGAAAAGAAAGGCAAGTTTGAACCTACCTAGTTGGGTCCTTATGTTATCATAGCATGTTTCAGCTCATGAGCCTATCAGTTTTCAACACTAGAAGGGGAGCCTCTAAATGATCCCATGAATATCATCCATCTAAAATGGTTCTATTCCTAAACCAGCCCCTATGTATCTGAAAAAATCCATAAAAATTGGAAAATGTCTTGAAAAAATCATTGTCTTGGTGAAAACCTGGTAAACAGATACCTCGATGATATTAAAAAAATCAAAAAGATCAAAAAAGTAAAAAGACAAAAAATTATCCAACGGTGAAAACATGGCAATCAAGCCCATTGGACAAGTATGTTGGTGAAAACTTGGAAACAAGCACCATACATAGAGGACCGGGCCATTATCTATCAAACTCCCATCCCCCTTCACCCAATCATCACCAATCCCTCTACCATCTTGATCACCCACCCACCATTCCCAAGGTGTTCTATTATCCAGTATATATGACAAATTGATGAGTTACTATCCCACATCCTGAGCTTCCTATGTATATTACTTGTATAGAAAGATCCTCATTCCTGCATCTTGAGCTTTGTATATATCTTTGTCCATGTGGACCTTTCCCTATCCCTGAGCTTTTATAAATATTCATTATATATATCGACCACTCCTCTTGTACTATATCATCACGTCTCATTGTACATATCCTCATTCATCCTATAGAAATATAATCAATCAATCAGTCCTACCAAGGCTTGTACTTCAACAAATCCCTGAGTCAATATCCTTGATCAAATTATTATCCCAACTTCCTCTTTTTCCACCAACACGTGGTTTTTCATCATGAATCCCACCAACGAGTCCTTGTAGGATGCATCCTTCCTCTTTTCTGACCTAATCTACCCATCATTCAATTAATCAATCTCTCCTTGGCAAAGTGCGTCTCTTGGATTTATCACTTTCATTTTTGGATAAATAATCTTTGGTTCTTGTTAATTTTTTGAAGGTTTCTCATTGTTCCTCTCCTCAAGGTCACCATGATCCTTTATATCATGGTGTGTTGTGAATTAGGGAAATCTAGGGCACATCTCTTTTGATCATTTTGGTTTTCTTCCAGTGAGTCAGTCAAATGTGACCCTTGCACATCCCACATGTGATCTTTTGGGTTACATGGTGCACTTGGGAAATGTCATTTGTTTGTGGGGTCCTTAGTATCATTTTCACCATGCCTCCTCCTGGATTCATGTGTGATGCTAGGTAAACCCTTGTGTGTTTTTGTGTCAGTCCTCTGCAATGCTGGTAACAAGGCCTTGAGTTCCTCATAACCTTGGTAGGTCTCTAATGTTGCTATATCAAACTAGGTTGTGCTCTCCACATTAACACAATGAAATCTCCAAGTCTTGTTAGCTGCATTTAGATTCATATTGCATCATGCATCTTTTCTCATGGAATGACATCTATTTATCCCCTTTCTCCTTCTCTTTCCCCCACATTACCTCACATCTGTGTGTCTCTTTCGAGAAAATTCCATAAAGTTTCCTCTTTGCATTATTTTCTTGAGGGGGCACAACCTCTTATAGTTGTTGCTTCACCAAGACATCTAACTTCATCTGGGGCATCTTGATTTCTTTTCTTTGACCCAACACCACTTGTGGCATCACATCAAAGAGGGGGAAAATGTAGACACTTAAAAATCTTTCATATTTATTAAATTTATTTAATTAATAGTCCTCATGACGTCGTAATTAATTTTAAACTAATTAATCATTTTTGTCATATTCCTCTACCCATTTAATCATAAATATTTAATTGGGTTGATTACCTAAGGTATTTAAATCTGATTTGAATACTTCCCTCTCTAATGTATTAAAATTATTTTAATACATATCCCCCCATAAATCCCTTTTTGAATAAATTACTATTTATTTAAATCCATCCACATCCTAATATTCCTCTAAGCCTGGATTAATCTAAAACTAATTTTAATTCATCTAAATCCCTACCTAAAGCCTATCCTACACCCATCACCTCACTTGCTGAACCTACTCTCACCTAATCATTCCTCTAATCTCACTTAAAAAGTGATTCCTAACCTCATTAGAGCTAATGAGTTGCTCACACATGTGTGAGAAACTCTTCCCAAAGAAGCCACCAAACTACCTTAAATGCTCTTTCACCTTTGTCCCCCACACTCTTCCCCAAAGTTTCTCACACATGTGTGAGCAACCTTGAGCCACTCAAACCTTAAATGTCCATCTTGTCTCAACTTGACCTTTCAAATTAGTTATCCCTTCTAAGCCTATGTGGATCCTATGTGGATGCGACATAGGTGCCACCTCATCCAATCCCTCTCTCTACTTCCAAAAATCTATAAATAGAGGCATCCCCTTGAGAAATTCATCTTTCATTTTCATGCATTGTTATTATGAAGTTTAGCTCTAGAATTCTATAGCATATTAGCATTATTAGCTTCCTTTCTTGTTTTCAATTCTTAGATCACATAGCATAATCTAAATGGAAAATGAAACTTAGTTTCATTTTTTCATTGTAATTTCCTTTCAACTTCAATCACATATCATTCTTAGTGTTTAAATAATCTCAAACTTGCATTTTATATCATTTCTAGCTCTTAATCTTCATCATTTTCATCATTGCAACCCTTGTTGCAAGCTAGTTCTTCATACTAGTTTCTTGCATCATTTGAGGTCTCCTTTGGCTTGCATTTGGGATTTAAACATCTTAGCATTGCATTGGGGATACTCTCATTGTGTTTGGAGAGCACATCCACATTCTCCAAAATGAGCAAATCAAATGGGGCTTGGGTGCTCCCGTTTTGGCTCAATCGGAGGTGGTGTGTGTGAATTTCTTATTGTATGATTGCATGTTAGATTAGGACTAAATTTTTCTTGTCTATGCGTGCTCCCAACAGGTTAGGTTCACCACATCTACAATATTAAAATTAAAATTAATTACTTGTGAAAAAAATAGTTTAATTATAAAGAAAATAAATATGTTTACATTAATTATCCAAATTGATTAAATAAATGTAATAATAGATAAACACTTTTTCCAGATAATGGAGTCCTTAAATATTTTAAATAAATTATCCAATTCAATCAAATGCATAAAACTAATTTGAAAAATAAAGTGAGTTTGATAATTGATTGAAACAAATGTGTCAATTAAATACAACCATAGAGGGATTTAACTCTAACATTGATGTTATATAAAATATCGATGATATTCTACTATATTTAAGTACTACAATAAACTAAAACAATAAATTTTTTAACATTACTAATTTCTTTTTAACTATAACATTTCATTCATTATTTCAAACAACTAAAATTTGGATATCCTCATTTCAATATAACTATTCAATGTAATCTTCTCACAAATTTTCAACCTTTACTTTAAAATCCAACCCACTTGGACAACTCGTGTACAAATCAACTAGCTCTAACTATTTTAAAATTTTATAGTACAAACAATAACAAACAAATTTGAAAGCTATCTAATGCAAAAATTACAAAAGTAACAATTTAGCCTTTACTAATTACTTCTACCCACACATAAAAAATATATAGATCAACATGAAAAATAATACTATGCACACCTATTTAAATTACTTGATTTAAAAAAGGTTTAAAATACAAGAATTTCCTTAATCTAAATAACCTACATAAGTTAAGATCAACATTGTCTTACCCTTTCCAAATGTAATCCTTGCATTCACATACATACACTTGTACAATAGGAAAATGGAAAGAGCAATGCAACATAAAATTTACTAACTGAATTACTTTCCCATTTCATTGATTGCACATTAGGAAGGAAGAGTATCCCCAATAGGCTCAAGAGGTGACTCCAGCACTAATTGAGAATACATATTTGTAATTCACTAAAGATGTAATGAAATGAAATGGGAATGATTAAGTGATTAAGTAGATCTGATAGAAAAGTCACCAAAAAGATGATAAAAATAGACTATTATCAACTGATATAGAGCTGAAACTGACAAAAATAGAAATTAAAAGACAAAACGCACCTACACAAAAAATTTTAGCTAAAAATGGCCAGGATAGGTTGAAACTCAACTACTATCTAGGATAGGTCAACTTTGGCAACATGTTCCTAACACTTTCAAATGAAACATTCACGAAATCTACAATTGCACCTATAAACTATGTGAGATGTGTTCATTAATTAACCATTTCCACACTAACATTAGAAATACAAGAGAAAAAGGGGCTTCTAGCTGTAAATCTTAGTATATCCTAAGTTAGATTAGTAAAAACCCAAGAAGATGAGGGGATGCTAATGCTAAACCCAAATTATACTAAGGAAGTACACAAGCAAGTCCTCTTTCATGCAATGTAAGATTTGATTAAGGTTGTGTAAATATACTTGTAAAATTGAACTAATTGATTTAACAAGATAAGAAATAGATATATATGTGCTAAACATAAGGAATCAGGCTAATTAAGATGTGAAAATAGATCTAAACTAAGATATGAAATAGATAATGAGGTATTCACCTTGAAGTATGAAGAGGAATATGCTTTTTTGCTCTGAAAATTGTTGTTCTAGACCTATAGCTGAATTTTTTACTGCAGATTTGTAAGCACAATTGAAAACCTAGAAAATGCTAAAAAGCTCAGGCTGCCAGGAACAAGTTGACCATGTCATTGTGTTCTAGAATAGGTTGACCAAGTCACCATGTTCTTGAAGCACTTTACTAAAGTCGACCTAGATTTTTCTGGTAGATCTTTGTCTGCAACTTCCAAATCTGTACCTGCAATTCCAAGATCCTTCTCCTACACAAAAAAAATTAGGTTTTTGGGTTGAGGTAGATAAGGGCTTGCCTTGGTCAAGCCCTAGATTAAGGAATTAACCTTGAATTAAAATGTAAATGTGTAAATGAAACAAGACAATGTAAATATTCACCTTGCTTGAAGAAACCTTTGTCAATAAGGATTTTTTGGTGTTTGTATGTAGATCTTGAACTTGCAATGTAGGAAATCTTCATAAATTCTATGGATCTACCAAAATCACTTCATGGAGCCATGGATGTAAGTGTGCATAAAATGAAAAAGATTATGAATGCCTCAATGTAGATCTCTTCCCTTGATGGCCAACAATATGCAAGATCTTGAAGATGAAATATTCCCACAAAGGATCCTTGAATCTTTGAAGACTTGAATGCGTGATAAAAATGCGCTTGCTTGAATGCTTGAGCTTGCACTTGTGATTTCTATAGTGTATGTGTCCCCCAAAATAAGGTGCCTAGGCTTCCTTTTATGCTAGTTTTCGGGCAGGAAAACAAAGAAAGCCAACAAGGTCACCAAATTTTGCAAATTAAATCCTCGAGACAACACCGGGCCCAAGATTCACAATCCTCAGGGAATAGGTCGGCATGGTCAACCTATTCTAGAATAAGTTGACCTGGTTAACCTATTCCTAAGGAATAGGTTGACTTGGTCAACCTATTTCAGGGTTGGCCCACAGGGAGCCATCCCTAAGGTCTCAAAGATTACATAGTTGAAAAGGGAGAAAATAGGGTTGAACGGGAGAAAAGGGGAACTGAGCATGAATCCATCCATGGCTCAAAAATTTAATAAAGGGTGGAATCTAAAAGATCTTAAATGAGGAGTGCATCCATTTTAAGATGGTACATTTAGCCCCCACCCTAGTGGGAGTATGAGTTGCCTCAAACTCACAATAAAGTAGATCGAAAAGAAAGAGTTGATCTTATCATGGCTAAGGAGATGAAGAAATCATCAAGCCTCCAAGAGACTTGAGTCTTCATCACATCCAAAACCAAAATATAAGAGAGATGCCACTAAAAAGAAAGTGTAGCCAACTTTCCCAATAAGGTTTGTGTTCCTTATTGTGAACTACATGAAACAAAAGAAAAAAAAAAAAGGGGGGGGGGGGGGTACAACAAAAGATGGCATTGAATGGTCTAGCAAGTGTGTGTAGCATGCTAGTCAACCCATCAAAGATGAATTGAATGGTATAGAAAGTGTGTGTGGCATGTGTTACCTCTGATTTTTGCTTATTATTCATGGCTCTAATCCTCTCAAAAATCACCCCGTAATCCTTTTCAAAATGCATTATTACCAAAGTTCATTCTCGACCTTTTGCTTGTACCTCTTATCGGTTGAACTTGAACCTTGAACTAGCCTTAGCTCAAGATTCAAGGTTCAATATCACCCCGTGGTATGTTTTTGTTTTCTCTTTGTTTTCATATAAACTAAGTGGCATGTTTTTTCAAAACTCATCTTTCCATTGAACTTTGAACCTTGAACTAGCCTTAGTTCAAAGTTCAAGGTTCAACTAAGTCTTTCAGTTCATATAATGTTTGATGATTATTGATCTTCTTTTATTGCTACTTGTTTTTCCTTTTTTAAACATACCAAAGGGTAGTCGTGTCTTGTCCCTAATTGAACTGAAACTTTGGACTTTCTTAATTTAGAGTTCAAAGTTCAATGTCTGAATGTTGACCTCTAATTCATCCATAGACTCAACATGGTCATTACTCATAAGAAAAATTATGAAGATGAATATGAATTACTCATTTCGCAAATATAAATGAAGCCACCTGTTGCCTCCTATTTAGATGGGGTGTTTGAATTACTCTTGAATGAGAGCCCAACAACCATAGACTAAGCTAAAATTGAGGATTTAAAAGCATAAGAAAATCATTCAATTGCAATTAGACTAAGAATGATATTAAACTAAGAATGAGAGTGCAGATTTTAATCTAGAAATGAAGATGCAAAGTAATCTAAGAATCTTGAAAATGAAAGATGAGAATTAATCTAAAACATAGTAAGAAAACTAATTAACATGAGAGTGCAAA
The DNA here is from genome assembly GCA_027943335.1 of Chamaecyparis obtusa. Taxonomy (NCBI): domain Eukaryota; kingdom Viridiplantae; phylum Streptophyta; class Pinopsida; order Cupressales; family Cupressaceae; genus Chamaecyparis; species Chamaecyparis obtusa. Next base: position 266,310 of record BSBK01006692.1, read on the forward strand.
ATTATGCTAAAATGCAATATTATCAAAGCTTGAGAAATATGAAAGTGAGACAAAAATTCACTATAGTTTTAGTGCTCTCAAAAATTGCCTCCCCAAATGAGGAAAAAGAGGTTCATAATATAGAAGAGCCCGGGCAGAGAATGAAGAGTTTCTTGGAAAGAAACGGCTGACTCTTCATCTCCATGGAGAAAGGTGAGACAAATTGGAGATATTATTTAATTAAGTAAATAAATTAAAGCCACATGAGTGGCTTTTCCAATTTCTTGAATTATTAAATTCAAGTGGGGATAATCCATTTAAATAACCAAATAACATTTAATTCCTTTGATGTGTATTAGCTAAAGGGGGTGGAATTAATTTAATTAAAAGCACTAGGACTTTAGAATTAAATTAATTAATCATAGGGATTATTTAGCCAATAAATGTCAAATATTTAGGAATTAAATATAGTGTATGATTAATGCAAATTTAGGGTTTTTGCATTTGACACCAAGTCAAATAAAGTTAATTAGGAGAGAGAATTGCCTAGTACAATAGGACTTTGATGATGTAGAAATTTGAAGGAATGCACCAAAATTGATTAGAATTGTAAGGTGCCAATTTTGGGGTATTACAACAACTGGCAAAGAATATGGCATCCACACGTGGCGTGGATATAATCATTAATAGAAGTACATTTAAATGTCATTTCACTCATGGGAAAGTATGACAGTTAATACGGTGATCAAGCAAACCTCATGTCATCATTAATTAAATCTTTGGGCCATCACTTCATCATTAATTACAAATCTATTGCAATCTTGTGGTGAATTAGTGAATAAATGGGTGATACTTAGTCTTTATGTCTGTTGTGGTAGAAATTTTCTTCTAGTGAAGGCAAGGATAATAGAGTAGTTAAGGTATCTTTTTTCCTCTCAAATCTTAACAAACTACATGAAATAACAGGTTACTCATCTCTTCTTGGCGCTCTTGATTCAAATTGAAGGTGTCTATATGTTGAAGTAAAAAATACACCATAGAGCTTCTGTGTTTCTCTATTCCTCTTTATTTGTATTGATTCACCATGAAACCTCCCCTTCCAAATTTTGGGCATACTTCTCCCTTAATAAGTTTGCTGCCTAAGTGTGATGACATGTTAATACGATTGGGGGGACTAGAAGAAATTATGAGCAAGTTTAAAAACCATATCCCATGTTCCATGATAGAAAAGGTAATTCAGAGTGGACTAGCAGAAGCTACTGCATTTCCCACAGTGACTCCATGCCCAAAATTGGTAATGGAATGCACTAGGAGGTACAACGTAGAAGAGAAATGCATCAAAAAGATAGATGGGAGCCCTTTGGTCTACATAAATAGAGATGTCATTCTAACCACGATGGGTATTCCTGAGAAAGATCCATACGAGGGATGGACTATTCCTTCTTCTCAGTCTATTTTCGCTACCAAAAGACAAGTCTATCGAAATGAGATCGCTCAACATTGGTTGTTGAAGGCATAAAATGGAGGGTCTAGGCTTCCTAAACCATTGACCATTGATCATTTCAAACTAGAAGTTGTGGAGTTGGTCATATTGCTCAACAGAATCAAAGGGAATCAGCATGCATGCTACTAGCATTACTGAATGTACTTCTACATCCAAATTACTCTAGGATGACAAATTCATTGACTGGGTTGACAATATTGTGGATGAACTTCATCATCAGTTGGCCAATTTTCTAGGAGGGAGTAATTTATATATGACCTCTTACTTGTTCTATGTTCTAGCGTGCACTAGAGAGTGGAAAGGTCTCTTCCATGAATTACCTGCCCCCAACATGAAAGTGTATGACTATTACCCTGATCTATAGAAAGAATTTCACATGAGTAGCTTTGTGAAATTGAATGGAATCATTTTCGGGAGGTTAGCCTATGAGTTGCATGGAAATGTCGAGTAGAGGATGTTTGAAGAAGCTAAAACTTTTATCAACACCTATGGAAGTTTCTCCATTCAATTTAGGAGGTTCACTTACATTAGAGTTAGAGGTTTTGACGGAGAACCGTTCAAACTACCAAGATATGCCTTTGATAGCCTTGTCATAATAGAGGTTGGCCACCAATTGGCCCATTTGCATAAAAGTGTGAAAGAAAGAAAAGGCAAGGTGAAATCAAGTTTCCTCATTGAGATGGGATCTTATACATGTAAAATGTCTTCAGACACCCTAAATCTTGAGCTAGAACTAAAAAAGTTGAACCTAAAAACTTTTGAAGCTAGAAAGGACTTCGATAACAAGACTTATGTGGCCCAGCATTTCAATCTTCCTTCTAAGTTTCTACATCTTCCTCAGATGGAAGATTATTGGGAAAAGTGTATAGATGATTTTGAGGTGAAGAGGAGATCATGGTCGAGATTTACTCTCGGTGAAGTCGTCACCCTAAGCATAGATGTTGATATCACGAGGATAGAAGAAGATGAAGGCGAAGAAGTAATTGATGACTAGTTTGAAACAAAATTTAGAGGTCTACCCCTACGTGAAATAGACTCGATTATTTATGAAAGAGACAGTGTACCCATTTAAACTCTTAGTCTAATCAAGAGGACTGAGAGATGGATCAATAGAAAGAGGCCTCCTATCCAAAAAAGACATAATATGAGGGGATCTACACTCATTGCCTCTATTGAAAATCTCATTTCTTCTTCTAACATTAATGTTTCTATTACAGGTCATTCCAAAATTAAAAATAGGAAAGTTCCCAAGACCAAATTTGAAAAAGTAGAGCATTCCTTGTACCACACCATCAGCGCGACTCACAAGGACCATATCTAAAAAAAGAAACACTAAAGTGGCCAAAGTGGCCAAAGATGAAGAAGTTATCAATTTGGATGAAATGGATAGCCCCCTATCAGATCAAAATGCTCAAGATGTGTTTAGTGAAGATACGCAGGCTCTAAAGGTTGATCAGTCTGATGCTAGAAATTCCACAACTATTATAATGAATACTCTTCTACAGACACCGTCCCCCACTCTCAAATGGCTAAAAACATCCATTAGCAAGAAAAGAAATGTGTTGCCTATCACACTACATGTAGAAGAAATGTTTAGTAAAATGTATGGGAGCTATAGTGAATCCAAAAAGGATTAGGATTGAATCCATGATCAATATAAATGAGAAGATAGGGCATTGGGTAACTGAGCGCACAATGCCTAAGAGTGAGAAAGATCTCTCTGAAGCTACTGCGGGTGACTTTACAATTGAAAAGATAGACCTTGGGATTGTAACTAGAGTGTCATATGCAAATAATCTAAAGACTTCCACCAAGAAAATATTGCACCATACTTTCAAGGATGAGAGAGACAAAAAAGAAATGAAAGCCACAATCAGGAAGCTGGCTGAATTTATTCAAGAGGTCTAAGATCCTAGTCCTCTTCCTTTAGCTCAAATTCCTCAATCTTTTGATCCTCACTCACTTGAAGATAGAAAAACCCTGGATCAAATCTAGAGGAAAAAACTTATAGTTAATGTGTTTGGTAAATGGATACAAGGTATGATCCAATGTGGAGGTGACTATATCACTCAACTGATCAAAACTCATGGGACCGTCATGACATCAATATCATAAATATTAGCAAAACTGGTAGAATGGGACAAAGAAAAGAAGAAGTGGACAAATATAATGAACCAGATGAGTGAGATCAAAAAGTATGGAGTAACTAAATTTCTAGATGAGAAACTAGTCCTGAGCCTAGATGAAGATGTCCTATATGTGTCAATCAAAAGTATTGAATGGCAAAATTTGATTATCAAAGTAGGTTATGAAGGGGCTACCCATTTACTGAATTAATTGAAGGGTTTAACAGATACCATGCAGAAAGATCTAAAATGTTTGAACATCACCCTAATGAGTGAAGGCAGTCAAAATATCAAGGATGCCAAGGAGATGACCCAGGAATTTGAGAAGGAGATTATGGCAATCAGAGATAATAAAGACCTCACAACCGAGGACTACACATCAATGGCTAATATTGAAGCAATGTTGGTGGTTTGTGTAGATCATTTACAATCTCACAAACAAAAAATTGTCTAGGTGTGCAAACACAAGAAGGTCCTTAGGAAAAGGATAATTCATATTACCCTACCACATCATGCCATAATTATCAATGTCTCCTATGCACACGAGGAATGGAGGAATGCTCATGTCACCAATCCCTCTCGGGACTAGTCAATGGCATCCAACTCATCTGCCACTCAGTGATTGTGTCCCGCCGATCTTAGACTACTTCCAGCTTTTTTGCCTATGCTTTCTTTTAGTTATGTTTTTCAGTTGGTTTTAAAAACTATTTTTCCAAAACTCTGGGAGAGTTTCTTGAACTTTAAATTTGAATGTTATAAAACTGGTGGCTATATATAGCCAGGGAAAACTTTGAAATGGTTGATAATACTTTTTTTTGGAAGTTAGATAGAATAGATTAGATCTTTAGCTTATTTTGGTGTGGATTTTCTGGAAGATACTTTTAGTTAGTATTCTGAAATCAATGGAAGAAAAATCTCTACTTCTATAAATCTGTCGGTTTATATTGGTGAATTGAACCCTATTGGGGTATCTTTGATTGAACATAATTCTTTCTTGAAGTATTTCTTTTCTTTAGTCTTAGTATTTAATTTTTCCATTTTTTATTTGTGAATGTGTAAAGAGATGAAGTCTGTGAACTTTGTTGAATTCATATATTTCTTAATTTACAGTGATTAAGACATCTTTATGTGCAAATTACTATGATTTCCTTATTTACTTTCTGGTCAAAAGTGTGTTTTTGCAAAATGCAACTTTGATTATTTAAAAAATCATTGAAAATCCTACCGAGAGTTGTATTGTAATTCAGAGGATCAAATATCACATAAGTTTGATCCAACTATTAGTAAGAGATCAATGTTTCCTTAGAGGGCTACAAAGTAAAGAACTAAAAATAAAATAAAGAGAAAAACTCATTTACTAACAGATTTTTGGTGACTCCAGTGGGGAGTTTGATACAAAGTAAGCCAGTGCCAAGTTTATTTTTTTTAATATGTGATCATGGTGTTGCCTTCCATTCATACTTGGTCAACCAAAAATTCCCCCAGTCTTGCATCCTGATCTGCATTTCTTAAATACTCAAGAAGATATTATTGCAGATCTTAATGCCCTGGCCTGGAAATAAAAAACAAGAAATCAACAATACCAGCAAGTTCAGTTAGTAATAGAAGAGGAGGAAGAAATCGATGAATGGTTGAGAGGTCTCCCCATAGCCCAAGAAGTCATAGTAGTAGATAGAACAGCACAAAGACCTTAAAGTCGAAACCCTGGATTCCCGACCTTATACTAGGTCTTAGAGAAGGGAGGGCATTCTTGACACCTTCTTCTAAGAACTGCAAGATCTTCAATTTTCCACAGTTCATGCACCTAGGAAAAGGCCAAGAGTAGACCATCCTCTTCTCCAAAAGGACTCCTCAATGCATCATCTTCATCTCATGCTTGGAAATCTTTGACCTTATCTAGAATTCAAGCCCCCCCTCTTCTAACCATTTACCCTGTAGGAGTCATGGCACATCCTTGGGGAGAAGCAGTAGGACCTCTAAATCTAGGAGGAAATCATAATTTACCTAAAGGAGCAAGAGAAATCTTACCCAAATTCTATGGAGATGGAAAATTCACAATAGAAGATCATCTCAATGCTTTCAACACTGCTTGTGGGATTTTGGCAGTTCAACATGAGGATGTTACAGTGAGACTTTTTGTACAAAATCTCTCTAAGTCAGTCGCAGATTGGTTCTACCACTTGCCTAATGGTCGCATCACCGATTGGAATAGTATGAAGAATGCTTTTAAAGCTATTTTTAAAAGTGTTTTAGATGAACGCTCTCTGTTCGCACAACTAACTCAATTAAAAAAAGAGGTACATGAGCCCATGAGGGAGTTTATAGCCAAATTTAATAAAATCATTCATAAGATTCCTCAAGAAAATAGACCAATAGCTGAGAATCAAAAAGACTTCTTTTAGAATGTTATGCCCCCTGACATTGTCTTTCATTTGAGAAGGGAAAGGGTGGCTTACTTGCAGGTTGCCCAAGATATGTCTTTTGAATTAGAAGATGACCTGATCATGGTGAGAAAATGGAGAAAAGATGTTCAAATACCTAATGCACAAAATGCTTCTTCCTCTGATCCTTTGTTACAAACACTGATGAAAAATGTGCTCACAATTAAAAGACAGATGCCCAAAGGGAGTGTTAATCCCCCTCCCTTGTATAGAGATATTCCTAGGGGAATGTTCGATCAAGCTAGGCCTAGCCATAGAACTCCAAGGTACCTCTCATCTAACCAAAAATTGTTGGAAGCTCCTCCCAGAAAAGCTAATATGTGCACATTTCATCTTACTTATGATCATGATGGTACCTCTTATCCTGAAATGATTTGTTCTATGCATATGCATGTTAATAAGGAATTGGGAGAAGAATTACCTCGAGATGTAGAAATTCCTCAGTTACCTAGCGGCTCCGGAAACTATTATTTAGACTATGAGTCTGACTCTAAGTGAGGAGGAAATATTTTGATAACCCTTGAGGACCCCACATGCACGATAATGACTAGAGGTTATCATAATTCTCATGCCATTGACTCACCATTAACTTCACAGCATTGGGACAAAGGTAAATATTCTTTTCATAAGAATTCATCTTTTTAAAACCAGATTTCTAAAGAAGATGAACTGTTGAAAAAGCCCAACTCTAGCTCTTCTTTTGATATTGTTGATTTTTGTGAAAACTCCAAAATCCAAGTCTCCCCTGCCGAATACCTTAGGACAAACCCAAAATAATTAGAAAGACTTGGAAAATATGTTAAATCAAGACAATCCCCTTCAAACCATACATCTAATGAAACTACTCATGCAGTCTTGTCAGAACAAGACACCCTGGCTACCCAATCTACTAAAGATCCAAATCCTCCTTTAGGGCTAAAACCAGAACCCTTTTGTTTATCCTTGTTCATTCATGGTTTTAAATTGAATAATTATGTCATAGACTTGGGAGCATCTAACAATATAATGTATGCTTTTGTTGCAAAGGCCCTGGACCATCCCTTAACCGCAATCTTTGAAAGATGTTATGCCATGGAATTGAAACAAGTCTCGTTGGTAGGCCAGATTAAAGATGCCTAAGTTTCTCTTGCAACATATCCCAGTAAAAATCTCAAACTTACCATACTTATTGCTAACATTCTGGCTAGTTATGGGATACTTTTGAGTAGGACATTTTGTAGAGATCTTGGAGGTGAAATCAAACTAGACTGGTCTCAGGCTACCATCCATGTTGGAGATAAGATTATTATATTACAACCTAAAGGAAAATCCAAATACACTATATTTCCATCTGAAGACCCTAAATCTTAGATACTTTATCAAGAATGTGATTTTGGAAATTATGTGATATCCCCTACAATGGACACAGCCAGCATAATAGTAAAAAGAATCGATGGCCTTTGGTCCTTACAGTTCAATGGCGGTTGTGCCTCAATTGGCTTTGGAGTAGGAGTTGTGCTGATATCCCTAGAAGGAGATATTTTCCCACGTGCATTTAAATTGGAGTTTAATAATATGAACAACACTACTGAATATGAAGCTCTTATGCTTGGTATTGAAGAAATAAAGAAGATAGGAGTAAGAATACTTAAAGCTAAAGGAGATACATAATTAGTTGTAAGATAAGTGAGGGGAAGATACTCAGCAAAAAATGAAAGGCTCAAACATTATAGGAACTATGTTTGGGATGAAATTGAGGAACTTGAAGCCTTCTCTATAGAGACCATCCCTAGAGATTTAAATAGCAGAGCAGATTCTCTTGCAGTTTCAGCCTCCCTGTTATTACCACATTCAAATTTCAAGGAAAGTTCCTACAAGATTGAAATGGTTTATAGAACAAAGATCCCAGATAATGTTGAACACTGGAAGGTTTTCCAAGATGATAAGAAGATAGACAAATGTTTACAGATGGTCAAAGTTTTCAACACAACCTTCTTCGAAGGGTCACACTCGACCTGTGATGAATTTTGTCCTGATCTAGGTAAAACTATGGATGAAGGGATTGTTCAATTGAAGGGAAATCATATTCCCAAGGGGCTTGTTTCTCTCAAGAATTTATTTGATGGATATGATGCAACCAAATAACCATCATCTTCCCATGAAGACATTAATCAAGGTGATTTTGAAAAGGTAGATATAGGGGAGGAAGGAGAATCCAAATATATAAACCTGGGCAAGTGTTGTGCACCTGATGAGAAGAGAAGGTTTATCAATCTATTAAAAGAATATAAAGACACTTTTTCTTGGTCATATCATGACCTTAAAAAAATTTAAGGGGGAAAATTTCAACATCATATCCCTCTTAACCTGAAACTACACCTTTTAAGAAAAAGCTAAGGAATTACAATCCTAAAGTTTCTGAAGTAATTAAAAAAGAGGTGGAAAAGATGTTGCATACCTGAATTATTTATCCAATTCACCACTCTACCTAGGTTGCAAATATAGTACCTATCAGGAAAAAGAATGGAGAAATAAGGATTTGTGTTGATTTTAGAAATTTGAACCAGAGCAGCTTGAAAGATAATTACGGCCTCCCTATCATGGATCATATTTTGCAGACCGTAGCAGGCTCATAAATGATGTCCATGTTAGATGGGTTTTCTAGCTATAATCAAATTAAAGTGGTTGATCAAGATCAACACAAAATAGCATTTACCACACCTTGGGGTACTGTCATGCCCAAAAGTTGAGCAAAACACAACTACAATTTTTTTCTAAAACCTATTGTCACTAGTAAATTTTAGCCTATTTTTCGACGAGGATTAGTCGAATTATTGACCCTAATTGGTTGACTAAACGACCAAAAATTTTGTCAAACTTTTTTCTTCGCTTATACGTCGCTAAAATAGTCATCAAAATTTTGATGTCGAAATATCGACATAATCATCGTCGAAGCGATTGCTTCAACCTGGATCATACCTTTTATCTATGCGACCAAATCCTGTCAAAATTTTGATGACGTGTGGTTAGAAAAAATGTCGAATACATAGCGTCCCTATCGAAACACCAAAGAGAGTTGGTCAAAATATTGACATATAATTTAATTTATATATATATATATATATATATATATTAATTTCACTATTTTTATTATTTATCTAATAATTATTCATCATATATAATTATAATAATCATAACATTGATGTTTAAAAATTAGAGGTTGCTGATATATAAAACTAAATATCGAATATGGGAAATGGAAACAAGGCAATGGTAAAGATTATAAAAACAATGATCAATAAATATGCTTACCTAAAGAAAGATTTGGCCTTGTAACATCATAAGGACAAAAGTGGTAAAAGGATGAAAAAGTACTCACAAGATAAATGATCATACATGGTTGTTATAGTGTAAAAGGAACTCATAGCTACATCATAAAAACACATTAATGTATCAGAAGGAGGAGATTGTAGATGATCATGAAGTTAAAAACATCAGAAAGGTCTGAACAAAAATAATTTTATTACTGAAGACAATAAATAAACCCAATTCATTAGGAGGGGAGTAATGTAAAATACAAGACACGTCACTTAGAATCAGTCCAATAATTCAAGACTTTAGTGCTACATTAGTTGGAAGACACAAGGAGAAGTGGTATTTGATATCAAATGGGAGCTAGTAAAGGTCATAACATCATACCATAGACTTACCAAAGAAACATAGGTGCTAAAATAAGTGCCAAGATAGTGAAGTGTAGGGTAGTATACAAAGCATTTATTAGAGTAGTTAACTATGCTACTGTCATTAGCAGTCAAGTGCTAAATAATGAACAAATATATTTAATAAATAAGAACAATAAAAGAAGGTAGTGAAGGCATGTTGTCAAGTGTTGTTAAGAATAGATAAATGAGAACAATAATGATGATACACTGAGATGTAATAAGTATTAGTGGTCTGTGATGGCATGGAAGTCATAAAAGAATCAAAGTAGATGATCCTTGGGGTGATAAGTAATGCATCAAGACCAATGAAGGGTTGACAAATTGTGTAGACTAGGATGAACAAAAAAAGGTATGATTCTCATATGCATGGAAATTTAAAATTACACAGGGTCATTAAAATCACCATAACATCATCAAATCACATAGACAACTAGAAAATGGAATTGATTAAAGAGATTCAAACAAATCACAACCAAGATGTATACCCATAGCACTAAGAATATAATAAGTATCAATGTAGAGTGCTTATATAATCCAAGAAATGATAAACTTTGTCATGATATAAAGGAGTAATGATTTCATTAACTGGTAAAAATAGCTCTCTACTAATGTAATAATGATATTCAATCAAGGAGAAGTAAGACATAGTAATTCCATATGAATAACATGGGTGCTCATTATTACAAACATCAAATGAAGTGGAAAAGCATTGAAGAATATACAAATATTTCAAAGCCCAAAATTATTGATGGTGTCACAAAGTGAAATCATAACCTATTAGGGTTTTCATTACCCTCCAAAAAACTATAGCATATGTTGGAGGAAAACAAGATATAGAATGCAAAATCCACAATGAATATGAGTACCATTTCATCATTATATCAAAGATCGGTAATCTTTAGTAACATTTATATGAACAGAGCCACAAGTAAGAGACTATAGGAATACAAAGAAAATAAAACCCTCGAATAGCTAATTTTAGTGCTTTTATAGAAATAAAGATGCAGAGAAACATAAATACTTAGGAATGCTTTTTATCAAATGTTTTAGTTATCAGTGCCTTAGTAGACATGTATGTTAAATGTGGAAACATGGATAAGGCAGGTAAATTGTTTGACAGATTGCCTCAAAGAGATGTCATCTCATGGACTGCCATGATTGGGGGATATGTTCAAAATGGGTTTTTTGAAAAGGCATTAGAAACTTTTAAGCAAATGCAACTGGTGGATGTAAAGCCAGACTCCTCAACCTTTTCTAGCATACTCCCTGCCTATGGTCAAGTTGGAGCTTTGGAACTAGGCATTTTTAGGTAATTTATACTCCTTGGATAGACCCAACCAACTATCACAACAGAATATCAACAAATAACAATGTTGGTTCAACTATGAATAATGGTTCCAATTAACTTGTCAAACTCTCTAAACTTTGAATACTTCCAGACATAGTGGTGACTCTTCAATCTATCAATTTAAATTTATAATCAGACCTCCAAATAGCTTTGTTACCTCAATCACTAGTGTCTACTTTTAGCAAGACTACACATTTGTTGATGTTCCTTTGATTATAATCTATCAAACTTGCAATCCTATTCCAACTCCTCACATATGATACTCAGACTTCTACTAATCCTCTATTGGTTTTCAACAGTACTCTCTTTTTCCAGTCTATGGATTAGTTGCAATATTTAACATAGGCCTATAAGGCTCCCTTTCTTTAATTGAAAACTACAAAATAATAATAGTCAATCCTCATCCAACACCTCCAACTAGTCTTCAAGGACTCTCTAACCCAATTGATCAGATTAGGTTAGGTTGACTTGGAACAGTTCGAAGATGGGTATTAGGGACTGGTGTTTTTTTTTTTTTCCAATTGTCAATAGAGATCTTAATCAATTAATCTTTAAACCCAACATACTTTTGAGCTACTACTGCAACCGTGTCTTTTATTATTTCTTTGCTCAAATTCAGATTGAGGAATCAGTTTCCAATTCCCGGTTATTACTCTGCTGTAACATTTCTTTACTCTGCAGCGACATCAAATTTGTTTATCTATTACAATGACATATAAAGGTTCTTTATTCATTTACTCTTTGAACATAGGAGTGCAATTTAGATTGAGTTTTATTCAACACGTGTTGTCTCATTCATTATAATATGGACACTTGTCAAGCTCTCTTTTGATCTTCTTGTAGTATTTCTTTATTTTTGAGCACACAAGACAACAAAGTGGGGGGAGTTGAATAAATTGTGTGATAAAACCTTAAATTTTTTACTACTTCATATGTCAACATATTTACTTCATGAATCAGCAACAATGTAACAATAAAAGAATAACGAATTCTACACAATTGCACAAGTGAACACTAGATTTATATGGAAAACCTAGCTAGGGAAGAACCATAGTGAGAAAACCACAATATAGAATCATTTACATAAATTGTTTTACATCTAAAACACAAGGAAGAAACTACTCCCTGAAATAATGGCTTTATGGTTATACCAAAGATATTTTAGTACTCAATTTTAATGATAAAATTTAGATGAGGCTACAACCTTAAAATATTACATGAAGAACAAAAAAAAATATCCACCACAACAAATGTGTACCATTAGCAACCTTTATCACACTACTTGAAACTTCAAACACTTTTGAATGTAGATACCTTCAGCTCATTTCTTTCAATAATCATTTGGCATTTTTCTCACACACTTCACAATCAAACGCACTTCAAAAAATTTCTCACATTCTAAATGATTTGATCTTTCATTATATCCTTTGCATGCTCAAACAGACTTTTCAAAGTTAGCCACATTAAAATGTATGAACATGAAATGTAAGATGACCAAATATGTTGGCCCCAAAAATTTATAAGATGAAAGGAAAGTGAAAGATAATCAACCCTAGAGATAAATGAAGCCCAAAACATATTGACACACTTCTCAAAGTTATTGTAAACTTCAAAATAGATCTATAATTAGTTTAGTTCATGCAAACAAACCTCTTATCCTCTTAATTATTTAGTTCAATCATCAAATAGTACCAGAATGGAATAAAGATGTCATCTTGACCATAAAGGAATATCATATGATATTAAACATTCCTTCAACACCATCAACATACTGCCACATTAATTAGGTTAGTACAAACGTATTGAAACTAAGAATTCTATCACCATATGCAACTAATCAACCAATCTTTGAGATGCCTATCAATTAAAGTCATAGTTGTTGTTGTTAAGTTGAAAATATAAAACTTGAAGGGAAGTAATTTGCAGAAAATATGAGAATATTCCCCAAGTTGTAAGAGGAAATTCTAAAATTCTTAGAAATGTAGAGAATATATTATCTTCTAAGATTTGTGAGCACAACTTCCAAACCACATAAAGATATCTTCAAGAAAAGAGAAACAGAGAAAATCCATGAGCTAGACAGAGAACATTCCCAGTTTGACACCAGTCAAATGGAAACTGGTTTGCTTCAAGGATGAAGAGTTTTGGTGATGAAGTATGTAAGGGGGGAGCATATATGAAGTGTTTATGCAGTTGTTTTAATTTGGGAATGAGTTTAGAGGACTGGTTCAACAGACCCTAGGAAGTGGGCCTCTAGGAGTGAGGGTTTAGTGGCTAAGGCCATAGGTGAAGGGTGGAGACTTGGTCTGTTGAACCAATCCTCCTAGGGCATCGTGCGGCTTCCATCTCCCAGCTTTTTGATGATCCAAACCTGCATGATCATAAAGAGCATCGTGTGGCTAGCAGATACCCATGGTGGAGGTGCGGGTTATGCCTGATAGTTGTCTATCAATATGCCACTAAGTCTTTAAACAATTTTAACCAATGTTCTCCAGCACTGTCGAGTGTCCTAGAGACCCTCCAAATCTAATTGATCAGGTTAGATTGGGATCTATCTGGACTACTTAAACAATGGGTACCGTCAGTGGTTATAATCACCAAGAAAACTTTAGTGTTTCAGAGATCCACGTACCCGATCTATGACTCAATTTCAAAACCTTCCAATATTATAATGTTGCAGACATATTTTCCTTTCTCTGGCTAAATACATGGCTTATATTTAGCCTAGGGTTTTGTCCAGGAAGCAACTCGACAACCTATACAACTATGAGTGTTGGGTGTATTATGATACATTACCCTAATTTGACTTTCATCTAGTGGCATTAGAAAACCAGTGGAGAAAATATAAATTAGGGTCATGATTTCATGACAGGGTCGAGGATAATGGCTATGCTTTTGACCTGTCAGAGAATCACTTTGTTTTGATAGTGCTAACCAAACTGTGACAATTTGAAATGTAAGACTGCAGTTACATATTTGTATTTGCTAACAAATGATAGACTGTGAATAAAAACAAAGAACACGACTATCAACAACTAATTCAAGAGTTTTGAATAACAATTCCTAAAGTGATTTTGCAGAAAATAATCATTCTATCTTTTGAATCAGCAAACTATGTATAATGAAACACCTCACTGATCAAACAAACACTCCGTGGACATATCAAAATGTTTCCAATTTCATTTCTGTAGTGACATCAAATTTGTCTATCTATTACAATGACTGACCCTGAGCCTAAAATAAAAAATGGCATATTCGAAAGATAACCAAACCTTCTTCAAAGATGGAAATGAAATGAGAAATTTGTCCTCCTTGGCGTGATGCAGTCCTCCTTCAAATATGCTCGTAAAAATGAAATGAGAAATGAAACTTTTTTTTTTAAAGTTATGCCTGTGTTCATCGATATTTTGACATACATGGTATTGGTCAAAATTTTAACCAACACGGGCATGGATTAAAAAAAAAGAAAGATTTCCTTCTATAATCCGACCAACTTAAACCTTTTTAATTGATGGTCGAAAATGTTGGTAGAAAAATAAGGTCAAATGTACTAGTGTGTTTACTGCTAACAGCACACATGCATAACCAACAAAGTTTGCTAAAGTCTAAAAAAATTTGGCACCAACATTCAAAGAACACGCAAAATGATGCAAAAAGAAAATGGTTTACCAATTTGGTCAAGTGCTCAAAAATGACACCGGGGTCCAGCCAGAAGAAGGTTGACCAAGTTTTACCAAGTTTGACCCAAAGTCAAACTTCATAAAATTGCTTCCAGATAAACCTATAGGGTTCCCTAAGTCACTAGCTTCAATCGACACACAAAATGAGGTAGTTGACTAAAGTCAACTAGAGTTGACCAAAAAGTCAACCATGCATTGATAGACATGTAACAGAGTTAAAATGATACTAAACGCAACAAGGAAGGTTTGGGCATGCAAATCGAGGTGACCTTCCTAGGTTTGAATAATAGTTGACCAAAACTCAACCATGCCTAAAATAAGGCATCAAGTCACTAATGGCATTATTAACTCTATCCATAATGATAAGAAGTTAATTATTATTTTAATGATAAAATTTACGTTCATTATTATGATCATAAGATTTATTTAATAATTTGTGTTATAATATCTAATATAATTAAGTTTAATTAACTAGCTTCTAGCTGCATATAATTAAACTATTAAATCAATTAAGTTTCTCAAAATTTAATCCAATTTCTAAATTTTAGCCTTAATGAACACTTGGGTCAAATAAATTAACACTTTATTCAAAGAGCTAAAATTATAAACTAATTTTCAAACATTTTTAAAAAAATTTAATTTATTTACTAACTATAGTTTTTAAATCTAATATTTCTAAACTCAATAATCTCTAATCAAATTGGATTTCTAGAGTTTCCTAGAAGTGAAATATCTCATAGATATTTAACCATAAGGTCAACAAAAGACATTATGGCTAAGAATTTACTAAATTTGAAATTCATTCAATAATATAACCATAATGGATATAATAGGCAATCAAATCTGGAATCATCTAGATAAAATTTATAGAGTCAAACAAACACACTATAAACTAAAATCTATGTAGTTTTGAATTTTATATATTATTTTATCCTACTACAACTTAATCTTCTACCCTATAAATAAGGATCTTATTCTTTTCCAAAATTAACATAAGGCTCCCTCCTTATGTTAATTTATTTATTATATAATTTATTTATTTTTATTTTTATTTTCATATTAAGCTTTATATTTTCAAAATCTAAATTATTTATACATTAATTTAATGTATAAATATTTATATTTACATGCTAATCTTTTTATAATATATTATTTTAGAAATTATAATAATATTGTTACATGTTAAACCTTTATTTTAGTTTAATTTTGAATAAATATAATAACTATTTTATCAATTTGCATTTTCTTTAATATTCATTGTTTAAATAAATATATATTTGTTTATTATATTATAACCCCTATTTTTTTTGTGTTTTGCAGGAGTCGAATGGTCACACATGCGTTCGAGGGTATGGCGACCCGCATGACTCCATGAGCGTCCATCGCGAATCAGTGGGTGCCTGTGAAACGCAGTGGCAGCTCGGCCTTATTCACGCCCACCATTGTGCATGGCACAGTGGCCGTCAATCCGTGGCCCACCCTATGTCCTCATAAGGCATGAGGGGATCGAGTAGGGTTTAGCCCGCCCGACCATTAAAACCAGTTGCCCCCATTTTTTTTTAATTTAAATTTTCCTTTAAAAAGTATTAAAACATTTAATTCATAATTACAAATGCCATTTCATTTTGAATAAAAATAGGAGAATATAAAAAAAAATTGAATAAAAGATGTTTATATAATTATATAAATAATTATGTGTTTATATATCCATAAAGATATATAAATATATATGTATATATTTTTTAATAGTTCCCAACATAAAAACATATTTTCATATGATTAATTTAGCTTAGGTAATATCTAAGAAAAGAAAATAGAATTTGATATATATTTACTTATCATAAATGACTAAATTGTTTAAATTTATACCTCTTAAAGGTAAAGGTAATTATTTGTTTAAATGTATACATAGACCTTTAATATATACATTAAATTATATATGATCATTATGTCATTATTTCTATTTATTTACTTTCTATGTTTACAAATAAAAAAACTAGGTTTAGTGGTTTAATATTTGAAACATAGTTTTGCTAAAAGAAAGAGATTTAAAATCTATTTTAAAGATTTACTTCAAATTATCTCTTAATCTCATAATTATTAAATGAAGGATGTATTTCCTAATTATTTTATACCTAAGAACATTTAAATGAATTTAAATTTTCCATTTGCAACATCAAGAAAATTATCCTTACTAAATTCATCAAGTTGAATCCTACAACTCTCAAACTTAGAACTTGTTTTCAATAACTTTGATATTTATTAGGAAATGCTACTATGTAATTTTAAGGAATATTACCTCTTTAAACATCATTTAGATTGAAAAAATTGATTGCAAGTAACTTATCATAAAATAAGGTATTTTAACAAATCAAACATAAGGAATTATTTTAAACTTTAATTCTATCTACGAATCAAGGTAAAGTTTTAATTGAAGAATCAATCTTAAGAGATTATGAATATCACTTTCTGTTCTAACTTTATTCAATAAAAGCTTTCAAATTAAAACCTTTGATATACAAATTTCCCTTTCAGACTATAAGTAGATTTTATCATTAATACAAATTTATGGTCCAAAGATTATCAAGGAGGTTTCAACTTTCTCCTTGTAGGAAATTACAAGACAATCAATGAAATTAACTTTTACATACAATTCCTCCTAGACACACTTGTTTCTTCCATGAGCTTTAAATAACCTGCAATTAAAACCATGTAGGTTGACCATGGAGGCTCACCTCCCAACCTAGGCCTTTTAAGCCACCCCCAAGCTAGGGGTTTCAAAACACTAATAGGTACAAACATATCCATAAATATCAAACATGGAGACTCACACACTGACAAACTCCCAATCAAGGTTGTACACATAAGTCTTCTAAAGACTATTTTAACATGGGTGAAAGTGGACCAAGAACCCAGAGCAAAAAACCAAGATAATAGTAAGGAAATTATGTGCCACACATGGACACAAAATTCCTTTTCAAATCTGCCTTATTCCATCCCGTTCCCTTAGGTAAACTTGACCACATGGAGCCCATAACATCCATGCTTATACTTCCCACACATGGAGAAGCTCTGCTCTATAAAGGGCTAACCAATATTCTTTCCCCCTCAAGGTTACCCATCCTTCCCACGGGTGACTACACCTTGAAAACTCCCTTAACAAACATAATATAACTCAACACTAAAGTAAACACAATATTTTGCATCACAAAATAAGATACAACACTTGCATACCTCCATGGAAACCCATGGAGTTGAAACAAATTACATAGAACTCCATTAAACTACCTAAAGATTTTACATACATGAAACATGTAATATGATACTAGTTCTAGATAAAATCCAACCTTAAGTCCAAAGATGAGGAGATGGAATTGTGAAGCTTTCTCCTCCTTAAGCCTTTTCTTCTTTCTCCAATTCTAGTGGTCTCTAAGAGTAGAGAGTGGGTGAACAACCTTACTTTCCTCTCCCAATCTCCCTAAAAAGGCTTTAGCCAAGAAATATCTGACTCCTGCATTAATGAGGAAGCCTCTAGACTCTTCCCATTCCTTCCTAAGTCAAGGTCCTAGTAAATGGCATTAATGGATCACATGGGAAGGATTGAATATATTTCCCAAAATTCTCAAACTCTTCAATTTTCGCCACTTTGAAGAGGATATATTTTAGGGGTGTCATAAATGAGTTCCAAGGCTCTTAATGGGTTGAAAATGACCTCTAACCCCTAAGGTACCAAGTAGGGTGGTCAAAACTAACCCTAACTACCTTCTGGAAGCCTATTTGGTCCTCCTAAACTCCACCTAAAGTTTACATCCGAATTTCAACTCTCTTGACCCAATCTAATCTTCATAACTCTAGGGTTTGCATGGGTACTATACTAGGTAACCCTTGGGTCATGAATAGGTCTTCCTTAGTTACATTTACTAGTCATGCCAACACATAAAGACATAGGCATCAAGTGACACACAAATTAAATTATGCATGACTCATTTAACTTTAACAAAACTAATTTAAATACAATCATACGACATACATTTATGAATAAAATACATAACAATAAGGCCCATGTCTCTTCACAGACATGACCTTAGCATTACAGTGAATATACATAGGTTAGTCTCTGAAACCCCGCATTTAATACCATGGTCAACTACCTACACACTCATTGCACACATCAGTAGGTCCAATAATAAATGTAACAGAATACATAATGTAACACACACACCACTTACATTTTCATTCCTTTACACATTGGAAATTTAAACAATATCTGCATTTTAAAATATCTTAACATGTATATTTCACTCAATGCATCATAAACAAAACCATAAGGATAAACTACATAATTAACCATAGGATATCTCCTAAAAAGGTTTTCATCAACATATTGATTAATAATATGGTACGAGATCTTACAGATCCTCAAAAATAACATATGTATCCAAATATTTAAGAGTTTCAAATAGTAACAACTGAAAACATAAACATGGAAATATAGAGCTAAGTTATGGTAATCAGGGTTAGGCCTCACAGGTACGTATGCTTATAATCAGATGCAATTTGGGCTAATAAATGTAGGAGCCACATTTCAGTGGGCCATGAATTCTTCCTTCAATCATTTGATTAATAGGGTGATTGTGATTTACTTAGATGATTTAACAGTTTTCTCTAGAAGGCGTAAAAATCACCTGAAAATTTTGAGGCTAGTTCTACAAAGATGCAGGGAACACGGTATCTCATTAAATCCTAATAAGTCTATTTTTGTAGTCATGGAGGGGAAGTTATTGGGTCATATTGTATCGAAAGAAGGGATGAATATTGATCCTAAAAGAGTTAAATCAATTCAACAACTTGTGTTTCCTTCAAACAGAACTAGTGTCAAATCATTTTTTGGGCAAATCACTTTTCTTAGAAGATTTATACCTGATTTCATTGAAACAACCAAGCACATGGTCAACCTTTTATGTGAGAAAAATCCTTTCCAATGGAGTATAGAAGTTGTAAAGGAATTTGATGAGGTTAAGAAAGCCATATCATTTGCTCCCACTCTGATAAATCCAGATTACAAAAAGGATTTCATAATATATTATTATGTCACAGAATATACAGTATTTGGAATATTATTGCAAAAGAATGATAAAGAGGAAGAAGTTTTGATTGCTTTCATGAGCATGCCTCTCAAAAAACATGAATTTAATTATCCCCTGGTTGAAAAATAGGCCTATGTAGTCGTAAAAGTAGTGAAACATTTTAGGTTCTATATCCTGCATTCTCGCTCCATTGTTTATGTCCCTACTTCCACCATCAAAGATGTTCTGACTCAACATGAAATAGGCATGAATAACCAAGCAACCTGGATTGCAAGAATTCAAGAATTTGATTTAGATATTTGCCCCACTAAGTTGGTACAAGGACAAGGTTTGTGCAAGCTCATGGCTGAACAAGTGCCTGATAGTGATATGCCCCTGGCCCTCTTTGTTAGTCTCCATGACTCATGGTTTTCATATGTGGCATTCTATCTAACATATGGAGATTGCCCAATGCATTTGAATCCAAAGGAAAAGAGAAATCTCAGACTAAAAGCTGCAAATTATGTTATCGTAGATGACATCTTGTACAAGAAAGGGTTGGATGGGGATTTTCTGAGATGTGTTGACAAAGAACAATAGGAAAAGTTACTTGTGAAGTTCTATAATGAGGCTTGCGGTGGTCACTTTTCCTCTACGATGACTGCTTTTAAAATTCTTAGAAACTACTATTATTGGTCAGGAATGTTTGGTGATGCCTACAAATGGGTAGAGAACTGTGAGAAGTGTAAGTTGTTCAACGGTAAGCCATAGTTAGCAGCTCTCCCTCTCAGACCTGTAGTTATCGAGGAACCTTTCAAACAATGGGGGTTAGATTTCATTGGGCCAATTAATCCCCCATCTAGTGCTGGCAACACACATATCTTGACCGCTACGAACTACTTCAAAAAATGGGTTGAGGCAATTCCTGTCAGGAAAACTACCTCAGAGGTGGTTTGTGAGTTCCTAAAAAATATATTCTAGTCAGGTTTGGAGTCCCTAACAAGCTAGTTGTAGATAATGCTACTAATTTTTCCTCTCAAGAATTGAAACTATTTTGCTATGATCGCGGCATTTTCTTGTCTCATGCATCTGACTATTACCCCAAAGGAAATGGGCAAGCAAATTCAAGTAACAAAAACTTGATAAGGATAATGAGGAAATTAGTAAATGACCCCCAAAGATTGGCATAAGAGGTTATTTGAGGCTCTTTGGGCATGTCACAATTCTCTGAAAAGAGCGATCGAGATGTCACCATTTGAATTAGTGTATGGCATGGAGGATCAACTCTCATTGCCTCTAGAATTGGAAAGTGTTAAATTAATGAAAATAATTGAAGATCAAGTTTTTCAAAATTCCCTAGAAAAATGAATTTTGTATCTTAACAAAATACAGGAAGAAAGGGAAGAAATGGTGAATCGGATAGCTTTACATCAGGCCTGAGTTAAGAAGATTTTTTATCAGAGGGCCAAGCCCTAAAATTTTAAGGAAGGAGATCAGGTATTTTTGTGGGATAAAATAAGGGAACCTAAGGGCGCCCATGGCAAGTTTGATCAATTTGGAAAGACCCGTTTATAATTAGAAAAGTGTTGGGAAACAATTCTTTCAAGCTGGAGCATCTCGATAATACTATTATGCCCCTGACCTTTAATGATTAAGATTTAAAGTTATATCAACTGTAGGAAGTTTGTCTCGTTTCTTTGTATATATATTATTTTTGGCATGCTGCTTGTTTTTCTTTTATTTGTTTTCATCTTTTCTTTCCCATTTCCTTTTTCTCTTCTATTTTTTGGCCCTTTTGTCTTGATTCCCTGGTCTGTGAAACCAAAGCTTTAAGTTCATCCTTCGTCCTCAAGAGTCCTCATCCCCAGATGGAGCCATTTTTACCTCTAATTTTTTCTTATTATTCATGGCTCTAATCCTCTCAAAATTCACCCCATAATCCTTTTCAAAATGCATTATTACCAAAGTTCATTCTCAACCTTTTGCATGTACCTTTTGTTGGTTGAACTTGAACCTTGAACTAGCCTTAGTTCAAGATTCAAATTTCCATATCACCCTACAATATGTTTTTGTTTTCATATAAACTAAGTGACATATTTTTGCAAAACTCATCTTTCCATGGAACTTTGAACCTTGAACTAGCCTTAGTTCAAATTTCAAGGTTCAACTGAGTCTTTCAGTTTGTATAATGTTTTGATGATTATTAATCTTCCTTTATTGCCGCTTGTTTTGCCTTTTTTAAACATACCAAAGGGTAGTCGTGCCTTGTCCCTAATTGAACTCAAACTTTGAACTTTCTTAGTTCAAAGTTCAAAGTTCAATGGATGCTCTCAAGCCAAGAGGTAGAATAGATGGTGGTGATGTGATGGAAGTGACAGCTGGCAAAGAATATGGCATCCGGGCATGGCACAGAAATAATCATTAAGAGAAGTGAAATTTAAATATCATTTCACTCATGGGAAAGTACAATAGTTAATGCGGTGATCAAGAAAACCTCATGTCATCATTAATTAAATCTTTGGGCCATCACTTCATCATTAATTGTAAATCTCTTGCAATATTGTGATGAATTAGTAAATAAATGGGTGATAGTGCCTCAATCTATCTGTTGATGCAAAAAAATTCTTCTGGTGAAGGCAAGGATAATAGAGTAGCTGAGGTATATTTTTTGCTCTCAAAGATTAACAAACTGTGTGAAATAACAGATTAGTCATCTCTTCTCGATGCTCTTAATTCAAATTGAAGTTGTCTGTATTTTAAAGTTAAAAATACCCCCATAGAGCTTTTGTATTTCTGTATTCCTCTTTCTTTGTGTTGATTCACCATGAAACCTCCCCTTCCAAATTTTGGGCATACTTTTCCCTTAATAAGTTCATTGCCTAAGTGTGATGACATGTCAATACGGTTGGGGGAACTGGAAGAAATTAGGAGCAAGGTTAAAAACCCTATCCCAGGTTCCATGGTAGAAAAGATAATTCAGAGTGGACTAGTAAAAGCTACTACATTTCCCACAGTGACTCTGTGCCCAGAACTGGTAATGGAATGCTCTGAGAGGTACACAATAGAAGATAAATGCATCAAAAAGATAGATGGGAGCCCTTTGGTCTACATAAACAGAGATGCCATTCTAACCATAATGGCTATTCCTAAGAAAGATCCATATGAGGGATGGACTATTCCTTCTTCTCAGTCTATTTTCACTACCAAAAGATAAGTCTATCTAAATGAGATCGCTCAACATTGGTTGTTGAAGGCACAAAAGGGAGGGTCTAGGCTTCCTAAACCTTTGACCATTGATCATTTCAAACCAAAAGTTGTAGAGTTGGTCATATTTCTCAACAGAATCAAAGGAAATCAGCATGCATACTACTGGCATGACTAGATGTACTTCTACATCCAAATTACTCTAGAAGGACAAAAATTCATTGACTAGGCTAATAGTATTGCAACCAAACTTCATCATCAGTTGGCCAATTTCCTAGGAGGGAGTAATTTCTACATGACTTCTTACTTGTTTAATGTTTTATCATGCACTAGAGAGGGGAAAGGTATCTTCCATGATTTACCTGCCCCCAACATGAAAGTGTATGACTATTACCCTCATCTACAGAAATAATTTCACATCAGTAGCTTTGTGAAATTGAATGGAATCTTTTTCAAGAGGTTAGCCTATGAGTTACAGGGAAATGTTGAGTAGAGGATGTTTGAAGAAGCGAAAATTTTTATCAACAGCTATGGAAGTTTCTTTATTCAATTCAGGAGGTTCACTTACATTAGAGTCAAAGGTTTTGATGGAGAACCATTCAAACTACCAAGATATGCCTTCTATAGCCTTGTCATAATAGAGTTTGGCTGCCAATTGCCTCATGTGCATAAAAGTGTGAAAGAAAGAAAAAGTAGGGTGAAATCAAGTTTCCCCATTGAGTTGGGATCTTATACATGTAAAATGTCTTCAGACGCCCTAAATATTGAGCTAGAGCTGAAAAAGTTGAACCTAAAAACTTTCGAAGCCATAAAGGACTTTGATAGCAAGGGTTATGCAACTCAACATTTCAATCTACCTTTTGAGTTTCAACATCTTCCTCAGATGGAAGATTATTGGGAAAATTGTCCATATGATTTTGAGGTAAGGAGGAGATCATGGTCAAGATTTACTCTTAGCCAAGTCGTCACCCTAAGCATAGATGTTTACATCACGGGGATAGAAGAAGATGAAGGTGAAGAAGTAATTGATGACCAATTTGAAACAAAAGTTAGAGGTCTACCCCTTCCTAAAATAGACTGTATTATTGATGAAAGAGACAGTGTACCCATTAAAATTCTTAGTGTAATCAAGAGGACTGAGAGATGGATCAATAGCAAGAGGCCTGCTATCCAGAAAAGATATAATATGAGGGGATTTGCACTCACTACCTATGTTAAAAATCCCACTTCTTCTTCTAACATTAATGTTTCTATTGCAGGTGATTCCAAAATTAAAATAGGAAAGTTTCCAAGACCAAATCTAAAAAGCAAAGCATTCCCTGTACCATGCCATCAGCGTGAGTCACAAGGACCAGATTTAAAAAAAAGAAACATCAAAGTGGGCAAGGAGGAAGAAGTGGTCAATTTGGATGAAATGGATAGCCCCCTGTCAGAGCAAAATTCTCAAGATGTGTTTTAGGAAGATACGCAGGCTCTAAAGGTTTATCAGTCTGATGCTAGAAATCCCACAACTATTGTAATGAATACTCCTCTATAGACACTGTCACCCACTCTCAAATGGTTGGAAACATCCATTAGCAAGAAAAGAAATGTGTTTCCTATCACACTACCTATAGAAGACATGGTTAGTAAATGTCTAGGAGATACAGTGAAGTCGAAAAGGATTAGGATTGAATCCATGATCGATATAGATGAGAAGACAGGGTGTTGGGTAGCTGAGCATGTAGTGCCTAAGAGAAAGAAAGATCTCTCTAAGGCTATTGTGGATGACTTTATAATCAAAAAGATAGACCTCAGGATTGCAACCAGAGTGGCATATGCAAAGCATCTAGAGACTTCCACCAAGAAAATATTGCACTAGAATTTTAAGGATGACAGAGACAAAGAATAAATGAAAGCCACAATCAGGAAGTTGGTTGAACAATCTTTCGATCCCCGCTCACCTTAAGTTAGAAAAACCCTAGATCAAACCAGAGGAACAAACTTATAGTTGATGTGTTTGGTAAATGGATACAAGGACTGATCTAGCATGGAGGCAACTATATCACTCAATTGATCAAAATTCACGGGAATGTCATGACATCAATCTTAGAAATATTAGCAGAACTAGTAGAATGGGACAAAGAAAAGAAGAAGTGGACAAGTATAATGAACCACATGAGTGAGATCGAAAAGTATGGAGTAAAAAAATTTCTATCTGAGAAGCCAGTCCCAGGCCTAGATGAAGATGTCCTTTATGTATCAATCAAAAGTATTGAGTGGTAAAATTCAATTATCAAAGAAGGTTACGAAAGAGCTACCCGTTTGCTGAATGAATTGAAGGGGTTAACAGATACCATGCAGAAAGATATCAAATGTCTGAACATCACCCTAATGAGTGAAGGTAGTTAAAATATCAAGGATGCTAAGGAGATGACCCAGGAATTTGAGAAGGAGATTACAACAATTAGAGATAATAAAGACCTCACAACCAAGGACTTCACATCAATGGCTAACATTGAAGAAATGCTGGTGGTTTGTGTAGATCATTTAGAATCTCACAAATAGAAAATTTTCTAGGTATGCAAAGACAAGAAGGTGATCAGGAAAAGGATAATTCATATTACTCTACCACATCATGCCATGATTATCAATGTCTCCCACATGCATGAGGAATGGAGGAATGCTCGCATCACCAATCCTTCTCAGGACCAGTCAATGACATCCAACTCATCTGCCACTCAGTGATCATTTCCCACTGATCTTAGACTACTTTGATGTTTTTTTCCTATGCTTTCTTTAAATTATGTTTTTTAGTTGGTTTTTAAAAAAAAATCTAAAACTCTAGGAGAATTTCCTGAACTTTAAGTTTGTATGTTCCAAAACTGGTGGCTATATACAGCCAGTGAAAACTCTGAAATGGCTGATAATAGTTTTTTTGGGAATTTAGATAGAATAGATTAGATCTTTAGCTTATTTTGGTGTGGATTTTATGGAAGATACTTTCAATTAGTATTCTAGAATCAATGGAAGAAAAATATCTACTTCTATAAATCTATTGGTTTATATTGGTGAATTGATCTCTGTTTGGGTATCTTTGATTGATCATAATTCTTTCTTGAATTATTTATTTTCTTTAGTCTTAGTCTTTAATTTTTCCATTTTATATTTGCGAATGTGTAAAGAGTCGATGTCTATGAACTTTGTTGAATTCATATATTTATCAAGTTACTGTGAGTAAGACATCTTTATGTTCAAATTACTGTGATTTCATTATTTACTTTCTAGTCAAAAGTATGTTTTTGCAAAATGCAACTTTGATTATTTAAAAATTCATTGAAAAACCTACCAGGAGTTGTACCATAATTCAAAGGATCAAATATCACATAAGTTTGATCCAACTGTTAGTAAGAGATCAATATTTCCTTAGAGGGCTACAAAGTAAAGAACTAAAAATAAAATAAAGAGACAAACTCATTTACTAACAGCGTGCTAGTCAACTCATCAAATGATTCAACTTCAAGGGAACTCCATGTCCCAAAAAGAAGAATCAAAAGATGACCCAAGCATAAGGATGTGTGTCCTTAAGGGATCAAAAGGAGATCAGGCTTCTAAGACTATCAATAGTCCCAAGAATGATCAAAAACAAGATTGAGCCTCTCATACTATCAGTAATCCAAAGAGAGATCCAAAAGAGAAAAGAGACCCCAAGAACTATTAATAGTTCGATAGAAGAGACAAAATTGCCAATGTGCATGTGTGCAAAAAGTGAACAGAGTTTATGTCCCCACATTAAAGCAATTGCAAATGCCTCAATAGAAGCAATGGATTTAAGGGAAGCGTACGTGCATCCACAAAGAATGTTTCCAATGTGAAATGCCCCCAGGAGAGAACATTCCAAGGGAAATGAACACATAACAAAAGAGAGAACATGGAGGGATCCACTAAATTTGGGGTTAGTATGATCATATGATAATATGTAAGATTATATCAAGTATGAAATGTCATCGTTCCCCAAAGAAAGTAGAACTACAACACAATGGAAGGAAAAAATGTAAGATATATGAAGAAGAGTCTTTTTGTGCTGACAACATAGAGACCAAAAAGAATCAGTGCTACTATGTCACAAGCATACAAGTAGACTAGACACAAGGGTACATTTATGAACAATAGCACATATACAACACAAAAATGTAACAACAAAATAGAAGGAGAGAGATTCAAATATAAGAATCACACAACATGTTTGACTACTTTATCATCTTGTGCCAATAGAGGAATCAAGAATCATCTAAAGCAATCTAGAAAAAAACATATAACAAAAAGCACAATAGAGGGGAAACACAACACAAACACATAAAGACTACCTTGCTAGAGAAATCCACATGAAGCATTATGCATGCCCCCCCCCCATCTCAGTCTAAAATGTTAGGGAATGGTGAGCAACTCATAAGAGGAACAACATTTGACATAGTAGGAACCACCACCAGATCCAAGCAAGGACTGTGGTGGGAGTCATTGTGCTCTTCACTAGGGGCGATTGTAAGCTGTGTAGAAGGTATGTTAGGAAAATCATAATCCATATTGATATTCTCATATTTATCATCAATAACATATGCATTAGAATCATCGTCAAGAGTATCTTCTATATTAAGATTAATAGAATCTAAAATATGAATAGAATCATCATGTTTATCCTTTTTCATATTGTTATTTTGACTAAATTCCTTTAAAGGCTCAAGCATGGGTTGATCAAAGGAAGGAAAAGGTTGAGAGGAAGACACAGTGCGAGAAGCAAGGACATGAGCCTTATTCTTAGCTTGATGGTTTTTGCGATGTTGATGAGCATGTTGGTTATGATTGGTTTTATGAGATAAACTTGAAGGATCAGGTTCCACAATCATAGGTTTCGGGGAGGGAATAGCTACAGGTTGAGGAATGATAGGAAAAGTAATAGGTTGGGTAGGTAAGATAGCTATAGGAGTAGCATCCTTAGGAAGGCTAAGCTCAAGAATCTTTTCTACCTTGTAACATTGATAGGATCAAAAGAGATGATCGAGATGGTTAGGTGGTTTTTGAGGAAGAGATGGCCAAAAGAAATCTATATCAGCACAATATTGAGGATGTGAGGATTTTTAAAGGGAGTCATTAATGGTGATAACTTCTCCTTTGTGGTGAAACTTTATGCACTTATGAATAAGAGAGGTTATAGCTTGCATGGAGTGGAAAGCCACGGAATGCCAAGCTTAACCTAAAATTTGGTTTGAAGTAGGAATGAAAACAAAGGTAGTGTAAACAACCTTAAAAAAAATAGTCATAGGAAGATTAATAGAACCTTGAGGGTGATAAAGAAAACCATTACAATTTTGAATCCAAACACTTTATGTATCATAGGTATCCTAATGCAATCCTTTACTAAAAAGATGTTCTTTACTGATAACATTCATGACGGATGAGGGATCAATCAAAATACCATGGGAAGAGATATGAGCAACCTTAGCAGTAATGTAAAGAGGACCATTAGGTTCTTTAAACATATTAGAGTTATCAAAGGTGATAGGAGATGAATGTTTCTAGGTGAAGATCAAGGTTGAGACTCAACATGATTAAACACACAATTAGCTTCTTCTACCTTATCATCATAACTAATGTTGGTAACTAGAGAATAAGGTTGATTAATGACATTTGTTGAATGTGAAGGCAAAGGGTTGGTGTAAATTTGCAAATTCTGGTTAGGAGGTACTAAAAACTTATTCATACTATTAACCTCATCATCAATAGATATAGCATTGGAATCAATAAGGTCCTAAATAGCATTATTCAAAGCATAACACTTTTGAGTATCATGACATGCCTGATGATGGTATTGACAAAAAGCATTTTGATCAAATGACTTAGGCATTGGTTTTCTAGTGTCAATAGGATGGATAGGAGGAAGTTTAACAATGTTAGCATTAATTAATTTTATCATCAAGACATGTAAAGGTTTAGATAAAGCAGTATACTTACGATTAGGATGATACACAAAGGAAAAAGTAGTCGTACATTTGGATGTAGGAACCACTTGATATCAACTGTGTTTATTGACTTGTGAATCTTTATGTAGTTGTTAGGCTTAGAGAACTTATTTTGATTAACAGAGGCATCACTCTTATCCATAGTAACATGAGCCATTAGAGTAGAGCTCTCAAGCTAGCTCACGTGTAACTGATAGTGGTGAAGCATTGCGCAAAGATGTGAAAAGGAAGTATACTCAGTAAGGAGAATCTTATCTCTAATTTCCTTTGCAAATTAGAAATAAAATACATTGAATATCATGATCAGGCACATGATAAGAAATTTGAGCATACAAATGTTTAAATCTACCAATAAAGTCAGTAACTTTTTCTTTAGCATTTTCCTTACAATGCATTAAATCAGTCAAAGAAATTTGAGGACCAATATTATTTTAAAAATTTTGAATGAGGGAATTAGTGAGAATTTGAAAGGAATGAATAGAGTAAGGAGGTAAAGAGAAATACCATTGCAAATCTTTATCCCTAAAATTACATGTGAACAACTTAGCCATGAGCCTAAAGTCATAAGAAAAATCACTACATATAGTTTGGAAAGTCCTAACATGAATCATAGGATCACCCTTACCATTATAAGTCTCAAGATGAGGTATCTCCATATGTTGTGGGATAATAGCACAAAGGATATCTAAGGAAAGGGGATTGGCAATAATCAATGTAGGGATGTTGTACTTGGATTAAGTGAATTAAGCTACTTGTTGTTGTAAGACAATGACAGTTTGAACTAAGCTACTAATGGTAGGATTAGAAGACCCAATAGTAGGCATAGACATATTGGATGTACTAGGAAATTTGTAGGAAGCTGAAGGAAAATGCAAGGACGTTGGTGGAGGATTAGAAGGAACATGAATAGGATTGGAATATGTGAAAGGGACAACATTGTATGAGGGTAATGAAGAAGGTATGGAGGTAGGAGGAACACTTGAAGGAAGTGAAGGATTATGAATACCAACACTTAAAGGAGCAAAAACTTGTATATAATTTGTCATGAGAGGTGGAGTATAAGTAGGAATACTAGGAGTGGTAGTAGAAATCAAGATAGAAGGTTCAACGGTTGTGGAAGGAGGAGTGTATCCTAACTCTTGAGCACATTCCGTCAAAGGCTTGGCATGAGTATTAATAAGGCGTGAGATACCACGCAAAATGGATATGTTATTATCATCATGAGTAATAATATTCTTAATAGCCTCAATAGAGGCAACACTATCAAGATTTGGGTTCTCTTGCACTAGCCAATTTTACAATTTATCAAACTCATGAGAGAGCTTATCAACTTGGGAAGGAGGAATTCTTAAGGCTTCATCTTCATCACAGGAGGAATGAGAAGAATTATGCTCCATTGTGGGATTGATATATTGAGGAAAAATATTAGTATCATCATGGGTCCTAGGAAAGAAAGGGGAATAATGGTCAAAAGATCCCATGAGTCTATAGCTTCTCCTAACAAGAATGCTAGAGGTTGGACTTAGTGTAATAAAGCTCATAAAAGAGGAGATCACAAAAGGAAACTCTAATGAGATCTAATAAAATTATCAATGTAATAAAGAGCATAACAAGATAGATCTAACCACATAAGTATAGCTAAATCTAACTCCAAAATAGGATTCATCAATGGAAAAAATGAAAAGGAGATCAAGGGATCTAACTCCAAATTTAAAAGGTAGTTGTAATATGTTGGGTTCACCAAAATAAGGTAAACAACTAATGTAAACAAACAACGTAAATCCAAAAGGAAAGGGGCACAAGTTGGGTTCACCAAAATGTGTAAGTGTCAAATGGTGTCAATAAATTTAGTAACATAAACTATGTTAGATGTGTTCATTAATTAACCATTTCCACACTAACATTAGAAATATAAGAGAAAGAGGGGCTTCTAGGCGTAACTCTCAATATAACCTAAGTTAGATTAACAAAAACCCAAGAATATGAGGGGATGCTAATGTTAAACCCAAATTATACTAAGTACACAAGCAATTCATGTTTCATGCAATATAAGATGTGATTAAAGTTATGTAAATGTACTTGTGAAATTGAAGTAATTGATTTAACAAGATAAGAAATAGAGATCTAGGTGCTAAACATAAGCAATAAACACAATTAATATAATTTTCAGCTATGAAAATTGTTGTTTTGGACCTGTAGTTTAATTTTTGACTGCGGATTTGTGATCATGGCTGAAAACCTAGAAAATGCTAAAAATCTCAAGCTGCCAGGAGTAGGTCAACCGTGTCACCATCTTCTGGAACAGGTTGACCAAGTCATCATGTTCCTGAAGCACTTTACTAAATTTGAACGGTAGATAAGGGCTTTCCTTGGTCAATCCCTATATTGAGGAATCAACCTTTAATTCAAATGTAAATGTGTAAATGAAACAAGACAAATGTAAATATTCACCTTTCTTGAAGAAACCCTTGTCAATAAGGATTTTGTGGTGTTTGTATGTTGATATTGAACTTGCAATGTAGGAGATCTCCACAAATATTATGGATCTACCAAAATCACTTCATGGAGCCATGGATGTAAGTGTGCATCAAATCATGAATATGATGAATGCCTCAATGTAGATCTCATCCCTTTATGCCCAACAATATGCTAGATCTTGAAGAGAAAAGATGCCCACAAAGGATCCTTGAACCTTTGAAGACTTGAATGCGTGATAAAAATCTACTTGCTTGAATGCTTGAGCTTGCACCTATGATTTCTATAGTGTATGTGTCCCCAAATATGAGGTGCCTAGGCTTCCTTTTATACTATTTTTTGGGGAAAATAAAGCAAGCTGGAAAGGTCACCAAATTTTGCAAATTAAATCCCCAAGAAAACACTAGGCCTGAGGTTCACAACCCCCAAGGAATAGGTCAACCTGGTCGACCTATTCTTGAGGAAAAGGTTGACTTGGTTGACTTGTTCCAGGGTTGGCCCACAGGGAGCTATCCCCAAGGTCTCAAAGAATACATAGTTGAAAATGGATAAAATAGGGTTGAATGGGAGAAAAGGGGAACTGAGCACGAATCCATCCATGGTCCAAAAAGTTGATAAAGGAAGAGAGCTAAAAGGTCTTAAATGAGGAGTGTGTCCATTTTAAGATGGTATAGTAGATATGCTTGATAAACACATGTGATGGACATCATGAGAGAGAAACTTGCATCAATTGGATAATATTTCCTTTGATTTAATAGATATTGAAGAAATAGAGAATTGGATATCTTGAATTGGATACATGCCTTTAAATATTGAATACAAATCCTTAATTGCACAACTTGATTTCTTTATGGGTAGATTGCACTTGATTATGATATTACAAATGAGGGGAGAGGAGATCCTTTTATACTTTACTCCCTCCATTTGAGATTCAAATTTGATCCAAACCAACCACAACTGAAAACCTCAGAAGAAGACCTTTCTATCAAGCTCTTGTAAAATTTTAGGCCCAAAACATTAGGGATAGGTTGAGTTTGGTGACCCATCCCAGGAAAAATAGGCTAAATTTTCACCATGACATAGAGGACAGTGAATAAGTTTGGGAAAAGAAAAATCAAGTCATGATGATCAAGCATAATGGACATTTGAACCTCAAAATCAACAAAATGGGGTCTAATAGGTCTTAAAATATCCAATTATGGGTGCTAAATTTTTAGGACTATACATTTAGACCCCATTGTGGTGGGAGTATGAGACAAGCTCATGCTCACAGTGAAGGAGATCAATGCATAAGAAAGATCTTATAAAGGTCAAGGAGACAAAGAAACATCAAGCCCCCAAGTGACTCGAGTCTTCATGAAATCTGTAACCAAGATAAGAGAGGCATCATTCTCAAGAGAGAGAAAGAAGGAGAAAGAAGCATGATCACTATCCTACTAAGGTATTTCCTTACTATGGATCACAAAAATAAAAAGAGCTACAAAAGATGGCATTAAAGGCCTAGCAAGCTATTTTATGCTAGTCAATCCATAAACAATGATCAGTCATTAAGGAAAGTATTGTCTCTGTTAAGGGATATGAAAAGGGGATGATTAGTCTTAAAGAAAGAACTCTCTCCATAGGGATAAAGAAAAATAATTAGTCCTAAGGAAATTTGTCTCCTTAGGGATTAAAGAAGGAGGATCAATCCTTAAGAAAATCTTTGTCTCCATTAATGGATCTAATGGAAGGATGAATTCAAGGAAAGCATTGTCTCCTTGGACATTTGCAAGATAGGTTGCATTGAATCATTGTGTACGTATGTGCAAAATGTGAAACATGGAGTGAAGTTTATGCCCCCACATTAAAGATATTTCAAACACCATAACAAGAGAAATGGTTTTGATGGAGCATGCATGCACCCAGGAAAAATGTTCCCATTATGAAATACCCCCAAGAAAGGACAAATCAAGGGAAATGAACACATGACAAAAGAGAGCATGGAAGGGATCTACTAACTCTGGGATCAGTATGATCATAATAATAATACATGATATATTATATCAAAATGAATTAATCCAAAGGTAGTATAACTACAAAACACAATGGAAGAATATCAAGTAAGAGTTAAAAAGAAGTGTCTTTTTGGGCTGGCATCATAGAGACCAAAAAGAATAGGTAGTTACCATTTTTCATCATCCCCAATAAAATAACACAAGGGAACATTTATGAACAATGGCACATGCATCACATAATATGTAAAGACATATAGAAGTGAGATACAAATAGAAGAATGTTTATGACATTTTGATTCCTTTATCACCTTGTGCCAACAGAGCAACAAGGGTCATTTAAATAAATCTAAACAAAACATATAACAAGAAAAACATCATGAGGGAAGCACACTACAACATGAAAACACACCAAATCCACTTCAAAAGAGGATCTAATCGAGCATATCACTTTTCCCCCATCTCCAATTGCAATGTTTAGCGTAGGTGGAAAACAAACAAGAGGAACAACATCAAGCATGGTAGATGGAATAGTATCCAGTTTCAAATGAGGACCATACTTTTCTCATCACCGGGATTAAGAGATAAATATTATGAAAACTTATCTTGTAAATCATGATTAACACCAATTTAAGCTCATACATGTCATCAGAATCACTAGCGTGAATATCATTATAATCACCTAAAAATGGTTACCAAAACCATAAGCCCCTAATCTTGATTATTCATCAAGAAATCCCTAATTTTAATCAAATCTCCTAAATCCTAACCTAAGGCAATTCAATTCATCAATCTAATTTAAACTATACTCTAAGTCCCATTCAACTATTTTTTAGCTTGTCATGACTGATCAGGAAAGTATTGTACATTTTTCCTCCTGCCCTCGATGGGGTTCGGGGCCAACATATTTTTTCGGCTAAATCTGGACCGACATGTTGTAACTCATTCTAACCCTAAAGTAGAAAAATATTGTATAATATGGCTTAGGGTTAGGGTTTTCATAATGTATTTTTTTGTACTTGCAGTGAAATTGAGTTGTAAGGGATTACAGATTGTAATCAGGTTGTAATCACTGAATAATAAAATATTGGACTCATTATTGGTGGATGTAGCCCAGGGATTGGGTGAACCACGTTAAATCTTTGTGTCTTTTGTTCTCTTCTATGTGGTTTATGGTTGTTCTGATATTGGTTATATTTGCATGTAATTGTTATTTATGTCTTGTTAATCCTAACACTATTTCAATTGATCCTATTTAATTAATCAATTTCTAAATCTTAATATTATTGGCAATTAAATCAACCTTATACTATTTATTTAATTAATATTTTAGGATATTGATTAAATAAATAAAGAATTGTCAATTAATTACAAAATGGAATTAAAATTAATCATGTCATCACATTTTGGAGGAAAATGCATAAAATCCCCTAAATGTTCCAAAAAGGCATTTATGGAGTCATCATCTAGTCAACTGAAAATAATTTCAGAAACAATCTAGTTAACTAGAAAAACAAATATGTTAACTCATCAGTCATTTTAGCAACTTCAATTATACCTTGGAAGTTTCCCAAATAACTAATTTTCTCAACCAATCAAAACAATTGCATGTGGATTGTGCTAGTTCGGAATGAATCTCAATCATTCATCTTGAATCAATCTTGTATGTTCATTCTTGAGAGGATTTATATATAATCAAGCCTCCATTCTCACAAGAAAGATCTCAATATTTTTGCTTAGAGCAATGTTGTCATTTTGTTTATCATTTTTTAATTGCAATCATTGTTAGCTATTTTAATTGCATAGTTAATTTAGTTCATTTCATTTTTATTGCATTTATCAACGTAGGAACACTTCAATTTCACTTGATATGGATTAATCTTAGACTAAGCATTGGATGAACTTGCATTGCATAATAGATTAGCTCTTAAATCCTTCATTTAGATAGAGTCTAAAGTCACTAGATTCTACAATGACTTGAGAGAAAAATCCATACTCTTGTCTACTAGAAGGTAATGAGTCACCTTGACCAATTTTGGTTTCATTTATGCTATTTTCATTATTTAGATCAGCTATTTAATGACTCATTAAAGTGTAGTATTAGCAACATTTTCACACTCACATTTATGGCACCCGTCATAGGGCACAAAAATCAATTTTTGTCTTCACAACCATTTTTTTGTGAATTCTTGATATTATGTATGTACACAGGCCATGTTTTCTCATACAAGAATTCTCATAGGCTAGTATGAGTCGGGATGGTAACTTGTATGGGAACCCAAGAATTCTCGTACCAAACCATGTAGATTCTCATACTAGAATTTGGTCCAATTGCTTATTGAAAACAACAAGTTTGTTCTCTATTTTTTTTATTTATGTAGTTGGTTTTTTGTTGATTCTGATAATTTGATTCCTTGTTTTGTTCATGTAGTTTTTTTTCTAGCCTAACAATTTTATGCAAGTTGTTACTGATGAAGACATTTCTTAGACATCATTTTATGCAGGATGCGTGCCAAGGATAAATGCTAAAAGACTATTGATGCTTTTGTGCAGGTTACCTATGAAAGGAGACAACTAAACATTTTGTTTTCTTTAATGTTTCTTAGGAACCTCACATGAAAGAAATTTAAAAAGAACAAGTGTTTGATGTGTTTGGGAATAGTAAAAAGGATAGGAGACTATGCTCTTTTCCCCTTGAGGGAAAATTAGAAATCTAGACCCTTGTAGCTCTTCCTTTTCTTTTGTTGCATTCCTTTAGATGGGCCTATCAAAGTGGGAAAAAGTACTCACCCTTGGAGAGTGACCCACGTGAGCATGAGGTGTAAGCCACACCACTCCAACTCATGTTAAAAAAATTTCTTCTTTGAGGCCAAAGCCTCAGAAGTCAGATTTCATTTGAGCTTATACATGGCTCTCATCTAACCACATAATAGGGCCTTAGGGTCTAAATCACGTTTATGTGACTATTGGTACAAATGTTCTTTATGGGGCTATAGGCCTAAATTGAGCTTGCATGGACACAAATAATGTATTCAAATGGAGACCCTTACTAGACTCCATAGATTGGCAGCCTACCCGGTTCACCTCCAAAAGTGGGATAATCCAAGTGCAAGGGAGATAGTAACTCCCCCAAGATACTCGTAATATTGTGCCCAAATTAGCATTTGGAGTCAGATAATACGACATCATTATACCTATTGCATGGTTGGTGGTGGCTATATTTTGATTAGCTATTGGGTGTGTACCTAAGTCAATGAGCAAGGATTTTCTCACTCAGCCAATTGACCATAGGGCTTAGAAAATGTTTCTATCATTGAGTCTTTTCACATGTGTGTTTGTTGTGTTTGTACACTTTGAACATTTTACAATCAAATCCTGAAGCAAAAGTTGAAAATTGAATGGTAAAAATGGAAAATGAAATGAAAACCTTAGCAGTTGGCAAAAATCCAAAATTGATGCAGGGACTTCCAACATTCATAACTTTTGACTCGGTTGTCTGTTTTTGTTGAAATTTTATAGGTAGATTCTTTAGGAGAAGCCATTTGGATTGCTAACAGAGCTTAGCTTGGTACGTAGCCATTTGGACATCTTTTCGGGAGCCAGAAAGTTCATTTGGGCCTCCAAAGTTGGCTTTTAGTGTTTTTTTGAGTTTTTAGAAAGTTGTGTTTTTAATAACTTTAAAATCATTATTCTAATTTCGAAGATTAGTTGGCAATTCTTTTTATCTTCATTTAGGGTGGCTTTAGGGGAAAATTAGTTTTTTAGGATTTTTTTTTTTAAATTACCAAAAATTGTAAAAAATGGATTTTGTGAAAATATGCCAAAAATTGTAATTTTTCAAATTTGGTTAAATTGGTTTTCTTATTATTATAAGACAGGGAGTAGTTGGATGAATAATGAAGAGTTGATAATTCTGAAATAATTTATTATTTCTTCATGTATTCTTTATGGTACTTGTTCATGGTTAAAATTAGGCTGCATCAAAAAACTTGTCAGTCTTTTCCAAACCTCTGGTTAGATTTTATCCTATATTTTATAGTTCTGCCTTTAGAACAGTGAGCTTGTCATAGCCATCTTTAGTCATAATCTGTTGATAGTCTAATCTCCATTGTCATGAGTCCTGACTTGTTGGTTTAGTCCTTTGATCAGTTCCATTATCATCAATATAATCTTCCTTATCAGTTGTCCTCCTTTGAGTCATGAGTGCATTATCATCTGGGTTTCTTAACCTTGACTTGAATCTGAGTTGCATCTCCTTCTTGATTGGACGTTATCTTGTTTTTCATTATCATTTACATTGGAGTTGTTCAGCACATTAGTTTTACTTCAACACCTGTTAGATGATCAAGTGAGTCATGCCTATGTAAACTAGGAGTCAAAAATAAAAAGTAGATCTCAAGAATAATTCCCACATCATACCTTCTCTCTAATCTTATAAACAAGGGCATCAAGACAATCTTACAATAGCTAAAAACAAATGGGAAAAATCTTACACTCCTAGCAAAGAAGAAGAGATTCTTATTGCAGACATATCAAAACAAATCCAATCTTTGAGATCTCAACTTCAAGACCTAAAGGAATAAAATGATACACCATCAAACAAATACTCATTGAGAATAATTTTCCCTTCATTCTATGATCATCATTCATCCATATATTCATCTTCCTCAAATAAAAATTCTACTTCACAATCTCACATCAATATCACCTTTGATCAAGAGCCTACTTCGCGATCTCAAGAGAATCCAATTTTTGATCAAGAATCTTTTCCAAAAATTCATGATACTCCAATCTATGATCAAGAGCTTGAAGAAGATGTTACATCACATTCAGTTGAGAATCTTTTACCCATGATCTTGAATCCAACATCTTTACAAGTCCTGTGGATAGATCATTTACTCATTTGGGACAATCCATTGAATCAGCTTTGGAAGAGCTTCTTGATCACAATCTCATTACGCTACCTCAAATCACTTCTCATGTTCCTTTATTCTTAAGAAAATAGTGTGACTATCATTAAAATAATGAACATGAGACTTCATATTACATGGATTTGAAACATAAAATCCAAGATCTCATTGATGATGACATAATAGAAATTGAAAATTCTAATGAATCATCTAATGAAGATACTACTCTCAAGAAAGATCAAACTCATGAACGTATGTCTAGTAGTGTTTCTCATTCCCCATCTACTTATTCCAACACACATGCATCTCCTAAAGCAAAAAATCTAGCCAACATTCCTACATTGAATAAAGAACCTAATGCTTTTCATACTAGTTATGTTTATCCTCAAGGGCTACCTCTAAAAGAAATCCAAGCTAATCTACATCTGACTGCAAAAATTTTCAATGCTTCCAAAATCAAAGATCACAAACCCTCATGCGATGCCATGCCTAGCTCTTCATCAACTCTTCAAGAATCTCCCATGCACATAAAAACTCCTACCTTATCCTTAGAATTCACTCCATGTCAAGAGGACAATCCAACATATGAAGAAACAAATATCAGTAATGATCAAGATCAAGGTACCACCCCTCCTCATCCAATGGTTGACCCAAGTTCCATATCCCAAAAAATATATGATGATCTTTTCATACCCTTCCATTCTTCCAAGATGATACCTTTCCATTTCAAGAGCTACATAGTCTTCCATCTCCTAAGCAAGATCAAGGTATTACTTCTATCATCCCTAATGAGCTTATTTAGAATCAAGAGAAAAGTACTCTTCCCACATTATATAAATATCATTGTCAAGGTGAAAGTGTCCCCTCATCCTCTTGTTATACTCCTCCATATACACCTCAAAAACCTCCCATTCTTCCAAATCCTTTGCATAAGAAGAAATTCCCTCAAGCTTCAGCTACTCCTATCAAAATTTCTCCTATCAAAGCTACTCATATACCTATTGATATAAAGATGAATTATAAACAAAGGAGTCTTGGCCACATAGATAATTCTAAATATGTTGATATCCCTTTCACACCTTATCTCCCTCCATTTGCACATAAGCATTAGCCTTCTCCATCCTCCAAATCCATCATTGGTCCCTATATCACAAATCTGAAACCCTCAAACCTTCCATCTATATTGCATCCTTATATTCCACCATCCATAATGCCTATCACACCTACTTTGTCATCCACATACCCTATCTCCTATCAAGATCAACAAAGACATGCATCATTGAACCCTTCATATTAACCTATCCATATCAACCAGCCATATCAACCTTATTCATCCATAATTCCCAAGTCTTTTGGAAGCAATTTGGATGTACAACATAAAACTCAATAATACAAGAATCCACTTACCTATGAAGATCACCATGTCTTATATAATTGACATGTGACTACAAAGAAAAAGGAAATATTCAAGAGACCACAAGGGTCCACTAAGCAAAGAAGAAAATATGGGTTCATATATCCATCATGGAAGAATTGAAGCATCCAAAAGAAAAGAAAAATCCCAAGTTATGTGGATTCCCAAGTCTCTCTTAAAGGAATTGAATGCAAAAGAAATATCAGAGTTGACATCCAAGCTTCCAAAGGCTTCCATTCCATCTCCTTCCAAAAAAATTTCATCATCTCATACATCAAAGCCGCAGGATATTCCATCTATTTTTCCTCCATCCATCCACTACATTTCAAGGTGTGTGTTGATGTTGATCTTATAACCATTTACACTTACTCCTACACAAGCCTTTCAATACTCTATCCACTATCCAACACCTACTTACAATCCTTCCATCTCCTATCCTTCAATTCTCTTTGTCCAATCCATTGCATAAATCATCTATCATTTCCTCCATCTCATTTCCTTATCATCACCTTATCAACATCTTTGAGCATACCTCTCAAAAGCCTTGTCCTATCATATAATATCCTTACAAAGGAGCATTATCCAAAGAGAACTAGGCTTGACTTCCTCCAAAATTCCGAAAAAAAATTTTAAAAAATAAAAATTGAAAAAAGTGCCTTGGTGAAAACCCGGTAAACAGGCACCTTGGTAGTAAAAGTAAAGAGAAATAAATCTATCCTATGGTGAAATCCACTACTTGTGGCACCTTGGACAAGTACTGTGATGAAAACCAGGAAAATAGGTGTCATGCATAATTCCTTCCTCTTGCACTCTACACTTGGGGGCAAGATTCATCCACACTAGTTATTTCATGTTCATCCATACTTCCTCTTTTCACCTTCGATCTTGACAAGGTTGAATTTATTCTTGAGCATCATATATCCTACCATCTTCTATCCTTTCCATTAGCTTACTCACTTGCTTCCATCCATGCTACCCTATCATGATATTTCTTATCCAAAATCGGCCATCACTATTCCTAAGAATCCTTTCCATTATCTCAAACCATCCACTCATAATCTCCATCACCCATTATCCTCATCGCATGATCCTATACATGGCTTACCGAAATCACCCCTTGGTCTTGATCAAAATGATGAAATGAAAAAATGTGAAATTTGTTAACAAGAGTCTCTTGACATGTCCACTCTTTTGGACCACATGCTTTCATGACACCAAGTCATTATCCTATATGCTATCTAACACTGCTTCATGAGCCTACATTACTATATTCCCTTTCCCTAGCTTGGATAATCCTTAGGAGACTGTCCTTGAGGGTTTCATTCACTCGCGTCATCCCTCATTATCTTTCCACTTTGTCCATCATATTTCTAATCCATCCATCATGTCCTATGCCTTGCTAGATATTGGGGGCAAACCCACTGTGATCTTGCTTGAAAACTAGTAATCTTTAAAAATCTAAATTTTCCAAAAAGTCCTAAAAAATCATAAAAAGTGGAAAAAGTTTTGAAAAATCATAAAAATTAGAAAAAAGTCCTAAAACAATGATCATACTAGTGAAAACCATGCAAATAGACGCTTTGATGCATCAACCAAAAAAATCAAAAATCTCAAAAATACAAATAAATCAAAAAAAATGAAAAGAGAAAACAAAAAATTGAAAATTGAAAAAAGTGCCCTGGTAGCAAAAATAGAATATCTACCAAGTAGGTGAAAACCTGGTAAATAGGTGCCTCTTGTACTCATGCACTCCATCTATCAACATGAGTCTTGGCATCCTTCATACTTTCCTATCATTTCCTTCAGTTTGTACATAACTTTCAATCACTTTCGTGACAAATCAATTGTTTCACGCAACACTACCATGGATTGGAATCAGTCTTTATCTTCATCCTAGGACATTCAAGTCTGGTTGGGGGGCAGTTTTATTTCATGACAGCTAGTCGTTCCAAAGTGGACCAAAGTCAGTTTTCCAAAAACCACTGAAAGGCTCATCACTGACACACACAACGGTGTTTCTCAACACTTATCATATAAGCTTCCATCATCAATCCAAACAAATGACAAACTTGATAGATCAAACAAGTATTCCTTAACACTACACACTTAAACAAGCTAGAATGTAAAGCACAAACAACACCCAAAACTTTCTAAATTAATGTTGATCACATAGTTATTGCAACTTGATGGTTTCTAAATGACTAGAGAAGCAAAAAAAGGTTGTGAATTTTTCTTGGTATGTTGTTTTTTATCATTTGATTTATTGATTATCCCTTTCTATGAAACTTGAAGATGTCTAAAATGACTAGAGGAACATAGACTAGGGGCATAATCATTTTTCTTTGGCTTCTACTTGTCACTATGGTTTTGACGATCCTAAAATTGTCTAATAAATTGGGTGTTTGTGGTAAGAGCCTCCATCTTGATTGGAATGATGCACATACATCGAATCATTTTATATGGACACTAAGATGAGGTTGGAGCTATCTCATTGTCTGTTATTTTGTGTGTTTATGCAAGAACCATTCAGGTCATCCTGGCCTCTCATGTCTTGATGCTTATGGTTACTTGTCAAATCAACTGGAAATGATGCTCAAGTCATCTTGTGTTTTATGCCTAGATGCTTGTGTTGGTTTTCCACATTTTCTTCAATATAGGCCATATTCATATTCTCATAGTCGTAGTGGCACTAGTGCAAATTATATTGGCTACGATGTCCCACAATGCTCAATGA
The DNA here is from genome assembly GCA_027943335.1 of Chamaecyparis obtusa. Taxonomy (NCBI): domain Eukaryota; kingdom Viridiplantae; phylum Streptophyta; class Pinopsida; order Cupressales; family Cupressaceae; genus Chamaecyparis; species Chamaecyparis obtusa. Next base: position 308,879 of record BSBK01006692.1, read on the forward strand.
TGAAATTTTCAAAGTAAAATCTAGTGACTAAGTCCTACGGTGCATTCATGTTAGTTTTACATTTTGTATTTGGACAACATTACTACTTCACCACATTATCTCTTACATGGAAGGTGAGGCCTGCATTCGAACTAATGATCATCCTCTCTCATCAAGTGGTTAACTGTATCATTTGAGATATGATTGAGTACCTGTGTATCAACAAAATGATTTCCTACAAGAGATGTTAAAAACATTACATAGACCTAATTTTCAACTTGCTCTGATTGACATGAAAATCACACCCCTAGCTAATTTGACCATCTTGATTCTATTTTTGGGATCAAAATTGAAATCCAAGATCATTTCATTATCCAAAATTATAGTTTGACCTTTTGCCCTAAGTACAGTTGATCGCTTGTATAATCAATCTTTTGTCTTCCAAACTAACAAGATTTGTTTCTCCTCAAACAATCTATGTGCCATAATCTTGGTCAAACCTTATTCAAATTTTGGTCAAACTTGGTCAACAATGCCTAATATAAGTGTAGAATGTGACCTACCCACTTGGAATCTCATCAAAATCAAATCTATCTCTTCCCACATTATTCTATTAAATTGAATTTTCTTCTGATCACTGGGGCACCTAGCCATATTTTAATTTCTCTCCTGAGGGGGCATTGATCATTACATCAATTATTCAATGAGCACATCATCAAACATAGAGAAATCTTTGAGTCTCTATTCAAGAAATTAGATCATCAAATCAAACAAGACTTCATCGCAAGGGGCATCTTAGCTTCATCGCACCACATCAAGTTGAGATTTCTTGTCATCAAATCTCTAGAGGCATATCAGTTTCATCAGTTCACATCAAACTGTTATTATCCTCATAAAATCCAATTGGCTTCATCACATCAAATCAAGTCAATTTTGTTATCAATCTCTTAATGGTAATCAGTTTCATTGCTTCACATCAAACTGGTTATTCATTCAAACCAATGGTTTAAGAGTCTTTCCTGACATTAATCAATTTCATCGCCCCACATCAAATTGGTTAGTTTTCATCATCAAATCAGATAGGTGTTCAATTTCATCACATCACATCAAGTTGAACATTATGGTCTTCCTATCAATCAAGTTCAAAATTGATGTCTTTGAATCAATCATCTTGAGAGTAGTTTCATCGCTTCACATCAAACCATTATCGGTTTCAACACTAACTATTCTTTGAATCAATGTGTTGATCGTACATCAATTCAAAGAGGGGAAAATGTAATCACCTAAAAATGGTCACCAAAACCATAAGCCCCTAATCTTGATTATTCATCAAGAAAGCCCTAATTTTGATCAAATCTCCTAAGTCCTAACCTAAGGCAATTCAATTCATCAATCTAATTTAAACCATACTCTAAGTCTTATTCAACTATTGCACTTGATCCTATTTAATTATGTAATTCCTAAATCTAAATAGTATTTGCAATTAAATCAACCTTATACTATTTAATTAATTAATATTTTAGGATATTGATTAAATGAATAAAGAATTATCAATTAATTACATAAGGGAATTAAAATTAATTATGTTATCACATTTTGGAGGAAAATGCATAAAATCCCTTAAATATTCCAAAAAGGCATTTATGGAGTCATCATCCAGTCAACTGAAAATAATTTTGAAAACAATCCAGTTAACTAGAAAAACAAATATGTTAACACATCATTCATTTTAGCAACCTCAGTTTTGTCTTGGAAGTTTCCCAAATAAATAATCCTCTCAACCATTCAAAATAATTGCACGTGGATTGTGCTAGTTTTGAATGAATCTCAATCGTTCATCTTGAATCAATCTTGTCTGTTCATTCTCGAGAGGATTTCTATATAATCAGGCCTCTATTCTCACAAGAAAGATCCCAATCTTTTTGCTTAGAGTAATGTTGCCAATTTTTTTATCATTTGTTAATTGCAATCATTGTTAAATATTTTAATTTCATAATTAATTTAGTTCATTTCATTTTCATTACATTTATCAACATAGGAACACTTCAATTTCGCTTAATATGGATTAATCTTAGACTAAGCATTGGATGAACTTGCATTGCATAATAGATTAGCTCTTAAATTCATCATTTAGATAGAGTCTAAAGTCACTGTATTTTGTAATGACCTAATAGAAAAATCCATACTCCTGTCTACTAGAAGGAAATGAGTCGCCTTGACTGATTTTAGTTTCATTTACATTATTTTCATTGTTTAGATCAGTTATTTAATGACTCATTGAAGTGTAGTGTTAGCCACATTTTCACACTCACAATCATTGTTAGTTGTATCAAAAACATAATCATCAAGACTATATTCTTCATCCAAATTAATTGTAATAGAATCCAAGATATGAATTAAATTATTATGTTTGTTCAATTTCATCTTTTTCAAGTTAACTTCTTCCTTTAGTTTAAGCATGGGTTAATAAAAGGGAATCAAAACATAAATAGGTGTTTTGGGTGAAGCAATATTTTGGAAAGAACATTGATGAGCTCTAGCTTGATGTTTATAATGGTGGTCAAAAGCATGATAATTGCATTTGGTTTTACTAGAAATTGGGTTTGGTTAAAGATGAATCATCATCTCGTTCTTTTCTTCTTTAGAAGAAAGAACGGAAGGAACCATACTAGGTTGAGAGATGGTGTCAATAGAGAATTTGTAAGATATAGGAGGTGGAACTGAAGCATATATAGGAGGTGTAGGAAGAATTCCACATCTAGGGAAAGGAGATGGAATATCCTTATGTTTTCTAAGCTCACAAATCTTTTGGATCTTGCAGGATTGATATGATTGGAAGAGGTTATCATGATGGGGTTGAATTTTTTGAGGTATAGAAGACCAAAAGAAATAAAGGGTAACCAATTCTTGAGGCACTGAAGGCTGATAGAGGCTATGGTTAACAATCATGATTTGTCCATTATAAGGAAATTTCATACACTTATGAATAGGAGAGGCCATGAATTTCATGGAGGTAAGCCACGGAAGACCAATTTTGACTTGAAATTGATTAGAAGTTGGAATCACGGTGAAAGTAACATCTAAAGGTTTAACACCAACTTCAATAGGAAATGAAATAGAACCATGTGAAGAGCAAAGGAAACCATTGCAAGTTTGAATCATAACATCATATTTATCATTAAAATCATGTTGCAATTGTCTATTTAAAAGATACTCTTCAGTTATCATATTCACCATGCAAGTAGGATCAATAAGAAGACCATGGGAATAAAGATTATTAACCTTTGCTACAATATAAGTAGGATGATTAGGTGCTTTAATTTCTTAGTAGGGTCAAAGGTAATGTAATTGGATTCAATGAGGTTTGATCAATGAGGTTGACAATGTTATTGGATTCATTAAATTTATCATCATAGTCAACAACATGAGTGGAAGAAGAAGACAAAGGTTGGGTAGACTCAACAACATTGGTCAAATGAGATGGAAAAGTATCGATATAGATTTGCAAGTTTTGGTTGGAAGGTTCTACAAATTTGTTTCCTTGATAATTGACACCTTCAACACATATAGCATTAGAATCAATAAGGTCTTGAATAACAGATTTTAAATGGAAACATTTTTCAATATCATGGCCAAGTTAACAATGTTATTGATAGAAAACTTTGTGCTCAAAATGTTTGGGTAGAGGTTTGGATGTGTCAATAGGTTTAACAGGAGTAAGATTTAACACTTTAGCATTAATCAACTTCGACATCACATTATGCAAAGATTCAAAAAGATGAGTAAAATTACAAGCAGGTCTAAAAATAGATGACAAAGGAGACACACCTTTGGATGTTGGTGCCACTTATTCATCAACATTGTTGGAAGAATTATTGATCTTAATGAAGTTCTTTAGTTTTTGAAACTTGTTAAAATTATTGGATGTGACATCACTCTTATCAATTGGAGCCATTGGAGTGGTTCTCTCAAACTGACTCACTTGAAGCTGATAATGATGAAGAACTTCACATAATTGAGTAAAAGATGAGAATTCAAAAAGAAAAATCTTATCTCTCATGTATTTTTGTAAATTAGTAATAAAAATTCATTGAGCATCAATATCAGACACAAGATAAGAAATTTTAGCATGTAAATGCTTAAATCTACCAATAAAATTAGTCACTTTTTCTTTAACACCTTTTTTACAATGCATTAAATCAGTCAAAGAGATCATAGGAACAATGTTATTTTGAAATTGTTGAATGAAAGCATTAGAAATCTTTTTGAAGGAATCAATAGAATAATGAGGCAAAGAACAACACCATTTCAAGGCTTTGCCTGGAAAGGTTCTAGTAAATAGATGTTTTGGAAGGTATTAACATGAGTCAAAGGATCACACTTACCGTTATAAGTCTCAAGATGAGGAATCTCCGTATATTGTGGGATAACAATGTGGATGATACCCAAAGACAAAGGACTAGAAATGTCACTAGCAGGGATATTGAACTTGGATTGATTCATTGAAGTAATTTGTTGTTGCAAAGAAGACACAATTTGAGTCAAGATATTAATGGTAGAATTTTTAGAAAGAATGGTAGGAAGAGATATGTTTGAAAAATTTAGAGCAATATAATAAACAAAAGGAACAATTGAATATGAAAAGGGCACATTATTGTAAGTGGGCATTGATGAATGTAAAGAAACACATGGCATCCTTGAAGGAATAGAAGGAGCAATAGGATTAGGAATTCTAACATGTGTATGACTAATATTTTGAATTGAAGTTGTTATGATAGGTAGAGCATAGGTAGAAACACTAGGAATTGAAGAAGAAACAAGCATAGAAGTCTCGACACTAGTGATAGGTGGAACGAAACCTGGCTCTTGATAAAATATCTAATAGGCTTAACATTGTTATCAATGAGATGAGAGATACTACATAAGATGTTAACACCATGTTCATCATTATGAATTAGCTTCCTTAAGCCTTTTACAATAGTAATGACCTTGGGATTAGATTTTTATTGTCCTAAACATTGTTCAAATTCCTCAAAGTCATCAGAAAGATTTTGGACTTGCATAGAAGGAACAATTAAGGCTTAATCTTCATCACGGGAAGAGTTATTCTTCATGATAGGATTAATTTCAGTACTATGCATGTGGGTCTCATCAAGATTCCTAGGAAAGAGAGAAGGCTCAGGATCAAATGATCCCATAAGTCAATGACTTCTCCTAACCAAAATGTTATAAGTAGAACTCGAAGTAATCACAATCATGCATAAGAGAATGAAAGAAGAGATATAGATCTAATTCAATTGTAAGATTTGATAGAGATATGCAATAATAATGTTGTTATAAAAAGCACTTCCAACTAACAAACTCAAAGATGTGATGTAAAGCATAGACAAGTAGAAAGATCTAGATGCATACAAAAAAGATCATGTAAAGAAGATCTAACTACAAAATCAAAAAGTGTGTAAGAGGATTTGGGCTCACAAAAATGTACAATAGGAAAATGGGGAGAGTAATGCAACATAAAAATTACAAAGTGAATTACTTCCCCATTTCATTGATTGCACATTAGGAATGAAGAGTATCCCTAGTAGACTCAAGAGGTGACTCAAACACTAAGTGATAATATAAATTTTTCCTTCACTAAAGATGTAATGAAATAAAATGGGATTGGTTAAGTGATGAAGTCGATATAATAGAAAATTCACTGAAAGGGGGATGAAAATAGACTAATATGAATTGATATAGAGATTAAACTAATGGAAACAAAAATCAAAAGGTAGAATGCACCCACATGAAAAATTTCAACTGAAAATGGTCGGGACAAGTTGAAACTTGACTTGTACCTAGAACAAGTCAAATTTGGTGATGTGTTCCTAACACTTTCAGATGAAACTTTCACAGAATCTACAATTGCACCTATACTGCCCAAAAAAAATTTGATGACTTTGTAACCTATTCTTGCACACAAAAAAATGGGGAAAAGGTTAGGAAAAGGGGTTTGGTTAAACTCCTGTTTAGGAATCAACCTTTAAATATTATAGAAATTTCATAAAGGAAATAATGTAAAAGGAAAATTATCTATTTACCTTGCATAAAACCCTTGTGAATAAATGTAGAAATCACTCAAATCCATGAAGCTTCTTGAATGTTCTTTGAATCCAAAGAGTTAACCTTGGAATGTAATGTAGAAACAATGACGTCCTCATAAATACATAGATCTATGATTGCCACTCCTACGTTGGTATGCTTCATAACCACATATGATGGAGAAGGATGAATGAATCTTCTTGCTTGATTGATCATTCCTCTTCTTATCCATCATGGGAGAAAAAATTGCCTCAATTAGAGAAGATTGTCTTTGACATGATAGATCTTGAAGAAATAGAGACTTGGATATCTTGAATTAGGTGCCTACCTTCAAATCTTGAATCCAAATCCTCAATTGTACAACTTGATTTCTTGATTGCTTGATGGATAGATTGCACTTGATTATGATATGGAAAATGATGGGAGAGGAGGTCCTTTTAAACTTTACTCTAGAAATTTAGGATTCAAATTTGATCCAGGCTGACCACAATTGAAAACCTTAAAATAAGACCCTGATATTGGGCTCCAGGAAAAATTTGGGCCCAAAACACTAGGCATAGGGCAAGTTTGGTGACCTATCCTAGGGATGGGTCAAGTTTGGAAAGTTGTCCTAGGGAAGGGTCAAGTTTGGTGACTTATACCCATAAAAATAGGCTCAAATTTAATTGTGACATTGGGGATAGTGAATAAGTGTAGGAAAAGAAGAATCAAGTCACAAGGATCAAGCATAATGGACATTCAGGCCTTGAAATCACCAAAATGAGGTCTAGTAGGTCCTAAAACATCTAATTATGGGTGATAAATTTTAAAGACTATACAACACTAAAATATTAAACTTCTCACACAACACTTCTAATTAAATATAATTATTAATAAATATTTTAATATTTAAAACTTCTAAAAAAAATATCTACACATTTAAATTACTTGATTATAAAACAATTAAAAATACTAACATTTCCTTAATCTAAATCACTATATATGTCAAGATTGACATTGTCTTACCCTTTCCAACTATAATCGATACATTCACATACATACACACTCAAACAATGAATTTCTTACACAATACTTCTAATTAAATGTGATTATTAATAGACATTTCAAAATTTAAAACTTCCCCAAAAACAAAATTAACTACACAATATGAATTCAACATTCCACTACTAGAAAAACTAAAATACAACAAATGTTTTTCAATTCATACATTGATTTCATTTCTTCCATCCCTCATAAAAATTAAAAATATTTAACATACCATACTTTAAGTCTCTACTTGTGTCCTTCCCACTACCTCTCGACCTTCACCCTTACCTCTACCACCGCCAAAATACAAAACCTCATACATTGATTTCATACAAAAATACAACAAATATTTTCAATTCATACATTGATTTCATTTCTTCCATCCCTTGTAAAACTCAACAATATTTAACATACCATGCTTTACACCTCTACCTCTATCCTTCCCACTACCACTTGACCTCTAGCCTTACCTCTACCACCACTAAACCACCATGACTAGTATAAGAAGATTGGACTATTTCTAGATTCATGGTTTTCAATATAGGGTTTGGAGTAAATAGGGTTTTTGTAGCGACACAGGATTTTCGTAATGACGTAGTCTAATCATTTTAGCTAGAATTAATGTAGAGACTGGAGGGTTTTGAGGCAGGAAGGGTTTCAAGATACCGAATGGTGAACAAGAAAGTCATTCTATGGTGACAATTTCTAATTGTTGGAAGATTGTTGAGCATGTCAAAGTTTAATACTTGGGTGTGCTGACATTAATGTTTTGTCATTGATGTCAACATACTAATTATTATTTTAGATAGTGTGTTCAATATGTTCACTAAAGAGGATTTCAGTTGATCAGGTGATATGTTGAAGATCTTGAGTTGTGATCATGAGGTGTTGTTCAAAGGTGTTTGTAGATGGTCTACAGAGGTTCAAAAAAGTTTAGATGACAGTTTGAGTGAGGTATGATCGAGTTGTTGGTTGTTTATGTTATAGTGTTCTTGTGTATAGTGGATGATTATTTAGTTTGGTATGTCTTGGATTTGATATTTCATAGGTTTCAAAGTTGGTGGTTACATGGTGCCTTATCATTGTATTCGTAGCTAGTGTTTTTCATGATTTAGACTATATCAATTTATCTTTTGTTATGACAGAGTTTGGTATTTTAGTGTTCTTGATGATCAAAGATAAAGATGATTTTGGATTTTATATTGAAGATGATGCAAAGGTTATGGATAGTATTCATGCTAATTTTTTGTGTTCTTGGATTGTGTGATGATTGTACTATTGGTCCACATTGATTGAAGTGGTCAGATTTGCTTCTTTGGTAGTGTGTTGTCATTTCTTCATTTAGGTCCTAGCCGACTTGATGGAGTAATGTGTTGCGATTATTGATGTTGTCTTGGAGACACAATTATATTCATGGTTGAAGATTTGGGTCCTATATAAGTCTTTTATGACTTGATTTGGATTTCTTTGGAGATTGAGCATAATGTTTATATCTTTTATTATAATAGGTATAAATGAGAAATCATTTTGTAATTGTGAGAGGAGAGCAAGGAGAGTGTGTATTTAAATTTTGCACTTAAGGAAGAGTTTGTACTTCATTGGAACTATTTTGGAATAGGAGATGCTATTTTTCAGTTCAGTTGTAATGGACTATATGTCCACCCTGTTGTAATTGAAGATAGATCGGTGAAACCGACTGAGGGCTAGATATGAGATTGTATTGTGAGAAATGATCTTTGAGAAATGAGCTTGCAAATTGGGTTGTAAGCCTATGGTTGCAAGTGCATCCTTTATTCTCTATTTCCTCTTAGCTAGGTAGTACTTTTAGCAGAGTACATTCATCTAGTGGGTTTGACTCCCATCAGGGTTTTCCCTTAACCCGGTTTCCTCGAGAACAAATCTTGGTGTTCTGTGTTATATGTTGTGGATCTTGCATTACTACTCATCTTTAAGTTCTAAGTGACTAATGTGGAATTAAAATTATTAGGTGTACATAACTTATTCACCCCCCCTCTCAGTTTTTATTGCCTCCTTTTGGGCCTAACAATTGGTATCATAGCCTAGTCCTTTTGAAGAAGCTTGACCAGTTGAAGGAGATATGTCATGACAAGTATGAGAAAAGAGAGTCTGAAGTTCGATGGAAGTAACTACCTGATTTGGAAGGATTGGATGAATACCTACCTAATATGCATGGGGACAAGAGATGAATACTAACAGATCATTGAGAAGCCTTATGCTATTCTGAATGACCTAAAAAATGCTACTGCAGATGAAAAGAAGAAATTCAAGGAAAAAATGTGAGCAAGAGAAGCCTTGATCAACACCTTATTTGATTTAGAATATTTATACATTTATGGTTTGAGGACTACACATGAAGTATGGACAAAATTAGAAACTGTTTATGAAGATGACTCATACATTAATCAAGCTAAGTTGCAGGGATTAAAAGAAAAATATGAAGATATGAAGATGAGTGAAGGTGGAACTACCTCAGTCTATTTGTAAGACTAAATGATCTAGTTTGTGAAATTATATGTGTTGGCGGTACCTTGACATACAATGAAGTTGTAGATAAGATTTTGAGATCTTTTCCCGCATGTTATAGTGAGAAAGTTACTACTATTGAGGAATTGAGAACTATAAGACCTATTTCAAGACAAGCTTTGGTAGGAAGACTTTGTGCCTATGAGATGACTACACTTAGTAAGGAACTTCAAAAGGTTGAGGTTGCATTCAAAGCCAATGTGACTAAGTATGACCATAAAGAAATCTCTACAAAGATGAAATTCAAACACTATGTTAAGGATTGGGAAGAGATCATGGAAAAAGAAAGGAAGATTGATAAACTTGAAGCCTTGATTGCAAAAAGACTACCTAAGGGCTCCTATAAGTATGAAGGAAGGTTACCTTTGAAATGCTTCAATTGTAATAAGATTGGTCATATTGCATCTAGGTGTCCAAACAAAAAATTAAAAGGATATTAGAGACAAATCTAAGAAATATCATCCTAAGGATCATAAAAGTTTTTATGTTATTGAAGAAGGTGTGACTAATGATGATTCTTTTTCTAGTGAGGAAGAAATTGTGTTTATTGCTATTAAAGAAGATAATCATAATGAATAAAAAACATTGGTTTCACGAGTTTTTAAAAGAGATGAATGGGTCATTGATAGTGGATGCTCACATCATATGACTGGTGATAAGGATAAGTTTGTGAAGCTTGAGGACTATGATGGTGGTATTGTTAGATTTGGTAATAATGCTCCATGTTTGATTAAAGGAAAATGATCTATTACTCTTGATGGTAAAAAGAATACTAATGATGTCTTGTATGTTGAAGGTTTAAGTCATAATTTGTTGAGTGTTAGACAACTATTGGATAAAGGTTACAAATTGGAATTCATGGTTGGAATATGCAAGATCATTGGAAGTACAAGAAATCTTATTGCATTAGGTACACAAACTACTGGTAATCTATTTCATTTGAGAACTATTGAGAATAAATGTTTGATTTCTAAGATTGGTGACAATTGGTTATGGCTTAGAATATTTTGTCATGTGAAATTTGATAATATGGTGAAAGTTAGCACTATTCATGTTGTAAGTGATTTGCCTAAACTGATGAAGCCTAACAATATGTGCATCAATTGGGTAAGCTTACTAGATCTACTTTTAAGAATAAGAAACATTCTTCAAATGGATTGTTGGATTTGGTACATACAGATGTATGTGGTCCTACTAAGACAAGAAGCTATTGCAGTGATAGATATTGTATGCTATTTTTTTATGACTATTCAAGGATGATATGGGTTACATTTTTTAAAGAGAAATCATAAGCTTTTAAAAAAAAATAGATATTCAAGATAATGGTCGAAACATAATCTAGAAAAAGATTGAAGTGCCTAAGATTGGACAGAGGTGGATAATTTACATATGGTAAGTTTTATGCATTTTGTGAAGAACATGGGATAAAGAGACAAACTTCTGCTCCATAAACCCCACAATAGAATGGTGTTGTTAAGAAAAGGAATAGGACTATCCTAGACACATCTAGAACTATGATGATTGAATGAAAAGTTTCACACATCTACTGAATAGAAGTAGTGTGCATCACAGTATATACGCTGAACTGAGTACATATTAATCAAGGAACCAGTAAGACTCCTTATGAACTATGGTATGGTCATATTCCTACAATGAAATATTTTAGAATTTTTGGAAGTAAATGTTACATTAAGAGATATGGAGATATTGGAAAGTTTTATCCTAGAAGTGATGAAGGAATATTTCTTGGCTATTCTACAAAGGGAAAAACATATAAATGTTATAACTATAGGGTAAAGAATATTGTTGAAAATGAAAATGTTAGAGTTGATGAGAATGTGTAGAGACCATAAAGAAATTGCAGGTATGACATGAATGAAGAAGACAATAAAATTATGGAAGTGCAAAATCAGAATAAGGATGGACCAGAAGAGCGGAAAGAAATTGCAGAAAATGAAGTGGATATTAAAATCAAAGGGTCTGCTATATATCCTACACCAAAAATTTTACAGTATGTAAGGATTAATCATTCTAAAGTTGTCATTATTGGTGATAAGAATAGAGGTGTTCAATCTAGAGGAAGCATTGCTAGAGATGAAACATGTCTGTTATATGAATTTGAGCCTAAAGATGTTAAAGAAGCATGTAATGATGAGAGTTGGATGAAAGCAATGAGAGAAGAACTTGATCAGAATGAAAAGAACAAGACTTGGATTCTTGTTCCCATACCTATTGACAAAAATGTGATCAGTATTAAATGGGTATTCAAAAATAAGTTGAATGACGATGGTAAAGTGGTTCGGAAAAAAACAAGACTGGTATGCAAAGGATATTCACAAATGGTAGGTATTGATTTTATAGAGACCATTTCTCCTGTAGCTAGAATTGAAGTTGTTAGATTACTTCTTGCATATGCAACTTATAGAAAATTTAGAGTTTATTAGATGAATGTTAAGTCTGCATTCTTAAATGGTGAACTAGAGGAAGATGTTTATATTGAGCATCCTAATGGTTTTACTCTAACTAAGGAAGGAGATGTGGTTTGTAAATTGTAGAAAGATCTGTATGGATTAAAGCAAGCTCCTAGAGTTTGGTATGCTATATTGGACATGTATTTGACAAAGATTAGCTTTAGCAAGGATACTGTAGATATTAACTTATATTTCAGAATAATTGATGATATTGTCTTAATTGGTGAAGTGTTTATTGATGATATCATATTTGGTGGTAATGATGAGTTGAGTAGAGGTTTTTCTGATGAAATACAAAAATAATTTGAGATATCTATGATAGGTGAAATGAAATTATTTCTTGGATTACAAATTACACAACTGGATAAAGGAATTTGTATTACATAATCCAAGCATGTCAAAGAATTGTTGAAGAAATTTGGCATGGAAGATTCAAAATCGGTAGGAACTCCTATGGTTATTGGGTGCCAATTAACTAAGGATGATGATTTACCTTATGCTAATCAAACATTATACAGATCTATGATCGATGGATTGCAATATCTAACTCATTCTAGACCAGACATATCAAACGTTGTTGGAATTGATGCAAAATTTCAAGATAAACCTTGAAGGAATCTCATATGGTTATTGTCAAGAAAATTTTCAAATACTTAAAGGGTACAATTGAATATAGATTATGGTATGGAAAAGATGATGACTTTACTCTATGTGCATACACTAATGTTGATTGGGCAGGTAATGTGGATGATAGAAAAAGTACTAGTGGAGGCACATTCTTTTTGGATAAGAGACTAGTTTCTTGGACTAGTAAGAAACATGATTGTATTTCTCAATCTACTACTAAGGCTGAGTATGTTGTTGTTGCAATAAACAGTAATCAAGTTTTTTAGATGAAGCAAATGTTGAAGGATATAAGGATAAACATTGATGAACCTATTGTTATTCATTGTGCTAACTCTAGTGCTATAAATATATCAAAGAATCTTGTATTACATTCAAAGACAAAGCATACTTATATTAAGTATCATGTCTTCAAGGATAAAGTCAGTGAAAAGGAAGTGAAGCTGGAATTTGTGTGGTGTATGTGCTTCTTGGTGTGCTTGCACAAGTGCTAAGAAGACCTTGCTTGTCTTCTTCAAGGATCCTACTCTCCTCTAGGATCTCAATAGGCTTAGATGATTAACTAAAACCTTGGAAAACTCTTCTCTAAGAGTTAAATTCTTTGTGCTTAACCTTGAAGGACTATCACCTTAAAGTTACTCCAATACTCTCTCCTACACTTAGAAGACTCCAAGTGTCATTCTCTCACAAACTTCCAAAATGATTGCAGGGGCATCAAACACCTTGAAAAAATTCCATATGCTTCTATTTGGATCCATTTTGAAGGATCTCCAAGCCCTTTCCTATCGGGTTCAAGATCTAGTCTTGAGGAGGCCTAATTAGGCCTAATCCCTTGTAGCCCTTGATAGGGTCCTTTCTTCACTTCTTGTCCAAACTTCCCAAACAACCTGCAAAAAAAATTCCACATTCGAGTACCCTTTTAGGAATTTTAAAAGATTCAATAGGTTTTGGGTCTCTACGGAATCTGTACATAGGCTTCCTACAATATAGGTCAAATAGGGCTAAAAGGCCTAGTTTTTAGGACTATACTGATTTCTTGCTCAAATCTCAACCAAATGGATTGATAAGTTCTCAATCCTTCTAACATGACATGATACCTTCATATTTCTTTTGGAACCATGATTTTTTTGTACTGTACTTCTTTCCCCTACATGCAATCTTCAATTCTTCATTGTCAAACCTCTAACCGGGCACACTAAGCTCACCTAGGGCTTGACATTAGAAATAGAAAATCAACTCCTAAAGACTCCTAACTCTATATAAATTATGTTAAAAGGCTCCACTACAAGATTCATCCACCTTTTTGAGGTTTCAAGGGTTTAATCTCAAGTGGGAGCCATGAAAGCAAAAATAGGCTAAATGAAACTAGCAGACAGTCTAATTCAAACTTATTTTGTCTCAACTGGAAGATTAACTCAAAATGACTAACACTATGAAGAGAAAAGTCTTAAAACATCCTATTCTACTTAAATCCAAGACTAAATCTTGAGCTTTAATCCATTACAATACTATAAACATGCAAGAATAGTAGACTGTGCACTATATACATGAACTCTCCTTGCTTGCTTACCAAAAAAAACTTGATTAAAATCCTCTCTATCTTGAGATTTGAGCCTAAGAGAGTCTTAGATGCCATTCTCCATATTTTTAGGCCATGTTAGTTGATTTCCCACTCCTATATTTTAGGGAATCCAATGTTTCCAAGTTGCATGCAACATTTACAATAAATTGCCAATGTTGTCATGACAACTTTTGGCATCTTTTACATTCATTAGGCCAACTAGAATATAGGGCCTCTATGCTATGTGGTTTGATGAAATAACACAATTAATGACCTTAAAGAATCTTCTTTACATCCCTCATATGTTTAGGACACATTAATAACTCAAATCCCAACTTTAGACTTATAAGCCTAAGCTAACCAAAACAACTAACAATGACTAATTGGTGACCTAAGTTCTAACACTAACTCACCTAGTCAACATGACCTAATAAGGCCTCAAAGAAAACTCACAACTCTAACTTGGATAATGTCATATACAAGCCAAAAATTAAGGGCTTTGAGGATTGCCTAGGTGCTCCTGCACCATCCTCCCCTAAACAAAAGACTTCAATCCACCCTTGGATTGAGTAAGGTGGGATAAATTACCAACTTTTTAAACTCAACTTCCTTGATCCATACTGCATCTACATCAGATTGGTCGTGCCATTTTATCAAGTGTTCCTTGTATTACTTGGTTCTAGTCTTCTTGTAGACTCTTGAATCCAGTATGTTGTCATCCTTCTTGACTATGGTAGAAGGTAATTTGAGTTCATCCACATCTTGGATGACTTCAATCAAGCTTTGATCCAAATCAGGTGGTGGTCCTTTGTAAGGAACCAAGTATGCAACATTGAAAAAAGGGGACAATCCACTATCCTTTGGTAGCTCTATTTTATAATCATTGTTTCCATACTTTGCTAAGATAGGACATGGACCTATCCTTCTCATTTGAAACTTGTGAGGGACTCCTTTTTTTAGTCTGGATTTGTTTAGATGCACCATCACTAAGTCTCCAACACTGAATTGGATTTCTCTTCTTCCTTCATCAACCTTAGTCTTATGTTTCATGGCGTTCTTAGTCAATGTTTTCCTGACTCTATCATGTATCTCCTACATTGCATAAGCAAAATATTCAATATCCACTCCCCTTAACTCCATCCTTTAAGTCTCTTAGTTCATAGACTCCTCTAGGATGTAGGCCATATACAATTTCAAAGGGGCTCTTGCCTATGGACCTGTTCACAGTGTCATTATATGCATACTCAGCCTATCTAATCAATTGATCCCATTGTTGACCATATTCTTTGGTCAAGCATATTAATAGATTACCAAGGCTCCTATTTACCACCTCGGTCTGACCATTTGTTTGAGGATGGTATGCAGATCCAAAGGAAAAATTTGTGCCTAATCTTTGCCAAAGAGTCTTCCAAAAGTGACTCATAAACTTGGTGTCTCTATCTGACACAATGCTCAAAGGTAACCCATGTATTCTAACTATCTCTTTGGAGAAAAGAGAAGCTATTTGGCTGGCATCAGTAGTTGTCTTACATGACACAAAATAAGCCATCTTACTAAATCTATCCACAACTACATAAACATTGTCCATTCCTTGTCTTGTCTTGGATAACCCAACTACAAAGTCCATGCTCAAGCATTCCCATGGTCTAGTGGGAATATGTAGTGGTTGATATAGGCCTACATTTGAAGAGGTTCCTTTGGCCTTTTGACACACAATACAATTCTCAACATACCTCCTAACATCAAGGTTCATTCTTGGCCAAAAGTAGAACCTTTGAACAAGTTCTTGTGTCTTTGTGATCCCAAAGTGACCACTCAATGCACCATTGTGCTTTTCTTGAATCAAATTCTCTCTTATAGACCCTCTAGGGACACATAACTGATTTCCCTTAAACAAGAGATTACTTTGCAAAGTATATTCAACATGTTTTCTATGGAAATGATTCTTATATTCAGCACATACCTTGTAAATATCTACAAAGTCCTCATCATCAGCATATAGATCCTTGAAATTATCTATTCCCATGCTCTTTAGTCGTATATCTTGGATGGTGAGAGTTCTTCCACTCAAGGCATCTGCCACCTTGTTTAGTACTCCCTTTTTGTGCTTGATGTTAAATGTGTATGCTTGCAGGCATTCAACCCACTTCATGTGCTTATGACTGAGTTTCTCTTGAGAGTTCAAGAAACTTAGAGCTTGGTTGTCTAAATAGACTATGAACTCCTTGGGAAGTAAATAATGCCTCCATTTCCTTAAGGCCTGAACTAGAGCATACATCTCAAGGTCATAAGAAGAGTATTTATTCTTGGCTTCACTCAACTTCTCTTAATGGAAAGCCACTAGTCTACCCTCTTGGCTTAAAATAGCTCCAATAGCCACATTGCTTGCATCACACTCTATGGTGAATAGCTTCTCAAAGCTTGGCAACACTAAAATAGGTTGTGTAGCAATCTTTTCCTTTAACAAATTAAAGCTCTTGTTAGCTTGGTCATTCCATACAAACTTAGTCTTCATGCCTCCTTTGATGGTGTCTAACATAGGAGCACAAATAGCACTAAAATGCCTTATAAACTTCCTATAGTATTGAGTAAGGCCATGAAAACTTCTTACCTCTGTTGCTATTCTTGGAGTGGGCTAATTGAGGATGGCTTCCACTTTTCTAGTATCCATCTTTAGATTACCATGAGATAGTACAAACCCAAGGTATACCAACTCTTTCTTAATGAACTCACATCTGTCTACGTTTATCATCAGCTTCTCCTCATGTAGCTTCTTGCAAACCAGCTCTAGATGTTTGAGATGTTCTTCTCTTGTCTGGCTATAGATGAGTATATCATCCAAGCAGACTACCACAAATTTGCCAATGTAGTCTTTGAGGACTTCATTCATGAGCCTCATGAATGTGGAGGGGGCATTAGACAGTCCAAATGGCATGACAAGCCATTCATATAAACCCTCATTGGTTTTGAAGGTTGTTTTCAACTCATCTCCCTCACGTATCCTAATTTGGTGATAACCACTCTTGAAGTCTATCTTGGTAAAGTACTTGGCTTCACCTAGACAATCCATTAGGTCTTCAATCCTAGGGATAGGGAACCTGTATCTAATAGTTATCTTATTTATGGCTCTTGAATTAGTAAAAAGCCTCCAAGTTCCTCCTTTTTTAGGTGCTAGGACTATGGGTATGGCACATGGGCTAATGCTCTTTCTAATAAGTCCTTGGTTTAGGAGTTCTTGGATTTGTCTAGTAATTTCCTCATTTTGTTGAGGGGTCATCTTGTAGGTTGCCTTATTGGGAAGGGTATATCCTGGTATGAAGTCTATCCTATGACTTATGGCTCTTTTAGGGGGGTAATGTTGATGGTTGTCCATCACTTATTATGCCTTCATAAGTCTGCAACATGCTTTGTATCTCCTTAGGTAGCTCTGGCTTCTTGGCTACCTTACCTTCATCTACCTCTCTTGGCCTTAACACCAATGCAAAACTAACTCCTTATCCTTCTTCCAAGGCTTCTAAGAACTCTTTTTCACCAACCATGATTACATTAGGACATGATGTCTTTACCTCTGCATCCTCTAACAGTGACTGAATTTTGAAAGTCACATTATCCTTCTTGAAAGTATATGGGTTCTTCACTCCACCATGCATAGCTTGGCGGTCAAATTGCCATGGTCTACCTAGGAGAAAGTGACATGCATCCATAGGTAACACATCACATAATAACTTATCCTTATACCTCCCAATTGAAAACTCAACCCAAGCCTGCTCATTTACCAAGACATGTTGTCCTTTATTCAACCATGTGACCTTGTAAGGACTAGTGTGGGACATCCTTGTCATGTTTAATTTGTTGACTTCTTCCTCTGACATAATGTTGTCAGTAGACCCTGAGTCAATAATGACTCTACACACCTTGCCCATCATCTTACATTTTATTCTAAACAGGGACCTTCTTTGGCTTGGCTCCTCTTTCACCGACTCCTTGATCAATGTTCTCCTCATCATGAGGTTCTCACCTTCCTTTGATGTTAGTGGTACCTCAGGGTGATTCAATCCTACATTTGTCTCCTCATGAACAATATTGATTCTCTTATCACCTCCTTGAGAAGTAATACCCTTCTCTGGACACCTATAGGTAGGGTGCCCCATTTGGTTACAATGGTAACATTTCATGTTGGAAAAATAATTGCCTCTTCCTTGTCCACCACTTCTTCCTCTAAAATTAGAGCTCCTTCCTCTACTACCTCTACTAGAGCTTCCCTCTTTTTGCTAAGTGTATTTGACTTCTCCTTGAGTCCTTGACTCTGAACTCCTTCCACCATATCTACTTTTTTGCCCTCTACTATCTCTTCCTCTACCTCTTCCCTTGGAGGTTTGTTCATGCTTTCTTTTTCCTTTCTCTTCAATCTTCAAGGCCATCTGATAGCATTGGCATACATTCTTGAAGTTAACAAGACTCGTGTCTTCTTGTATAGACCACTTGAGACCATTCAAATACCTAGCTAGTCTAATAATTTCATCCTCTACCACTTTTGATCTCAAACACAACTTTGGGAACTCTTCAGTATATGCTTGGACATCCAAATCTTTTTGTTTGAGATTATGCCTCCTTCTATGTAACTAGACCTCATAGTCATCAAGTAAGTAGGTCTGCTTCACCTTAGTCACCATGCCTTTCCATGTAGCTATAGGACTCTTTCCCTCTTTCTCTCTTTTAGTTTGAACAAACTTCCACCAGGTGAGTGCTAAACCTCTCAACCTAGATTTGGCCACCTTCACTTTTTGGGCTTCTGACATTCCATCACACTCAAAATGATTTTCTATACTGTCAATCCAGTCCATGACTGAATCAGGATCCATTTGTTCTCTGAAAAGTGGTACACCCTCCAAAGCTCTGCCACTTAAGGCCTTTAGTGCCTTCAAGAAGGGTTCTTCAAGAATAACAGGGCCAGGGGTTGGAGCTTCCTCCTCCAATTCCAAATCCTTTTCCATGGCTTCTTTATCTTCCTTTTGGTCTATTTTATCCTTCACCTTATTGGTCTTGTCTTGGACTTCACCCAAGAGTTGTTCCATTTGAGATAATCTTTCTCTTAGCAATCGATTATCCTCTTCTTGTTCCTCCACCTTCTTGGCTAACTCAGTGTTAGTCACCATTGTATTATCTTCCATTGATCCCAATGATGTATTCTCTCCTACTGATTTAGTAGGTTGCAACATTAACCACAAGTATGATCAAAACAAGCTCTGATACCAATATGGTGTATGTGCTTCTTGGTGTGCTTGCACAAGTGCTAAGAAGGCCTTGCTTATCTTCTTCAAGGATCCTACTCTCCTCTAGGATCTCAATGGGATTATATGATTAACTAAAACCTTGGCAAACTCTTCTCTAAGAGTTAAATTCTGTGTGCTTAACCTTGAAGGATAATCACCTTAAAGTTACTCCAATACTCTCTCCTACACTTAGAAGACTCCAAGTGCCATTCTCTCACAAACTTCCAAAATGATTACAGGGGCATCAAACACCTTGAAAACATTCCATATGCTTCCATTTGGATCCATTTTGAAGGATCTCCAAGCCCTTTCCTATCGGGTTCAAGATCTAGCCTTGAGGAGGCCTAATTAGGCCTAATTTCTTATAGCCCTTGACAGGGTCCTTTCTTCACTTCTTGTCCAAACTTCCCAAACAACATGCAAAAAAAATTCCACATTCAAGTACCCTTTTGGGAATTTTAAAAGATTCAAAAGATTTTGGTTCTCTAGGGCATTCATACACAAGCTTCCTACAATATAGGTCAAATAGGGCTAAAAGGCCTAGTTTTTAGGGCGATATTGATTTCTTTCTCAAATCTCAACCAAATGGATTGATAAGTTCTCAATCCTTCTAACATGACATGATACCTTCATATGTCTTCTGGGACCATGATTTTTCTATACTATACTTCTTTCCCCTGCATGCAATCTTCAATTCTTCACTGTCAAACCTCTAACCGAACACACTAAGCTCACCTAGGGCTTGACATTAGAAATAGCAACTCGACTTCTCAGGACTCCTAACTCTATGTACATTATGTACAAAGGCTCCACTACAAGATTCATCCACATTTTTGAGGTTTCAAGGGTTGAATCTCAAGTGGGAGCCATGAAAGCAAAAATAGGCTAAATGAAACCAACAGACAGTCTAATTCAAACTTATTTTCTCCCAACTAAAATATTAACTCAAAATGAATAACACTATGAAGAGAAAAGTCTTAAAACATCCTATTCTACTTAAATCCAAGACTAACTCTTGAGATTTAATCCATTACAATACTATAAACATGCAAGAACAATAGACTGTGCACTGTATACAGGAACTCACCTAGTCCACATGACCTACTAAGGCCTCAAAGAAAACTCACAACTCTGACTTGGCTAATGTCAGATACAAGCCAAAACTTAAGGGCTTTGAGGATTGCCTAGGTGCTCCTGCACCATTGTGTCTACGAAGGAAGAGATAGCTAATATCTTTACAAATTCTTTGTCGAAGAATTCATTTGAGGATCTTAGGGATAATATTGGGGTGAAATCCCCTTTTGGTCAGAACTAATGATGCCGAGGATGACATTAGACTAGAAAATCTACCATAATATCATTCACTAGATTGACGAGTTTTGGGACTACTCCTTAGAAGGAGCAGTCTTATGGATATTATGGTTTGGTACTGAGATTTTTCTATTTTTTCATTTTGAGGTAAGTTTAGTTTTTTTTGTCTTTGGTCCTTTTCCATTGATGTCAAAAGGGGGAGAGATTGTGTGAAAAATAGAGGTACTTATGCTTGGGAGAGATTGTGTTAAAGTTGGATATTCAGATTGATTAGGTGGATATATTGTGACTATACTTTTAGAGTGACCAGGTGGATATAGTAATGTCTCCATGCAATGATCATTTTTTCATGTCACATGTTGCCATCAATGCCAAATGGAGAGATTGTTGGAAGATTGTTGAGCATGTCAGAGTTTGGTACTTGGGTGTGATGACATTTATGTTTTGTCATTGATGTCAACATACTAATTGTTGTTATAGACAGTGTGTTTTGTATGTTTAGTAGAGAGGATTTTAGTTGAATAGGTGATATGTTGAAGATCTTGAGTTGCAATCATGAGGTTTTGTTCATAAGTGTCTGTAGATGGTCTACAGATGTTCGCAAAAGTTTGGATGACAGTTTGAGTGAGGTATGATAAAGTTGTTGGTTGTTGATGTTATAGTGTTCCTATGTACAATGGATGAATATTTGGTTCAATATGTCTTGGATTTGATGTTTCTAAGGTTGCGAAGATGGTGGTTACTGTATGCACCCAAAAATGGTTGCCTAGACTTTGGGCCCCATTTATTTGATTTATCAATCTTGAATCATTTTTATCAATAATCAATATTTTGAACAATATCAATCTCTTGATCAAATCCTAATTTCGATCATATATTGGATTTTTATCCTAGGGGCTAACCATTTATCCTAAGTCTTTATTTAATTAAAAGGAATATTTCCTCCCCTTTTGATTAAATAAAAAGCCCACCTTTCCTCTTATCCTAAGTTGCACAAATAAAGCATTATTCCTATTTTATAAAAAAGGAAAAAACACTTTTTGTCTCACATGACGCTCAAAAGTCAACACTTCACTCTCATTGGAGGATACTTGTGCACATGGATTGCTCCTCTTTCAACCTCCACCGCTGATTAAGACTTTTTGCCTCTTAATCTCCATGGTCCATTTCACCTCATTTCTTATAAAAGGAGAGCTCTCTCCTTCATTTGCATAGATATCCATGTTTTATGCTATTGTTATGCTGCAGGTTTTGGAGCTCTCTTTGAAGACACTCAAGCTTTGAAGCCTTGACATTTTAGTTGCATTTCATAATAGTGTTGCTTTCATAGTTACATTCATGGCATCATAGATTAGATTTCCTTTTATGCAATAGATTAATCTCACATAGTCTAAATAGGAGGCATTGTAATCCATTGCTATTTCCTTTCATAGATTAGTTGCATTGTACTTTCCTTTCATAGCTTAGATTCGCATTCTCATATAGCTTGCATTGCATTGCATATTTGATTCTTGGAGATATTGGCACTCTTGCCCTTGTCTTCATTGTAAATCTCTCATTGTGTGGTTGACTAGCAAGGTCACTTTCTTGTAGCTCTAGCTGAGAGCAAAACTCATAGTCCCTTGCAACTCCATGCATAGAGAGCTATGAGCCGCTTTGTGAGGCCTCACTTTTGAGTAACCTTGCATGTAATGGTTCATAGAAGTGCATATTTTAGTGTGTACATTTCTGGCGCCCACCGTGGGGCAGAGTAGATTAGCTTTGTCCCTTTTAATTCTGCATTTTTCATCATTTTCGGATTAATTTTTGGAAAAATCTGCGTCTCTAGTTTTCTGTCTCAGATTATCGCGTGACACTTCTTAGAAATATCGCGCGATATACTTCCTGTCTTGGTGCGATAGTTCGCTCGGAAAGTGTATCGCACTCATATGTTGACTTCTGTCGCCTGACATCGGGCGAAGTATCGCCTGTCATCGTGCGAAGTATCGCTCGACTGAGAAGTATTGCCCGACTATAGGAAACTGTATCGTGCGATACTGTTGAAGACTGAGAAACATCGCCTGGTCTGGCAGAGACTTGCGCTTTCATTTTTATTTTATTTTCCGAATTCGATTATTTTAGCTTGCTGTTTTGTTTTGCTTTGTTTAGATAGGTCTAACCTGCATCTTTTAGCTTGAATCCATCAGATTATTGCACATTTACATTTGGATTTTGATTTTGCTAACATTGTGGGCCTAACAAGTTGTGTTTGTAGGTGCTCTCCTTTGCTTGAAAATTGCTAAAAATGCATGTCAAAGAGGGCTACTAACAGTTTTTCAGGGCTGCCCAAGCATAAAAACAAAAAAAAAAAAATTCTTGCTTGTTTATTTGCTTTCCTTTCAAGTGTGGCATTCACTAATTGTATTAGGAATCTTAATACCTTGTGAAAGGGATCTTGAGGTGGTAGGAGAAGTATGCTCTTCACCTTTAGGTGAATCAAAAAATCTTAACCCATCTTAAAGTTTTGGAAGCAAGGGGGTAATTGATCTCTTTGCTTGGTGTGTTTGGGAGAGATTCTTGAGATAGGGGAGTATGCTCTTCACCCTTGTGGTGAATCAAAAACCTTGAACCTCAAGATTTGATCCATTTTTGTTTAGTTTAGGAATCCTTTAGCGGGCCTGCTCTTGAGCAATCAAGAGGAATGACTCAAGTGGGGACAACCTTGTCATCATTTTCCTTGGTGGCAAGTGATTCCAACTCACTATAATCTCAAAGCTATCAAGGACACCAAAAACCTTGATAGACATAACACTTATCTTCGTTTGATGTGAGTAGCTCATGGGATTGCGACCATGAGGAAAACATTGAACAAGAATGCTTAAGGTACTCTTGAGGCCGTGAGGTCCTAGTCCTTTATGAGGAGCAAGAGGGGTGTTGTGAACGGAAATCCTTATTAAGAACCATTAGATAGAAGCCACCCTCTTTTAGCCGCTTATCTTCTTAGTGCAAGGATTGATCCAAGTGGTTTACCCGGATCACCTTAAGATACTCACCATATGTGTCCCTTTGGTTGTGTCATTTTGACATTTCCATGACAAAGCCAATATCTCTTGTGGGTAACCACTTGGTGTGAGGCAAGGGGGCATCAAGTTGTGGGCTAAGTTGGTAAGTATTGAGCCTTGTCTTGTAGGTAGTAATTGCTTGAATTGTCTTCGATTGTGTGATACCAGTGTAAACGTTCTCAACATACAAACAATCGGTAGTATTCATAGGGTGTTGTTTCAATTTTGATATCACAAGTGCTTGTCTTGGCAAGGTTGCTTTTGCCCTTGTTTCAAGTGTTTGAGACCATGTTTTGATCCCTTGCTGTTTGCAAACCTACCGAAATTCTGCTGATACCGTGACTGAAATCGAAAACATCAACCCTTAGACTGAGAATTTTGACCAAACAGACCCAAAAATGCAAATTTCACACAATTCTGGTCAAGAGTTAAATAATTCTGCAATAGTATCGCGCCCTGTAAGGTGAAGTATCGTGCGATACTTCGCACATGCTAGAAATATCGCCCCCTTTGAAGAGAAATATCGTGCGATAGTTCGCCCCTGACAGACTATCGCCCTGCCTGCCTGGAGTATATCGCCCTCTAGTGTTAAGAAGTATCGCCTGTCTTAGGGCGAAGTATCGCACGGGTATAGGTTTATCACCCCAGTAGCCTGGAGTATATCGCCCTCTAGTGTTAAGAAGTATCGCCTGTCTTAGGGCGAAGTATCGCACGGGTATAGGTTTATCGCCCCAGTAGCCTGGAGTATATCGCCTAGTTCATTTTTGTCGTGCTTAAATTTTGGTCAGTTTCAGTTGCTGTCAATTAGGCCAGGTCTTAGAACAGGCTTCTCACCCTGACGTTTGAGATCTATCTTGACTCCAAATTTCTGGTTCTTAGTTCTCCGGGATAGCATCATTTGATTTACAAAGTCACTTTGGAATAATTGTCAAGTTAGAAAGCCATTCTCGGTGCCAAGGTCCAACTTTAAAATTGTTAGCTATATTCTGGGAAAATTTTAGTTCTCTTATTGTCCAAATCGCTTTCATTTTCAATTATCTTTTGGCCTAGTCCAACCTCCTGATTCAAAAGTGCAAGGGTAGTCACCCTTTGAGTTGAAGCACATCTTTGACAGTGTTGGTAAAGCCCCCTTTCTTTTCTTTTTTTCATTTCTCTTTGGACAATAGAGGATTTCGATTATCCTAGTTTGGTGTTGGCACTTTGAAAGGTCACCTTATCATTGAGAATATCTCTCTTTCATGTCAGTTACGACAAGGTACCAAGTTAATCAAGGGAAGCGACCCCCTGTTGCCTTTAGCCAGTTACCACCTATCAAGACCCGTCGACAACCTAAGGGAAAAGGACCCCTTTTTGACCAATCTCCTAAGAGTGAATCCGAGGTTTGTTTCAATCCGGGAGCTAACCCTAGTGAAGTGAGCACCTCTTTCATACCACTTTCATCAAGTATGGACATGAGTTACACTTTCACCTGACAACAAAGAGAAGCCATGAATCAAACTCTCGAGGATATCTTTCAACGACACAGAAGAGAGTATGGTGGTTCTTCTCATGCCAGTCCACCCGGGTCACCTCCTAACAACGCGAGGTATTTTGATGCTCATCAACGAGCCGAAAGATAGCATAAGTCGGCTCACTCAGATTCAAGGTCACAACACGAAGACCAGAACAACGAATCTAGTGATCACCATATCAACACAGCTAATGCAATAATGCATTCAAGACAAACCTCCCCACTTAAGGACACTTCTCGATATGCAAATACAAGATTGAGAAGCATTGAGAGAGAGAAGCAAGCCTACTTAGATGAACAGGCTGCAAAAAAGGAAAAATTCTGACAACTAGAGGAAGAGGAACGTGCATTGTTGGATATACAGAAAAGAGTCGCCCAAGAAGAAGAAGATAGACTCTATGCACAACAACTCCAAAGTCGATTTAACGGGAGGGGAGCCAATAGTGGGATCAACTCGCCCCCATCTACCCCTTCCCCTAGCCCTCGAAGAAGATCAAAGACACCCTCACGATCCCCAAGTCCTAGAGGAAGAAGGACTTCAAGATATGACCATCATAGGAGACAATCGTCTCATAGACATTCAAAGCAACCCTCCCAACGAGCACATCACGGCTCACAACATGGAGGCAGTTATGCTAAATTTGATCATATGGACTTCATGACTATGCAACAAGAACCATCCTTTCAAGCCTATGTGGAGCAATACGTGGAACAAAACAAAGACCAATTCTTGGAAAGTCTTATTAACAAAGGCGCTAAAGTTCCATATAACTTTGATGTTCACCAAAAAATCAAGAAACAGAATCCTTCAACTGATGAGGTGATCTTACAAATACAAAAGGATATAGACAGAATGAAGGCTCCCAAGAGCACATTTCATTTGGACTCCATATGTCCTAACCCCATTGACAAAAGTGTGGTGATGGTAGAATTTCCTAAGAAGGTTGAATTCCCAACATACGACAAATATGATGGCACGGGTGACCCTCACGACCATGTTCGACAATTCTACATAATGAGCTTTTCCTTTCACCATGAAGACTCCTACTTGCTGAGATTATTCCCAAGGAGTTTAAAAGGTCAAGCCATGGAGTGGTTCACCAACCTTTCCCCTCCAGTAAAGACATTTAAAGAACTTGTCCAAAGATTTGTTCAGCATTTCGCTTACAACTTATCTAGGTCGGTCACAATGCTTGATTTGTGTAAACTTAAGCAAAATCAAGGGGAATCTTTTGTCACCTTTTTACAACGATGGAGGCGATTGTGTTCGAAATACCCAAGGACAATCCCTGAAGAAGAGAGAATTGATATCATTGTGAACAATCTAATACCAGAACTCAAATATGAAGTCAAGAAAATCCCATTTAATTCCTTTGATACTATGGTAGAGGTGGCATGTCGCATTGAGGATGTCCTAAAAGAACAAGGAATTTTGGCTAAACCAACAAATAACAACAATAGCCAAAATAACAATACTAATGGTAACAAGGACAAAAAGAACTCTTATTGGAACAAAAACAAGCAAGTCGTCAACGACGGAGTTGTTGATTCATCTCAGGTCAAAAATGAAGGAGTTCTTAATCTCTCTCATGCAGTTCAAGCTATGAAGTTGCAAACATCGTCAACGCAACAAGACAAACCTCAGTATCAAAAGAGATCTAAAACGGAGAAAAGACAATTCACTAAATTGGGAGAATCCTATGCAGATGTTTTTAAGACACTAGTTGCTCATAATCTGGCGCACCCACAGGATCCTACAAAACATCGAATACCAGATCCTTTACCTCATTGGTGGGATGCTAAGGCTTTTTGCGTTTTCCATAATGGGATTGGACACGACATAGAAAATTGTTTTAAACTCAAGCATCTTGTCCAAGACCTTATTGAGAAAGGACAATTACAAGTGGATGGGTTAACTACTAATGCAGACCATAAAGCCTTTAAAGAGCCCTTGCCTAAATATGAAAAAGGAGAGAATTCTAGCAGTAAGAATGACAAGGCGGCTATTAACTATACATACACACATGTTGATAATGTGATTAACATGCTTGAAGTGGCTGACGATAATATCAACATGGTGAGAAAGAAAGATCCTTACGGACATAATGTGGACTCAATTCCTATGACTAATGAAAGACCCGCTATGGTGATAAGAGGTCCCCACTCACAAGGAATGCCCCAGTCCCTCAATGCTGTCACTAGGGGTCAGGCCCAAGCACCCATTATCATCAAAGGTCCTAGCACTAGCAAGTCTAAACAGCCCATGTCCAAAGGTGCTCCTCCAAAACCTGTCGTTGGTCCTGATTCCAATTATAACCTTATTGACCAACTACAACGTACACCCGCTCAGATATCCATTTTTGAGCTTTTAGAATTATCTCCTAAGCACAAGCGCGTCCTCGAGGATGCTTTGCGAGCAGCCAATGTCCCTAATAACTTAGATATCGACCAATTCCAAAACATGGTCAACCATTTGGCTAGCCCTCATTTCCTCACCTTCTCAGAAGAAGATGACAAATCCATTAGTCACCCACATAATTTGGCCTTACACATCGAGGTCATGATTCATAAAACCCGTGTTAGGCGTGTACTGATAGATGGGGGCGCGGGGCTCAATATTTGTACCCTGAGTTTGCTGCTAGCTCTAGGGTATTCCGAGAACGTCATTGACACAAAGAAAAGAATCACAATCAAAGCATATGACGAAGCAGAAAGAAGTTCTAAGGGATTGGCTGTTTTGCCTATTCGTATTGGTCCCGTAGAAAAAGACATATTATTCCAAATTGTTGATGTTGGACCTCTAGCCTACAACATTTTGCTAGGTAGGCCATGGATTCATGAAATGCAGGCAGTCCCATCGACATATCACCAGTGTGTTAAGTTTCCCCATAATGGTGTAGAAATTTGCATCCCTGGAGACAGTGCTCTATCAGTTAATAACATTTCTGCGGGATCACATGTACCTTTGAATAGAGAAGCTGACAGTCCTAGTAGTTCACTTGAACAATGCAAGCAGAAATTCAAGACCATGGACCTTGGGATGGGAGATTATAAGATTGATTCTTTTACAAAAATGCCAATCTCTCCTAGGTCTTATGGGAGACCCTCCCCAAATGTGAAGCCTTTATCATCAGCAATGACGTTATTTGGGAAATTTGTTGAGTCTTCGGTCCCCATTCAAGAAGAGAAAGAGGAAGTTGCTGTAAGGAACTGGATATATCACGAAGAGAAATACAAA
The DNA here is from genome assembly GCA_027943335.1 of Chamaecyparis obtusa. Lineage (NCBI taxonomy): Eukaryota > Viridiplantae > Streptophyta > Pinopsida > Cupressales > Cupressaceae > Chamaecyparis > Chamaecyparis obtusa. The sequence goes on from BSBK01006692.1 coordinate 337,541, forward strand.
CATAATGAGAATTTTGCTCCTTCACCTGAAACTTATGGGAAAGGATATACACTGGTTAAAAATATGGGATATCCGGGATTTGGTCCCCTTAGTCATAGGCTGGACGCTAAAGCTGAGCCTCCTGATCATGCTCTTTTTGGACGCAAAAATAAGTCCATGGTTGGCTTAGGTTTTGAGAATAAGAAGAAGAAAGGTATCCCTGTCCCAGCTGCAACGGACAGTGACAGTGATGTAGATTATACACCCGATCTCTCCAACCAACAAGATGTGTCTGATGATTGGGTGCCCTCAACGAATCTCCTTTGGGGAGATTCCACAGATTTGATGCTTAATAGTCCTACTATCCCAGCTGTGATGGATAGTGATTGTGTGACTTCTAGATCGACAAAGGAAAGTGTTACTGTCCTAGCTGCGACGGATAGTACCAATACTAGCACTGGAGAGGGGGAAACCCTTCCTAACCTTGAAGCTTCTACATCACGAGGCCTAAATGATGACTCAGACACAGACTCCCATGAATATGAATGGGATTCGCTTTCAGATGTAACAATTGATCTAGACGTGGATATTATCCATACCTATAGTACCCAACCCGATGCAACTAACGATCCTAGTGTCAAACTAGAGGATTGCCCTCCTCAAATCGCCTTAGTAGACGACGCTTCGTTTGATAGGATGAGCCCCAATTCAGGTATCTTAGGAGAAGACTTGATGAGCTCCGATTATATGGTCACCAGAGATGACACCTTTCGCATTAACAACATCGAACCTACCATTGACTTGCCCCTTGTTCACTTTGACCTGATTGACTGGCCTCAGCGCCACCAAGAGCCCACATTCCTCACATTTCGCAATGATTACAAAATTGCCTGCTATCTGAATGCTCTTGAACCCGTGGCTGCTTCCACCAGTGAACCAACAACCAGCATGACAGAGCCTGATATTAAGTACCTCAGTCTCAAAATAAAAGAAAAAAAGAAAAATGGGTCTGATGGCGAAAACCACTTTGTGGCGGTGTCAGAACCAAAAATAGTAAAAAGAAATGACGCATCCAAAGGTGAAAACCTCTTTGAGGCACCTAAGGATGGGGTACTTAATAACTTGCTGAGTTATTTCCAGGATAGATCATCAATATTGATTGAACCAACAAAGCCAGTCAATCTAAACACAGAAGAAAATCCTCAGATAGTCCATCTTGCTCAGTCTTTATCAGCGGAAGAGACCAAGGCATATGTACAATTTTTACAGAAAAAGAAAATTAATTTTGCATGGACCTACTCAGACATGCCAGGGCTTGACACAAATCTCATAATGCATCACTTATCTATAGCTCCAGGAGTCAAGCCAGTAAAACAGAGACTAAGAAAAATGCATCCACATATAGCTCTACTTGTCAAAGGAGAATTAGAAAAGCTTTTGAGAGCTGGATTTATTAGAGCCATCGATTATGCAGAATGGATCTCAAACATAGTACCGGTCTCTAAACATGACGGGTCCATTCATGTCTGCACAGATTTTAGAGATCTAAACAAAGCCTGCCCAAAGGACGACTTTCCACTTCCAAACATTGACATGATCGTGGACATGACGGCGGGCTATGACATATATTCCCTAATGGATGGTTTCTCAGGGTATAATCAAATAAAAATAGCACCTGAAGATCAAGAAAAGACCGCATTCACTTGCGCATCGGGAACCTATTGTTGGAATGTTATGCCATTTGGATTGAAAAATGCGGGTGCTACATATCAAAGAGCTATGACAATAATATTCCATGACATGATGCATAAAAATATGGAAGATTATGTGGATGATACCTTGGCAAAATCAAGAAAAAGGGACACACACCTCAATGATCTGGAAGTAATTCTAGATCATATGGAACAATTTCAACTCAGATTGAATCCAAAGAAGTGCGCATTTGGCGTCACCTCATGCAAACTTTTAGGATTCATAATATCAGCAAAAGGTATCGAGGTTGATCCCGAAAAGGTCCAAGCAATCCTAGATATGCCACCTCCTCGAAATATCAGCCAAATGAGAAGTCTTCAAGGACGTCTTCAATCAATTAGGAGGTTTATTTCTCAGCTTGCAGATAGAGCGCAACCCTTCAACAAGACATTGCATAAGGGTGCTTCTTGTGTTTGGAACGAGGAATGTCAAAAGAGCCTAGATCAGATCAAACAATACTTGGCTAATCCTCCGATCTTAATGCCTCCTATTCCAGGGAAACCATTGATTCTATATATCTCAGCTACAGACACTTCTCTGGGGGCATTATTGGCTCAAACAGATGATACTGGGAAAGAATGGGCCATCTACTATATCAGCCGTACTCTAGTCTCTTATGAGATCAATTACAATAATATTGAGAAGTCTTGTCTCGCGGTGGTGTTTGCTTCTCAAAAGTTGCGCCACTACATGCTTGCTCATACCATACATTTGGTTGCCAAAATTGATCCCCTTAAATACTTGCTTGGTAAGGCTGCCCTGACGGGTAGACTTGCTAAATGGATGATGGTCCTCACTGAATTTGACATAGAGTATGTTGAAAGGAAGGCAATAAAAGGGCAAGCTATTGCTGACCAATTAGCTGATTTTCCAATCCAGGATAGTATGCCAGTCCAAGTGGAATTCCCAGATGAACACATCTTATATACCACTACTCGCACTTGGACAATGTTCTTTGATGGCTCCCGCATGCAAAATGGATCAGGTGCTGGAGTGTTATTTGTTTCTCCACATGGGTACAACATTCCGAAGTCTTATAAACTATTATTCCCATGTACCAATAATATTGCAGAATATGAATCTTTAACTAATGGCTTGAAAATGGCTATAGAATGGAATATCACAGAATTACATGTCTTTGGGGATTCTCAGTTAATCATCAACTAAGTCAATGAAGAGTATCAAACCAAGGATGACAAATTGATACCCTATAAAAAGATGGTTGATTCTTTGAAACGCTATTTCACCTTTGTGACGTTTCAACAAATCCCTAGGACAGAGAACAAAGCTGCAGACGCCATGGCCACATTAGCTTCACTTCTTCAGTTGGAGATACATGAATCCAGATTTAAATTCCTGGTGGAAGAGCTACACCATCCCATCTTTGACTCATCTGAAAGCCGTGTCATTTGTGCCATTATCACACACGAGTCTTCCCGATATGGTGCTATCTATTCATATCTTCGTGATGGCATCATCCCTAACACATTCACCCACTCCGAACGCCGAAACCTCATCCGTAACGCCTCTCGCCACACCCTCATCTCTGGTGACTTATATAGAAGGGGTTTAGATGGGACACTCCTTAGGTGCTTGGAAAAGGAGGAATCCAACCAAGCATTAGCTGACATCCACGAGGGCATTTGTGGTGGACATTCTAATGGTCTTGCCATGGCCCGAAGGTTGCTTAGGGTGGGATATTATTGGCCCACAATGCAGATGGACGCAGTTACCTTTGCTAAGTCATGTGAAAAATGTCAGAAACACAGCAACCTGATTCATGCTCCGGGTAGGGAGCTGATTCGTTCTATTTCTCATTGGCCATTTCAGCGCTGGGCCTTTGATCTGGTTGGGTAGATTCATCCCAACTCATCAGGTGGACACAAGTTCATTATTACTGCCACTGACTACTTCACAAAATGGGTGGAGGCTGTACCACTTTCTGTTGCTTCAGGAAGGACCATTTCTTTGTTCATCTTGAATCATATCATTTGCCGATTTGGAGTGCCTTCTGAGATCATTACTGACAATGGAGGTCAATTTAAGAATAAGGACCTAAAGCACCTATGCAAAAAGTTTAAAATCAAGCAACATTGGTCCTCTATCTACTTTCCACAAGGAAACGGACAGGTAGAAGCTTCTAACAAAACCATTCTTAAGATTCTTCATAGAACAGTACACAAGAATGGTAGGGATTGGCACTTACAAATCAATCCAGCACTATGGGCTTACCGAACAAGTATTCATACACCTACAGGAGCCACTCCTTTCTCTCTCACCTATGGCGCTGAAGCAATATTGCCTTTAAAAGTCGAGATACCATCCCTTAGAGTCTCACTCAAAGGTTTGATTACAGATGAGGATTACCGCGCCATGAGGTTGCAGGAACTAGAACTTCTAGATGAGAAGCGTAAGGCTTCCTTTGATCATATGAGAGTGTATCAGAAGCGTATGTCCAAGGCATTCAACAAGAAGGTTCGCCCTAGAGAATTTCAAATAGGTGATCTTGTTTTACGAGAAAACCCTAAGAACCAACAAAACAGAGAACAAAAGGGCAAGTTTGAACCTAACTGGCTTGGACCATATGTCATCACAGCTGCTTTTGGTACTGGTGCGTATTTACTGTCAGATCCTGATGGAGAACAACTCCCTGATCCCATCAACATTGTGCACCTTAAGAAGTTCTATCCTTGATGCCCGTTCTGTCTGGGGGCATCATTTGTACATATTTATTGGTCCTGAAAAAATTCCAAAAAAATTCATATATGATGCTGAAAAAATTCTAAAAAGCATATAATGTCCTGAGAAAAATACACAAAAAAATCAAAATATTCAAAAAAATCAAAAAAATAGAAAAAGTGCCTTGGTGAAAACCTAGCAATAGGCGCCTTGGTAGCAAAAATACAAAAAAATGAAAAAATGAAAAAAGAATCCAAGTGGTGAAAACCTGGAAACAGGCGCTACTTGAGGCCTTTGTACCCCTATTTGTTAGCATGCATCCTCGACTCTTAACCACTTTCCATCATGCCTTGACCTTATTTGGCCTAGTCTGGAATTGGTCTTTGTCTTTGTCTAGGGGGCATAACTGTTCGCATAGGTCCTTTTGGTGCATTTGTCTCTTGGGGCATTTCACAACAGGTGTTTTTCAACACCACCCCAAACAGTGTTTTTCAACACTACCCTTGCGTCGAGTGTTTCTTAACACTTATCAGATGTCTTGCCTATAGTCTAAGAATGATGCGATATTTATCATTAGCAGATATGATACTCAGAGTTTGACTCTATGACCAACACACACGCACTTAACCAATTAACTCGCTGTCGATATGGTGACTTTATTTTCTTTGTGTGCTGTCTATGAGGATTTCTTTGATGAGTGGTCTCTCCCTGAGAAGTTTTCGATGATGCATAGCTAGAAGACTGAGGGTATGAGAACATGTTTTATTTCTTTATCTGCTTGTGGGTATATTTTGTTGATCCTAACTGTCATGAGCATTTATGCTAGTCTTACTTGACACTATGGATTGACGAGGTATTTTCCTTGACTGTTATGCGAGTGCATGCTTTTAGCTGTCCTGACTTTCATGTATCTTGATACAAGCATAATCTCGCCATATCAAACTTAGGTGATCTCACTGCATTAGTCATCTGGACCTACATGTCTTTGATGCCTAGGTGAGATTTCCACATTTCTATCTGATAAAGATCATATTCATATCCACATAGTCATGCTAGTGTGCATTGTATGATCTTATGACGCTACCAATAACGCTCGATGATGATAATTAGATGTCTATAAGCGTTGTGACCTTGCAAGTCAACCACTTTCATAGTAGCTTGCATTTTTAGGTTCATGTTAGTCTAGTCTTGCATCTTGCACATGGAGAAAGCTCTCTTTTTCATCCTACGTGGACCTGCCAGTCAACTGCGCTCACCTTCTCTTCTTTTTGATTATGTCTTTCGCTCCTTGTCTTTTTCATCTCGAACCTGTTCCTGTTCATCACAAGGGGTTAATCACATCATCATATCTATATTACAAACCGTCATTTTCAAGAAACATAAGTCCACATCATACATATGAGAATTAAACATACAACTATGAGAGAGAACATACATAAGCACATACATAAGCATTTTGAGCAAAATGACAAGACAATAAACATAAACTGATACATCCATCACAAGTGAGACAAATACACATGATATATCGAACATCCAGTAATCTCATAAATCAATAAATGTCATGATATACAATATGAGATCCCAAAATCTGGATCAAAAGTCTCAAAATATGACCAAACATCTAAAACCTAACCCTAAGACTCGCTACCACCCTCGTGAGGAACTCGTGGTGGTGGAGGAGGCATGGCTCTCCTATCGAGTACCACGTCTGATACCCCTGCCCGCTAAGAGTATGATGGTGCTCTCTCACCCTCTGGGATGGCCTGCAGATATAACCCGTGATAATAAGCAGCTCTCGCTGACTCCCGTCGGAGCTCCAGTGCCTCGGCCTGTGCCATCGCCTCATGGCGTGCTATCTCTGCTCTGAGATCAGCTATCTGCTGATCCCGCTCTGCCCTCAGATCCAGGAGCTGCTGATCTCTCACAACTATAGTGGTCCGCAGCTGCTGTATCTCTATCTCCTGAGCCTGTATCTGGGCTCTCAGGTCCTCTCCCCCCGCAGGCTGCTCCTGCTGTACCTCTGCCTGCCGGCGAGCTGGTCTCGCCTCCTCCTCAGGAGTGGCCGATCTCTGTCCCCGTGACCGTTTCCGGCCACCTGATCCTGACCCCTCTCCTCTCTCCATTCTCCTCCCTCTCCCCCTCCTGCCATCTCCTCCATCTCCTCCCTCCTCTCCTCCGTCCCCTCCGTCTCCTCCGTCTCCTCCCGGCGCTGGCACCTGAGCATCTCGTACTGTAAATTGAGGGAATGGTACCCTCCGCCGCTCTGCCCTGTAGGCTCCATCAGCCCCTGCGTCTGCCACATCTGGGAAATAATCCAAAGGCTCACCCCTGATAGCTGCTGTCTCTGCGACAGCCTGCTGATAATCCAACATGGGTAGCCACCCATGACCCTCCTCATCTCTGGCCCTGGCATATGTGGTAGTCTCTGTCGAGACTCGCTGCTGCCTCCCGAACTGCCGCCATACCTGAGTGATGCAGAATCTCTCTACAATCTCTGCATATCGACCTACCAGTGGCCGACTGCACAGCATATAACTCAGCTCATCTGCGGCATCCCCCCAAACCTCAACCTCCCTGTATGGCCTCCATGTGAATGAGGCTATCTCATCCAGAATCCGCCGATAATAGGTCACATCCCCTGAATGGGCATGTGATATAAACCCGATGTACCTGTAAATAAAGGGGTACCTCCTCTCCCTCGGCTGAACCCTGGGGCGCACCACAGCAATGTGCTCCCATGCCCATACCTGTGCCAGGATGGCACCACATGCCCATGTCCGACCGTCCCTGTAGACGATCTCATGCAGCTCATGATACATCTCTGCTAGGATCGCAGGCCCCCATGCCATCCGTCGGGGCCTGCCTACCAAGTCTACCAGTAGCCTGCCCCATCCGAGCGGGAATCCCTTCTGACTGCGATCAGTCATCAGGATCTGTGAAATGATCGATGCCACAATACATGGCACCGGATAATCTCGGCCAAAGTCATCAAGCAGTCGCTCCCAGCTGACATGCCTGTCTAGGATGGTCACATCCTTAAACATCTCCTGAATCAACCGACGCCCCTCAGTGACATCCTGATCATAGTATACCTGTGACAACACATAAATCATGATAGTTTTCATCTTTTGGAAACATTACATCTTACATGACTATCTTAAAACATGATTATACTTACAGGCTCTCCGTGGCATGGAACTCGAAGGATCCTATAGACATCCTCCAGTGTGATGGATGCCTCGCCTGTAGGAAGGTGGAAGGTGTTGTGCTTGCTGTGCCATCTCTCGGCCAGCGCAGTCAACAACCCATGATCTGCTTTGATATACGGATACCTCAACAGATATCAGAATCCCATAGCCCTGATATCGGCATTGCCCGGATCATCCAGATCTCGGACACACCGTAATCCTGTCACCTTCGGCGCTCTGATGATGAGCGCCGAAAAAACCTCCTGCAAGCCAAAACCAAGCCCGTTGTTAGTACATATTATGATGGATGTCCAAAAACTCAGTATAAAACATCTTAAAAACATAACATTGTCTAGACCCATGTCATTTCTGCTCAAAAATGCGTTAAATATCAAATTTTCCACTTGGGCGATATTCTTTTTTGGAGAAGTATCGTGCGATACTTCTCCCTATAGTGGGGCGATAAACCTTATGTCGAGCGATACTTCGCCCAGTATCGCGCGATCTTTCGCCCAGTATCGTGCGATACTGGTGTCTAAAGCGCGCGATACTTTTGGGGCACGCGAAGTATCGTACGATACTTCTCTCAAAAGCGCGCGATACTTCTAAAGTATCGCGCGATATTTCGCCCAGCACAAAATTTTGAAATTTAAAATTTGAAAAAAAAACGTGCTAAAAGAAGCTATTAAATGCTAAAAATGACCAAAAAGCTTGAGTTTTTCGAAAACATACCGGGGCAGGATAGTGTGGTGGCCGGTTATGCAACCGGGTGCGCTCGAATCGATGTCTGTGGACGGGAACTCCTGCTTGCTGAGCCATTTTCTCTCTCTAAAGCTCTGAAATTCTCAAATCGCTAAAAGACAAATAATTTTTGAAAATGACATTTTGACCCCTTTTATAGCATTTTGACTTTTTGACCTAATTTTCAAAACACCTCAGAATTGCGCGAAAATTGCACCCCTAGCTAATTTCGACGTCCTGGATCCATTTTCGGACTCAAAATTGAAATCTGAGGTCATCTTCATAGTCAAAATCACGTTTCAAAATCTTCCCCCCCTTTGCGCAGTTGGCTGATCTTTTGAGGCCTAATCTTTTAATCTTTGCTGGGGCATCGTCATTCCTTCCTTTTCATGTCTTCCAAACTTCTATTCTTTCATTCATAGTCATTTCACTCCCTCATTTCTCACGTTGACTGCATCTTTCCAGTCAGGCTGGGGCATGTTCTATTGCCTAATGGTTAATCTATTTTGACCCTTACATTCGATTATGATTTGATCAACCTTATCAATTTTCTGTCTCTCCTCTACTTGATTTCGATTTCGATTCCGAGGGGGCAGTATTTATGGGATTCTCATCCCTAATTCTCTTGATTTTCCTGATTCAGACATCTTTTGTGAGCTTTTGCTCAAAATTTGAGATTCTTATCTCCCATTTTTAGACATTGATTATTGCCTAGCAGCGACGGTGATAGTTTTGTCTAAAGCTTGATTTACACCTAGCAGCGACGGTGTTGGTCTAAGCTTTTATTTATGTTTGTCCATATGTGATCCCGAATCGACCTCATATCTGAGTTGTTTTGTGATCCCAAATCGATCTCACATTTCAATTCTTCTTTGACTGCATGTGTTCCCAAATCGATCACACATTAGTCAAAGAGGGGCAAATGTATGCACCCAAAAATGGTCGCCTAGACTTTGGGCCCCATTTATTTGATTTATCAATCCTGAATCATTTTTATCAATAATCAATATTTTGAACAATATCAATCTCTTGATCAAATCCTAATTTCGATCATATATTGGATTTTTATCCTAGGGGCTAACCATTTATCCTAAGTCTTTATTTAATTAAAAGGAATATTTCCTCCCCTTTTGATTAAATAAAAAGCCCACCTTTCCTCTTATCCTAAGTTGCACAAATAAAGCATTATTCCTATTTTATAAAAAAGGAAAAAACACTTTTTGTCTCACATGACGCTCAAAAGTCAACACTTCACTCTCATTGGAGGATACTTGTGCACATGGATTGCTCCTCTTTCAACCTCCACCGCTGATTAAGACTTTTTGCCTCTTAATATCCATGGTCCATTTCACCTCATTTCTTATAAAAGGAGAGCTCTCTCCTTCATTTGCATAGATATCCATGTTTTATGCTATTGTTATGCTGCAGGTTTTGGAGCTCTCTTTGAAGACACTCAAGCTTTGAAGCCTTAACATTTTAGTTGCATTTCATAATAGTGTTGCTTTCATAGTTACATTCATGGCATCATAGATTAGATTTCCTTTTATGCAATAGATTAATCTCACATAGTCTAAATAGGAGGCATTGTAATCCATTGCTATTTCCTTTCATAGATTAGTTGCATTGTACTTTCCTTTCATAGCTTAGATTCGCATTCTCATATAGCTTGCATTGCATTGCATATTTGATTCTTGGAGATATTGGCACTCTTGCCCTTGTCTTCATTGTAAATCTCTCATTGTGTGGTTGACTAGCAAGGTCACTTTCTTGTAGCTCTAGCTGAGAGCAAAAATCATAGTCCCTTGCAACTCCATGCATAGAGAACTATGAGCCGCTTTGTGAGGCCTCACTTTTGAGTAACCTTGCATGTAATGGTTCATAGAAGTGCATATTTTAGTGTGTACATTTACATGGTGCCTTATCATTGTGTTCGCAACTAGTTTTGTTCATGATTTAGAGTACAACAAGCTATCTTTTGTTATGATAGAGTTTGACATTTTACTGTTTTTGATGATCAGAGATAATTCAAATTTTGTATTGAAGATAATGCAAAGGCTCTGGATGTTATTCATGTTGCTTGTTGGTGTTCTTGGATCATGTGATGATCATGTTGTTGGTCTGCATTTACTAAGGTGATCAAATTTACTACTTTGGTAGTGTGTTGGCATTTCTTCATTTAGGTCCTAGCCAACTTGATGGAGTAAAGTGTTGTGATCCTTGATGTTGTCTTGGTGACATGCAATTATGTTTGTGGTTGAATATTTGGATCCTATCTAAGTCTTGGACAACTTGATTTGGATCACATTGGAGATTAAGCATAATGTTTATATATTTTATTGTAATAAGTCTTAGCGGACATAGTGGTTGATTATTCTTTGTAATCGGTATAAATGAGAAATCATTTTGTAATTGTGAGAGGAGAGCGAGGAGAGTGTGTGTATTTGTATTTTGTACTTAAGGAGGAGTTTGTACTTCATTGGAACTATTTTGGCATAGGATATGTTATTTGTCAATTCAATTGTAATGGACTATATGTCCACCTTGTTGTAATTTAAGATAGATCGGTGAACCTGACTAAGGGCCATATCCAAGATTGTATTGTGAGCAGTAAGCTCTAGGCAGTGAGCCTACAAATTGAGTTGTAAGCCTATGGTTGCAAGTGCATCCTTTGTTCTCTATTTTATCTTAATCAAACATTACTTTTAGCATAGTACATTCATCTAGTGGGTTTGACTCTCATTGAGGTTTTCCCTTAACTGTGTTTCCTCGAGAACAAATCTTGGCATTCTGTGTTATATGTTGTGGATCTTGCATTACTGCTTATATTTTAGTTCTAAGTGGATAAAGTGGAATTAAAATTATTAGGTGTACACAACTAATTCACACCCCCTCCCCCTCTAAGTTGTGCTTGCCTCCTTTTGGGACTAACACCTATTTGGGGGACATATGGGGTGAACTTCAAAACACACAGTGGACCCAGTCTAAACAGAGACATGTAATTTTTTGGCTACCTTTTTGGTAGTGTTATCTTTTGGGTGTTTGAATAGTTTATACTTTTTATTTCAACATTCCAACATTTCTTGTTATTTTCTCAAACATGAGAATCACAAAAGAAAATAAAACTTTTTGATAACAACAAACTTAGCAACTGGCTTTCCTCGATGGTAGTGCAAACTGATCTTTTCAGATAATATGGGGGGAAACAACAAGATGCAAAATATAGCACTACCTGTATATTTTTCTAAAGGTAAACATAATGCATATGAGGCCTTGATGAATGACCGTGAGAGGAAAAATGAGAAAGGGTACCAAAAAGATCAAGAAATATTAACTTAGGCATAAGTGCTGATACCTCAGGTAGAAACATTGATACCTTATACACATGTGAAAAGAAACATGAAACTGCACACATGCACACAAATTAGTGTAATATATACAAACTAACAACTAGCATTTGTAAATGCAAAACAATACAAATGAATATTGTAGTGAAGGAATACCAAGATATATAGAAAGTTAAGATTTCTAGGATGCCACAAATTCATCAGTATCATACCTAAGATGATAAAATTTAATAGCAAGAAAATTACACATTAGGTACAACAAGAGAAAATAAATATAGTGGTAGAATTACAGGAACATTAGGGTAACTATGGAAACATAACAAGATAGATATGTTCACATAAGCACCAACTTAAATACATTGATGAAATGAAGCAATAGGAGGTGGACATAGAAGAGGTGCTTGATGGGGGTAGACAAGCTTGACCAATACAACCCTAATTCAATCCCATTAAATTGGCCATCATATATGTATGTTAATGAACTAATGGGATTAAAGAGGAGATTGAAGGCTTGGAAATGCTGGAACAATTGAAATGTCACAAATGGAAAGAGATTATGGATGACAACCATAGGCTTAACCAAGAAAACATGTTTTTAAAAGAGGAAATAACAAAAATGCAAGTTAATATAAGAGCACATCAGTAAGAAATTTTATGCATGAAGGAGGATCTACAACAGTTAAAAAATGGAAACTCTCTAAAGGTAGCGGAGGAAAGAGATGCTTCATACATACAAGAGTTTCAATATGTATTACAAACATAGAGATCAAGGAGGCTAAGCTAAAGGAGCAAATAGAGGAGGCAAAAACGTGGGCACATGTAATGAAAAGATCAATAAAGAGTCAAAGGGAACATTACATGCCAAACCTACAATGGCAAAATCATGGTGGATTATTTTATCAACTCAAAGAAAGTCATGACAAGCTTCATACATTTTGAGGTAAAGGGACTGCCCCATGGAAATGAAATCAGACCACAACCTGATATATGTAAAGATCAATATAAAAAAGGATAATCAAAACTAAGAGAAATTGAAACAAAAGGGAAAGAAAGAAACTACTTAGGGCACAATCCTTTTGATGCATGAAAACCAATTTTTTTTCAAATAATGATCCAAAAACAACTATAGTAAGTGGGAGCCAATAAGAGGATCTTCTCTAATAAGAACACAATAGACAAAACCAAGTTGACCATTATAATTCTAAAGGCCCTTAGTGCATGCAAGAGATCCGAGGCTAGAAAAAGAAACAAAAACAATTTTCCAACAAACCCATGGTATGATGAAGAATGTAAGACAACAAAGAAAAGGGTTGAAACATGGAGGAACAATAAGGAACACAAACACACACACACACACACACACACCGATTATATCGGATATGGCATCATCCTATTATTACTATAAGTTACAAAATAATATAATTCATAGAATCTTTCCTAGTTGTATATCAGACATTGTTATCAAATCTATATCATCTTACATATATTTATAATTTCATATTAGAAATAACAATTGACAACTTGTATAACTTCCATTAATTGGTTTAATTGCAATCAATATATCTGATATGGGTCATTTCTTCTTGAAAACTTGTAAGTTGTGTCCCTTCTAGCCGAGCAAAATCTCTTATTGGTATTTACATGAATTGTAGAGGCTCCTATATTTAAAAAATTATTTGAAACATTAGTATATGTATTATATTAAAATGAAAAAATGAAAAAATTTAAAAATAATATTTAAAAACTAATTCTAATATTTAAATCTATTAAAATACAAACTAAATCAAACTATTTAAATGAAATATTTAAATAGAAACTACTAAAATACAAACTAAATCTAATATTTTAACACTAAATCTAATATTTAAATCAAAAGTATTAAAATACAAACTAAATCAAATTATTTAAATAAAAAATTTAAATCTAATATTTAAATCAAACTATTAAAATATGATATTTTAAAACCAAATAAAATAGTAAAAACTAAATCTAAATATAAATAGTAAGACTTAAAAAAAGAGGAGTATATACAAGCTAGAAGGAAATAACTGATTTCACTTGGGAGGCTCAACACAAGAGGATTTTGGATGAAATTACAAAAAAAAAGACACAAATAAAGAGAATACTATCACAAATCATCAATGGATTGAGTATGAGAAACAACAATACGAGAGGGGACAAGATAAAGATGACCCCCGCCTTTGCCCCTGCCGTCCCTCCCTCCCCCCAAGTCATCACTCCAAGAGTTAAACTTTTCTCTTCAAAAAATATTAAAGAAGGAATTATAAAACTGGTGATGGGAAAGGCTCGTGACATAGATGGTCTACAAGCATAATACTTAAAATGGGGCTTGGAAGCCCTTATGCCTCACATCAAAATAATATTTAATGGGGCCATTTAGAATGGGTTTCCAAAAAATTGGACTATTAGTGTTGTCATCCCCTTGCACAAAAGTGGCAATGTGAATAACCCTTCAAATTACTGCACTATAATGATCAATCCTCTTTTTTGTAAACTTTTTGGGAGCATTCATAGAAAGACAAATCAACACTTGGGCTAAAAATGAGGGAAAGAGGGCCAAAGGGACACCAAGCTTTAGATCAAAACATTCTACAATCAATCATTGCACCACATTCAGACACTTAATTGAGAAGGTTTGAGATACATAAGGAGGAGAGGTCTTTTGTTGCTTTGTGGATGTCAAGAAGGCTTTTGACATGGTGCCGAGAAGCAAATTGTGGAGTAGAATGGAAGATTTGAAAATTCTAGAGCATTATAGAGTTGTTGTCTATATGTTATATGATCTGGGCCAAAATTAGAACCAAAGTGAGCTTATTATAAGGCTTTGGAAGTGACATTGGGGTCAAGCAAGGCTATCCTTTATCCCCTACTTTATTTAGGATGTACATTGACAAATTAGAGGAATGTTTAGAAAAGTTTGGTGGTGTGGGGTCCATTTGACCAACTATGTAATAAAATTGCTCCTCTATGCACATGACCTTATTTTAATGGCAAAAACAACATTGGATTTGAAGGAACACTTGAAAGCCCTTCAATTATTTTGCCATGAGGTGGAGATACAAGTGAACACTAACAAAACTAAGGTCATGATCTTTACCTTAAAAAGAAAGAAGGTTCACAAAGAATTTATCTTTGAAGACAACCCTTTGCAAGTGGACAATGAATATAAATATTCAAGTCTTGATTTTCACAATAAACTCATGTGAGAAACATGTAAAGCAAAAAGGTTACAAGGAGGATGAAAAACTTCACATTCGCTACAAAATAGATGTAGAAGTGTCGAGCTATGAGACTTCAAAACTAGGAAAACTCTTTTTGGGCTTGTAGTGGTTCTGGTTGTGCTTTATGGTTGTGAGGTATGGATCAACAACACATCAACAAGTAAGTGGAGACAAATAAAGACACTGCAACAACATTTAATCACAACTAGCCTTAAGATAAAATCATCTGTTCTATATGAGATTGTCTTAGTAGAGGCAAGGGATTTTCCTATTGAAGTGACGATTGTGTGTCGTTTGTTAGGCTATTTAAGAAGATTAGAGAGCATGGAATTGCATCATTGGCAAAAAATGGTAGTAGAAAATAAATTGTGCAGAAGAAAGAGTACATGGATTAAAAAAAACAAAAAATGGTTGAATAAGTGAGATATTAAAATGAGCGAGTGCCCAAGCACCAATGGGGAAATAAGAACACATGATCAAGGCAAATTCAAGTAAAGCATGCAGACTATACATCTTGGGAGGAAAACTGAGTACTCCATCAGACATTTTAATTCTACACATGATCATACTCAAAATAACTACATAGACATATGAAAATAAAATGGAAAGCAAAAATATTAATTGCTCACATACGAACTAGTTCACACTAGTTAAGATGTGAAACCAGAAGGTGGACGATACTTAAAGAAGAGTGGACCGACAAAAGATGATGCTATTGCACTCAAGATGTGGTGGAGACATAATGACATTACATCATAAAGTGCTCGACCTACAAACATATTCGAATCAATTACACTGATACGCTAAATGCGGACACCTTGAGCGAGTTGTTTGAAGAAAAAAGGTTATAAAGGTTGCAGATTTCCTCATCAAGATACACATCAAGCGATCCAAGTTGCAAAAGAATAAATAAATCTAGTGGGGGGAGCCCTTTGTTTGGACTTTATTGCTTATGTTGTTTGCTAGCTATTTGTGGGTCCCATAGATTGCTCGACCTTGTGAACCTTATTAAAAACTTTCATTCATTCACTCATAATAGCAAGAACATGACGCATGGCTAAGTACTTATGACCTTGGCACCCTATTCTTAGAGTGTGTGCTACGTAGGGAGTCCCATAGACTGCTTTGGCATAGTAGACCTTATTAAAATATTTTATTCATTCATTCACAAGCATTGTCCACGTCGAGCAACGTGGACGAATGGACGAGGACTGCAAAATTACTCTAGCCAGCGTGGAACAGAAATTATCCGATAAAGAAAACGACTAAATTTACTACAGCCGGTGAGCTTCGAATCGCGTCGACGCACCACCCAGAATATGCCAGAATTTTTATTTCAAAACATGAATGCAAAGTCGATAATAGGGGTTCAAGAGGGGTTTTGGAGGCTGTGTCGTTGAACGCACGCAATGACAAAAACAAGGGAAAAGAAATCAGGGATAGGCGGTTGGAGGCATTGCATATGATATTGCTAGTGAGGAAAGGGACCCTTCCTCCGCTTGGAGAATGTTCTAGCTGGCCAGCTGTCCCTGAATCCCCCGTTCTAATATCTCTATATAAGCCTGCGTTGTTTCGATTGAGGGGTTTCATGTCAGGACCTGGACAGAAATTTTCTCGCATTTTCACATCTGCTTCCTCGCTGTCTAAATTTTCTGCGTTTTTGGAAGCGAAAACGCGACCCTTAGGAGCCTCTTTTCAATCCCGCACCTCTCATTTCCTTGGCCTTCACGACGCAATGGATTCATCACAGGTTAGTTAGTGTCGCATTTTATTTTATTTTGTCGATTGAATTGGAATCGTGGATTGCCAAAATAAGCATTTCAATCGCCGTACAATCATGAAATCTTCGATGCTGTATTTAGAATGGATGAAAACAGAGAGAATAACGAACATATCTTGCTGTAATCCCTCGGGGATTCAACAACCGATGTATTATGAAAGGCATTTAACTATATTTAAGTTATATACTCGTAAACACTATAATTGGCACTATAAAATTTAGTTATGACTTATTTCTAGCGAATTTAATGTGGCTTTAGTATGCTTGCTCTTTCGTCTTACTCACGGTTACATCAACTCTCTCGAATTTTGTCGATAATGGGCCAAGTATATAACTGTACTGAGAATTGCCTGTTTTAGTCCTTTTAGCATCTATTATTTCACATAGGCTTAATGTTTGAGGATTTCAGTCCTTTGGAGGGTTCGTGTTGTTTTTGTGAAGTCTAAAAAAATGAAGCATGCAGTCCTTGATGTGTAGCAAATCCGTTTTCTGTGCTTGCTTTTTATCATTATCTCCAAGAATTTAAATTATGAGAATTTGGAAACATGAGGCATGTTGCAGATTACTATGTTGATACTGGACGAGGTTCATTTGCAGTAAAGGGTAGCTCGAAGGCTCTGGTATTTTCATGTCGACATGGGCTTGAAAGCTGAATTCCTGTGTTTGTTTGGTAAATGATGTTTTTGCAACCTCCCCCGATTATGCATGGTTGGTTCGTGTACGAACTGCCAGATATAGTCTTGATAAGAGAGACAGCCTGGAGAGCTGCTTCAGTCATATGTTACCATGTAACAGTTCTACGTTTACTATAATAAATATATTTTCATATATCTTCTGAATATCTGTAACCAAACAATTTGAAATCAATCCCTGTTTTTGTCTTATTACGACTCACAACCAAAGAAAAGAATTTTGAAAGTGGAAGAATTGGACAATAAAGCGTTGTAGTCTCTAGTGGGAATAACTTGGTGATAGTAGTCTTCAGTTCAAATTAGTTGAGCCCAATTCCAGATCATTATTTAAAAATCTATTTAGTCCAAAATTTCAGTCTAAATGAGCTTACCAAGGCTTACAATCCTACTTGCAGAATGAAAGGCTTTTACCAATTCTACCTTCCTTCATCATTGTTATTCTTAAGAATTTGTTGAAGAAGTTTCTTCATCTTTATCTTCTTTTTACATTGAATGATATGTTCTTACTTCTAGAGCCTCAGTGTATTCTGTAGGCCTGTTCGCCTGCAAGCTTTCTATCTTTTAGTGCTGAAATTTTACAAAGCAAAGGTTGTGTGTCAATTTAACAGTTTGTATGTTCAAAGCATTTATTTGTCTAACCTACCATATCTCATACACTCATTTGGAGATGTCACAAAGTTGTTCTGTCCAACTTTCATTGTCTTGTCTTGTTTAAACATGTCAAAGTGAAAAATTTAAATGATTTCGATGTTAAATTTATCAATTGTAATCTAATTTATTTTTTTACTATTATTATCTAAAGTGATAGTCGCTTAGGGCATTTTTTGTCTCGAATATGGTAATTCGAATGTGAAATATTTGGAGACATTTGCTTTTGTTTTTGGAGTTTTCATTTTTGAAAACTACTTAAAGAAAATATAATTTCAAGGGTTCAATGTCATCAAAGTCAAAATGATAATGATTGAAAGAGAAACAATTAGATTTATCTCCATGTTACATTGTCTTCCTTGGGAAAATTTCAATCAACATATTCCAAAAGATATTTAGATAAGAACCTTGTATGAGTTTTTTCCCCACTTCATTTCATACTTAAGGAACTCTCTTTGTGATTTGCCTCAATGCTTCAACTGTTTGAATGGTTTTATACAAACTTGTTGACCTTTAATTGCCATACATCACCATATATTATAATGATTCTTTACAAGCATAGTTGGCTATTTCATAGCATAACCTAGTATGGTCCTCCCCTAAACCAGTTTTATAAAGTAGGCCTTGACATGAGCACAGTTTAGAGCAGATAGACAACATTTCATCTCTCTTCATATTTCCATGTTGTCCTTAACATTGTATTTCCCGTTAGTTTGCATTCTGGTTTTTAAATATTCCTTATTAATTTGTGGTAGTTGCTTCTTTTTTTTTTGTAAGATTTCGTTTTGGTTTTATCCATTTTCCTATGCCCTTTGTTTAAGTTTTTACAACCTTGTAGTTTTTTGGTCATCATCTTTGTGTTTGTATGATTATGATTTGAGTCCTTTTACTTGTGGCAAAGTTGTCAAAACTTCTAAATGCATCAGAATATTTTAGGGTGATAATGACATCTACAAGGCTCACCAATGCCAGGTCCTTCATGTTAAACTGTCTACTTGTAAATGGTGAAATTCTCCCTTGTTTTCAACACTCGACCAAATAGATAGTGTTTCTTGGTAATATTCTTAAATTTATGTTAAGCTTATAGTCACTAGAAGACTGCAGTACAGGGACACAACCATGTCTATGTCCTAGTATTATTGTATATTCAAATTCAGAATTTCAATAATATCCACAAATAGGCTCTTTTGTACTTGAAGCTCAAGTATTATGTAATGTGAACTAGTTAGATACATACAAGGTTAGTCATCAACTTGTGGTGGAGACCCTCATATAAATTGATCATTCTAGTAGCCATGGATCGATAAGTTCAATTGAAATTATTATTCAGTTATTATGGTTATATAGTAGCTTGATTAGGAAGTTATCCCCTGTTATAAATAGGTGTATAGTATCTTCTATGTCACAATATTATTTTATTATTAATAAAGCCAAAAGTGATATTTCTACATCTTTTAGACAAGCATTTCCTCCACCATATTTTTTGGGTTGTACAATTTTTCTTAAATTTGCATAGTTGTGGTTGCAATTGCTATAGGCACACTACAAGTATGTGCATCTTTTGGTGACTGTATCTGCATAATAATATTTGATATGATGTACCATTGATTCTTTTACTCCCTTACCTTGATTTGAATTGGCATCCCAACTTTAGAGCTGTATTTGTACATCTCCAAGTGACTCTGGTTACACCCTTTCTAAATCTGTGCTTCTGAGGCACAGGGCTGGTTGCAAGTAGAAAGCAATATCAGCAAGCTTGGTTTATACAACTTGTTTCCTTCATGCTTTGGTGTGAATACAATTGATAAAGATGAGGTTTTCGATGTGCTTTATCGGCAAATGGTTTTTGTAACATTTGTTAGTATTTAATTTAAGTCAACTTTGGAGAGATTATTTCTACTTTGTCTTTGAGCTTCTCTTTTATATTGAATTATAGTTTAGATTATTAAGGAAAAGTTTGAGGAAATGTTTCTACTCACTTGTCAGACTTCTATTTTTCATTCATTTCTTATGCCAAGTATCAGGATAATTCCTTTAGTCTGACAACTAAATCTTCATTGTGGAGCCAGAAATCCTAGTAACATTTCAATCAACTTTGGAAAGGGAAGAAGTTTTTGGGCTGGGACATATTATCTGTGACTAGCTATTTTTTTAAGCAACTTTGGTACTTTCAATTTTGAGTATTTCTGTTGTATTTAATTTTTTTATCAACAATATTAATTGTATTTTTTGGTTTGGAATTTCTCTGTGATATTGAATTTGTTTGTTGACCATGGGAATTAACAATACACATAGTTAAAGTACAAGCAGTAGTCTACAGCATGAGGTGTCTTATCCTTTAAGATGCTTATGTAGTAATTACCTGTCAGTGCAATTTTTTTGTCACTTCAATTAATTGCTACTTGTACACACTCATGAAATGCATATCTTCATGTTTTTGATTCTATGTCATTGCAAGATTCTAACTTGTCTCTGCATTTTTTCTATCTTATTCTTGTCTCACCTGGTGCAATAACATGATCAATTAGTGTGGCCCAATGGCCTTGGAAATCCATTTGATTGGATGGTTATTTATGTATCAATTTAGTTATCTATGAGATATTTTGTGGTACTGAGTCGTAATTTTTTTTCATTTTTTCAGTTTACTATTTTTCCCTCCAGAATTTTGGAATAGGTTACTTAAATTTATTACATTGCATGCGGAGAACAAAAGGAGAAAAAAGTAACCCTACAGTGAATTCTGTGTGCAGGGAAGAGGGGACATGAAAAATCTCCAGTGGAAACAGAAGCCAAAGGCTAATACACAGATTTATATCAATAACTCCGTCAACAATGTGGGAAATTCAATTGATTCAAACTCTTCAAAGATGATGGTTTCTGACAGAAGCATACCACCTAATATATCTCGGGATAACTTTATTGGGGAAGGATCAGCCAGGCAAGCTTCATCGGCTAATGTTGCTTCTGATGTATCATTTGTTGATAAAGTTCAGCCAGCTTGGAGAGTTGTCCAAGTAGAGTCTTCTATCAGTAATGTGAATACCTTAGATTCAAAAGCTGCAAACTTAAGAAAAATTGGCGGTGGACCATCTGGTGGAACTGTGGATGCTGGTAGGGCTGCTACATCTGGTGGTTTGAATTCGAATGTAATCTCTTCCTCTGGTTTGGATTTCGGAAACCTTGCTGCAAGAAAAAGTCTATCTGGGCAGAAACCTCTTTGGGTTGCAAAGGGCCATGCAACTCATAGTGGCATTGATAATTTGGAACAAGTTGAATCGCCTGTGGCAGCTACTGGTGAAAGCCAAAGAGGTCCATCATCTTCAACTTTGAAAGCACAGGAATTGGTGACTGTTTCAAACAGTAGTCACACAATGGAGGAAGAACAGCCAGTTAAAGGACTTATTGGAGGAGATTTTGTTGTAGACAAGCGTGCATTTTCTCGTTCACAGATTCGGGCTACATTCTATCCTAAATTTGAGAATGAGAAGTCTGACCAAGAGGTACATTTGCTATTCTATATTATTATTCTCTTAAACTAGGTTAATGGTGAAAATTGTCATAATTGTTTGAACTTTCACGCGGCATTTCATTTTTTTTTAAGATGTTAAAAGGGACACCTTATGTTGGAATGAAGGTTTTGTCCATTGGGAAGTTGTATACAAGCCTAAATCATCAATAAATAATATACACGTGTCTCGATTTGAACATTTGATCTTGCCAGTAGCTCAATTGTCAGTAAACATTAACAGGTTGAATGTAAATAAATCCTTTTCTTCCATCAGGAGTTAGAGCTGATATGACTATCTATAGAGTGTCTTAAATTTAGGTGGCCTTATTTGCTTTGGTGTTGCTTTGGTGTCCAACTTGTTTTCCTAGTAAAATCATGGAATAACCTGAAATTGATAAATGAAATCCAAAACATTGCTAATCAAATGCATTCATTGATTAACAATTGTTTTAACTTTTCTGAGCTTCACCCAGCTGTGGGGATTGAATATAGCCTTCCAAGGTTTCTGTCCACATATTTAAAATTCAGGAATTACTTTTCTATAAATTGTAGAAAGAAGAAAGAATGAAATATTATTAATGTCCACTAGTTACCAAAAGTAGGTCAGTGGGGCTCAAGAGTACATCAGCATATAATAAAAAGTTCTAGGTGGAGAAATCCTAGAGAGGTCCAAAAGGGGGAAGAAACTAAAATAAGAGTACAATGCAGCTGTGGACCTCTTAACACATTTGGCGAAGAAACTAGTACAAATAACCAAGTAGGCAGGAAGACAGCTGTGGACCTCTAACAAATGTGGTCAAGAAACCAAAATAAATATAGCGAAGTAGGGGGAACAAGATCCCCAAAGATCAAACATTGAGGAGTACTAGAAAGATAGAAGTCAAGTCTTATCGAATTTATTTGTCTAGGCTAAGAATCGAGGAGTCATTGGTGACATCATCAATCATTGTGAAAAGAACAATACAAGATTTGATAGCGCTCATCGGTGAGTATCTAAGGTCAAGATACTGAGTTGGGGGTTCTAAGAGGATGTAAGGCACTCCCTCTAGAATCACACCTTACAACTAAGACTGATATAGCTCCCATAGTAATGAAAACATTTTTAATATGTATTCTTCCTTGTGCCTAGGTGTGGCTGGAGAGAAGTAGATCTATGTCGTCAAGGAGCCTAGTTGCATTGCTAGAACGAAATGGAATCACATTGTTGGTAGGGAATGCACTAGGATATTTACTTTTTAGTTTCTTCTACAATGTTATTTTCTTAGCGCTTAGAGAAGAATTAATGTTAGAAGATACAAGTCAAAGAGCACAAAGAGGGTTGCATGGATTGTTTTAATATGTGTGTTATAAATTTTTTCTAGTGGTGTAAGTAATGTCCCCTTTTTGGATTACCCATATTTTGCCCTAGAATAAAAAATTCAATGAAACAGGGAACATAATATAGTTAGAGATATAACTTTACCCAAAGGATGTAAAGCAAGATAGATCCTTGTTGAGATCTTGCAATCATGTTAGATAAATATTGAAGATTCAATTCATAAGAACCATTACTAGGGTTAAAGAACATATATTCATAATTGTCTTAGGGCGGGGTCCTGTTGTGATGTAATCAAACATTACCCCCATTGCAAATGGGAACCCCCAATTTTTCACTTTTTAGGGTTTTGTTTTAGTGTTTTTGCTTCAATCTCTGATCTTTTGCCAGTAAAAATTTAGGAGTTTAATTAGAGTTTAGAGTTTTGCCAAGTTCAGGAGTGTCATAAAAAAGTAAAAGAGAAAGCATAACCAAATGAGTATTCTGATGCCATAGAGGGGTTCATATGGGCCAAGGGATGAAGAACGACATTGCTTGAGGTCTATTTTGACAACTCCTATTTTTTAGGGAAAGTTGTTTTTTTTTTGCTTTTTTGAAAGTTTCTATTTTTGGCATTTTGGGGCTAATCCGAGAACTTGCTTTTTGTTTGTTTTTTCTAATTTAGAAAGTTGCTTCTTTGCTTTTTTTGAAATTTCTATTTTGAGAAGGCCAAATGCTGTGAAATCGCTCGTGTAAAATTCCTATTTTCAACTTCAAGTTCGTCTAGGGTTTCATGAAAAGCAAGAAAAGTGGTGAGAAATTTTGGATTTCAAAACGGTTCTAGTATCAAATTTACTATGGAAAAGTCAAGAAAAGCTATGGAAAAGAACACTGATGGAAGCATGTTCATTACTGAAACTCGGCTGTCTAAATTTTTTAGAATCTTCCAAAATCTAGAATCTCCATTATAACTCCTAGAGATCTGAAACCACTCTCAAATATCCTGACATTATTTATATAAAATGTAACTTAAAGTATCAGATGTGACTTATACTTAAATGGTATATTTTATATAAAAGAAATTGCCCAAAGGGAGAAGTTCCTCAAAGTCCGTTGTAATATCCCGGATGGATATTTTTCTCGAATACTTCTCAAATATATCTTAGAAATATAAACAAACACTTGCATGCATTATAATATTGATTCAATAGAAATAACCAGCAATATATTCCAATAAATCTCTTAGAAAATGTTATCGTATTATACAACAGCAATACAATAACAATGAAACTACAAAATAATCCAATCTGAAATACAAAATGCAACAAGATTGGATAATCAAGAACTTGTAAATACAATGGTGAACTTTGCTGTGAATCCACTTCAGAGATGAACTGGGTTTCTGTCCAATCCACCAAGAAAGCCTGAAGGGTTCCGTCCTTAGGTTTCAAAATTGAAAGCTGAAGCTTCCTGGATTCTCCAAGAGAAATAAATTCATAAAACTAAGCATATCCGAATGAGACTCCAATCCTTCTTTTAAAGCTGCAATTGTGACTCTTCAGTTTCCTTTCTCTTTTTTTTCATATTCCCACTTTAAGTCACTTTAAATAAATATAGCTGTTAAGTCATAAAGTGGCATAATAATAAAGTATGGAATATTCTGGCATTTAAAACAGAGGACCAAATGAACTCAGAAGATGACGTGTGATAACTTGCCGGAAAGCTCTTGGCGAGACGCTCCAAGTCCAATACTGAAATGCCAAGAAAATTGAACTCTGCCGACTTACTATAAATAGTAAGTACCCTGGAAACCTTGCGGAAATTGCTCTGATTGGCCTGAAACTGGAATTACCTAGGCCAAAAATCACATTGATCCCTACAAAGCCTCAGTTAGCCCACCGGACCATGATGAAATGGCTAACAACTCAACACAAAATAATGTGCCCGGAAAAGGGGACATTACAAATCATCCCTTCCCAAAAATTGCTTGCCCTCAAGCAATCGGTATCTGTATGCTGTGACCAAAATACTTGGATCCCATACCAACCTCCAGGAAGTTGCTCCACCAAACTGTCGTGAAAAACTGAAGCAAACAATATGTCCAGACTTGTGAAGCCATTCACACAGCAACAATGCATTAATCATTCTAATGCCGGGTTCCCCCAAGTGCCTGATCAGTCGAATCAATTTGCCCTGTGCTGCCATCATCTCTGAGAAAAACCTCAATCCAATTGAGAACCTCACTCCAACTGAAATCACAGGAACCTCTAAGGTCAAATGAAGGGGGGAACCTAACATCATACCAATCAGCTCCTTGAATTATTACCAATTGCGAGAATGTTCCTCCTGGATCCCATAAGCAAAAGGGGCATCCATCTCCCCAGCTGTCTGAAATATCCTATCGATCCATGCCCATAATGAGTGAATTGTCAAAAGGGTGCAACTGCCACAACACTGCCCCTCTAATCTGTAACCCAAACCGAAAACTGCACTGAAGAAGCAAACTATCAAAACTGCAGGTCATGGCTTCTTCCTTTAAGAAGGGAATCGTACCAAACCAATCACCCATCCCACACCTATGCAATAATCGGAAAAGAAAGTCCTCCGCAGGTGGGCTGAATGGAAAACAAACTGCATCCCATACAACGTGGCCATAATGTGATGCGCTAACCAACTCCCTTGGAAATCCTGAATCAACATTAGGATTCCATAACTGTCTCTCTAAACCTGGAATCATACAATGCACATCATTATGTGAAAAATTCACACCATCAAGCACAATCATCATACCAAGCTCAACAATCCCATACTGAATAGACTTTACCCAATCGTCATCATCATGCTCACAATTTGAGGTGATAGAGTTGCCATAGGCACTGGATGAATCGGTACGGTAATGTAGTTGAGTCCCAGCTATGTGAAGAGGGGAAAGAATCAAGGGATACTCATCAACATTGTCCTCTCCCCTTAGGTACCCTTTGGTTATACTGATAACCAAGTCCCTAACCAAGGCTGATTTGCAATCAGCATTATGTCCATCTGTCAAAAGCGACAAGGCAGCTGCCTCCTAGGTGCAATCGATACTAGACATCTCTCCATCAGTGAGAGATAACGCAAGGAAAAGTATATCGCCCATCATGCAATAAGGCACAACTGCCCATCCTGAACCGCTGATGTAGAAGACAAACTGTCCAACATCTGAACTCACCTCGTTACTCCAATTTGGTGGGCAAGACTCATCTCTAGTAACTGAACCTGGGTCCCAAATCTTGCAACCAATCTCATCCTCATCATGGAAGTAGGAAATATCTTCCTTATCTAGCTCAAAAAGGGGATTATCAAATGTCAAATCAGCACCCATCTCAAACAAGGAATTGTCAACCGCCTGAAAGTTATCCAACTCATAAAGAAGCTCTGGATGATCCAAAGATCTTTTGGGACAGCTATCCAAGTCATAAGTCTGTTGTATGCTATCAAGTTCCTGAAAGAATTTGGACCTTTCCTTGTCGTCCTGTTCCCTGTACTGGCTAGAGGCAACAATCTGATTTCTTGCTTCTTGAAGAGCAGTACGTGTGTGTTCCAAAGTACCCTGAGTAACACTAAGCTCTCTATTGAGCTTATTAACCTCATCCTCCTTTTCCTTCAACTGCTCAACATATTTTCTAGCAACTTGTAACAAGTAGTCGCGATCTGAAAGTAAACACAAATATTCTGATTTCCAATCCTCAAATGCTGTTTTGATCCCCTGTAAATCTGCAACATAAGACCCAATCCTTATACCACCTTGTCCCTTTTCCTTCTGAGCTTTCCTGTAAAGGTCCTCAATAATTTGGTGAGTGTTATCATGGTGTACAAGAGCTGCAATAATGGCATCGTCATTGACTTTCAGCTGACTCTTCAAGGCATGCTTCTCATCATTGTTATTTTGGGATGTACTACCTAAAGGGTCATCCAAATCAGCATTATACATAAGTGAGGTGCTGCTAAAGAAATCACATGACTCCTTGTTACATGAATCGCTAAAGGCTTCCAACTAATTATCGCAGCCTTTAACCATAATTTTGTCAAGCTCAGCCACTAAGTCACCAAAGTAGAGAATTTGAGCACTCTTCACTTGTGATGGTTGATCCTTCCTCCATATTAATCATCTTGGCTGATTGTAAACTCTTTTCTTGATTAATACCGCAAACATGTTCCTATGACCAGCCCTCTTGGCATATAAGACAAATCTTCCCTGCTCTCATTCGGATCCTTGCCCATTTCCGGAGATCCTGCAACTTGTATGCCTACTGATATTTGTTCATTTTTATTCAATAAATCCTTGAATCTTTCAGCTTGAAGCTTAATCAATTCAGTTGAGAGCTCACATGCCATGGGTGAGGACTTTAGTTCTCCTCTCCAGATTGCCAACAAATCTGATTGCAATTGTTTACTTATGTCGTTATCCTCATCTAAGATCAAGGACATGATAGTCTTTATGCACATCTTCACCTCATTTGGATGATGCTTCCTGAAATTACTTAGGAGGCACTGAAATAACTGTTGAACCATTTTATCACAACCGAGATTCAACATGTGACTGAAAATTCTAGTTCTTGCCATTAATTCCAAGATTTTTGCCTGCTTGCCCAAGGTAGGACCCTTGTCAATTTTCAGTCCACCTAAACTGTCCACAATCAGCTGTAATACCTGTCTCCAAATGTAATCGGTGTAAGGTGTAATAAGAGCTGTAATCTGTGCAATCTCACTAAGACATGAGGCGACTGCGAGCCTAACATCTTTATGAGGATGTTCCAGAAACTTGCGTTGGATCAAGGCAACAATTGAGGGCTGCATAGCCCAATTGAAGAGCCTATAATCAGATTGATCTATCCTAGATAGATATGAATCTATCTCATCTAATTTGGCAAGCATACCTCCCATAAATTTCCGATCCTCCAATTGCCATCCAAGACAACATTACTCATTTCCTATTTCAATTTCCTTTCAAATATCTCTTAGTTGCTCACCATAAAATGTGTCATTGAATTCCTTTGAGAATATTGGGCTTTCCAAGGTCTCCATTATTCAAATTTCTCCAAGTTTTATGTAATGGATTGAATCAACTTCTGTAATTGAGAAATGCTGTCATCATAATAACATTTCTGAATTACCAACACTCTCTGAGCACTGCAATTATCAAAGTGAGTCTCAGCTGTAAACAATTTATCGTGCTATCCTGCTAACGACATGTCCCTTCTTGCTCAATATACAAATAAGTCCTATCACTGCTGTAATATTACATTCTGATATAATGATAGGAGTCTGCAAGTTTCTTCTGATATTGAGAAAAGTCTGATTCGCAAGTAAGTGAATATGTTTTTGATTGTTGTTTCATGCGTCTTAACAAGAGGAAACATTCATTTGCAGAGATTTACTTCGCCGTCAACATGAGGTGCTTCCGAACACTTACGTTCATTCCAAAAAGGTAATAGAGATTCAAGGCATTTAAATGGATTGCATTTATGGACACTGATGATAGCATAATTTCAACTTTTGAAATTGTACCATATATAGTCCAGAAATATTTCATAAACGAAGTGTTTAGGAAGAATAAGAATTAACTTGCACCTGTTAGGATGCACCCTGTTCAACACATGCAAATCTGATATACTGTATTGCTACCTGAATACACCAGCTTTCCTCTGCACTGTAAACAACCAATGATGACTTTGTTATAGCGTGAGATGGCTGGCATCTCACAGCCTAAGTTCCCTGTTGCGCAACTAAGAGAAGGAAGGCATACAACTTCGAAGGCAGTGCAACCACCAACGAACACAATGCTGGATGTCGCGCGACTCCCTGAATAGCCAACAACCTACCAAGCAGTGTGATCCTCAGCGCGTGTGGAGTCTCCTAGCTTCCGTTAGCTGCTGTAGCAGCTCCTTAATACTTTGTTGAGCTGCTGGAGCAGCTTCCCAACGTACTGTGACTTCCTTCAAACCGCGAGAGATTGGCAACATTCCGCGATACTCAGCTCAGCCTCCTGGCTGTGTTCACACCCTGCCCAAAACACAGTCCCAAACTCTGCTGAGAATTTTTTGACGTGTATACACTAGTCGACAACAAAGGTGGACTGCATACCAGATACTGCAGCGGTGTTGATGGACTCAACCGCACGTATCTTGTTGCTGCTGTCGCAACTCCCCTTCCATGCTAAATAATCTGCCTACTCACGCGATTCTAGACTCCCGTCTAACTCCCTTTAATACCCGCACGCTGGTCTAGGTGTTGACTGTTGTTGTGGGCGCGTGATGTATCCCACACCTTGTCTTCCGCTCCTAGACAAGTTGTGTACTAGCAGTCGTTCCCCCAACGCTCACACCTGCTGGCGGCAAGTCACAAGGCCCAGTGCATACACACGCACTCCAAGCTGCGTATGGGGGCTTAGAGGAACTCGCAGGCCCTCGGTTACATGCCCGGTCCCCTATTGCAGTCACGAGTCTCCCTGTAGGTGAGGCTTTCAATAACAAACCCAGCGTTAGATACAGACAATATTGGGTGTGAGAAAGATGTTAATAGTCAACCTTGGCCATTGTATAATGTCTGGATGGAGTTCGAAACACTAGAACACCTTCCATGTAAACTCAGTGATCTTGAATCTCGTCAAGGCAGCGCGGTTACTTACTTCGTCTCTTGTATGCAACGTTCCTCTTGGTTACACGTTATTGTATGACTTTAAACGGTCCAAATGGAATGGCGTGCTGGTAATGCTGGTAATACCATTGTAATATCCTGTCTCTGAAAAATATAGACAAGTATCTCCAGAAATCGATTTGGTTCCAGCAAGCAATTTCTTACTCAATATTCACTCCCTTTCTCCTCTAAAAGATATTTTAAATCTCAGACTACCAATATTTCAAACTTCAATAGCCATCAAATCTCACAGGCTGGCAAGATTTTTAGCTCTGATACCACTGTAATATCCCAGATGGATATTTTTCCTGAGTACTTCTCAAATATATCTTAGAAATATAAACAAACACTTGCATGCAATATAATATTGATTCAACAGAAATAACCAATAATATATTCCAATAAATCTCTCAGAAAATGTTATTGTATTATACAACAACAATACAATAACAATGAAACTACAAAACAATCCAATCTGAAATATAGAATGCAACAACAAGATCGGATAATCAAGAACCTTTAAATACAATGGTGAACTCTGCTATGAATCCACCTCAGAGATGAAGTGGGTTTCCGTCCAATCCACCGAGAAAGCCTGAAGGGTTCCGTCCTCAGGTTTCAAAATCGAAAGTTGAAGCTTCCTAGATTCTCCAAGAGAAATAAATTCATGAAACTAAGCATATCCAAATGAGACTCCAATCCTTCTTTTAAAGCTGCAATTGTGACTCTTCAGTTTCCCTTCTCTTTCTTTTCATATTCCCACTTTAAGTCACTTTAAATAAATATAACTGTTAAGTCATAAAGTGGCATAATAATAAAGTGTGGAATCTTCTGGCATTAAAACAGAGGACCAAACGAACTCGGAAGATGACGCGTGATAGCTTGTCGGAAAGCTCTCGGCCAGACGCTCCAAGTCCAATACTGAAATGTCAAGAAAACTGAACTCTGCTGACTTACTATAAATAGTAAGTACCCTGGAAACCTTGCAGAAACTGCTCTGATTGGCCTGAAACTGGAATTACCTAGGCCAAAAACCACACTGATCCCTACAAAGCCTCGGTTAGCCCACCGGACCATGATGAAATGGCTAACGACGCAGCACGAAATAATGTGCCCAAAAAATGGGACATTACATCTGTTCACACATGAAAATTCTAGAATAAAACAAAAGGATCAACTAGCTAAGGATTGACTTGCAAAGAACTTCCAGAAGAAAGCCAAATCTCAATGAAAAGGGAAAAACACAAGCTTTTTTAAATAAAGCTTCTCTAAGAGAAATCAACCAAGTTGAATAAAGGAAAGAAATCAAAAAACAAAACAGAAAAAGAAAGCAAGTTGATCCCTTCTTGATATCACCATTTCCTATAAATACAAGAGCTTGGCATTGTATTCATTCACAAACAGGAGATTGCAGCTCTGGATATAGTAGTACTTTTCTTATTTAAGAGTAAAGTAGGGATTTTGGTCGATTTTTAGGTTGAATTCCATGATTATTGATGATCATTTCTTGGAATTTTCATGTTTACTGATGAATTTCCATTAAAAAATTCGATTTCTTTTAGGATTAGAGGTGATTTTCAGATCATTTCTTGGAATTTTCATGTCTGTTGAGAATTTTTCATTTAAAATTCCAAATTTTCTCAAGATTAGAGATGATTTTCAGAATTTCTTGAGAATTTTCAAAGGTTTTTCTAATATGTTTGATAGGTTCTAACAAGTTTATGTAGGTTTGAAGGGGACTTCATTCCAAATTCAAGATTTCAATCTGGAAATTCTCAGAATTGGGGCAGATTCATTATCTTCATCCTTGCTTTTTCATACTTTCAGTCCTAATTTTTGATTGAAAATTCAAATTATAAAGGATTGAAGATGAATTTTGGATGTAGGAATGCAGAGTGAAATCAGAATAAGATTTAATTAGATTTAAAATTCCCTACTTTGGATTCGTGAATTTCATGCCCTCTCCTCGCTTAGAATTTCTATAATGAAGAAATTTCTCAAACCTAGTTGAAGTCCGCCTCAATTCGGAAGGAAAATCAAGAGAAAATTCAAGAGAAAATCCAATGGGAGATGGACTTTGAAAGTTTGGAGGAAAGCAATCAAAAATTTGTCTAAGTGTTTGAAAATCCTTATTTCAACACAAGGTCTCCCTTGAAGGGATGAAAAAGTGTTTAAGGCATTGAAATTGCTAAGGCATGGAGATTTCCACAAGTTGACAAAAAATCCGCTCCAACATGAAGAATTCGTCTAAGGCATTGTAAAATCCTCATCAAGGCATGAAGTCCGCTCCAGAATTCGTGGAAATTCCTATTTCTAAATGAAGTTTTCTGAAGAATTCATGGAAATTCCTATTTCTAAATGAAGTCTACTCATGGAAAATCCCTGTTTCCAAACCAAGTCTGCCCAGCCTAGGGTGACTTCAAATTTGGCTATGTATAGTCAAGTGTTAGGAAATTCCAAAATTCTACATGAAGTCCTCCCAAGGAAAAACAAGGAAAATTCTTAATCCATGATGAAATCCGCTCTAGCAAGGAGGAAGAATATAGTTCTTAAGTGTTGGAAATTTCTCAAATGTCATCAAAGTTTGCCGTGGAGAGAGAACTTTTCGAGGTAGAAAATTTGGTTAAAGAAATTCCTTGATCTATAGTGAACAATGCCTACATAAAAGAAAACATTCCTAATTCAAATCCATGGAAAGAAATTCTTGAAAAATTCCATGGAAAATTGTTGAAAATTCTTGAAGTTGTGAAAATTCCTGATTTCAAATATGGAAAGTTGTTGGAAATCCACAAGCACAAGCAAAGTCCTATCTTAGGATGACTTCAAATTGCTAAGTATGGGAAATTTCTTGAAAATCAGCCTTGAAAGTGCATTTCCAAGGTCGAGACTTCATCATTTCCAAATTTCATAAGGCCATTTCCAAATTAAAGACAAAGATGAAGGAGATACTACAACCACCTAGGATTTCCAAAGATCAAGATCAAAGGAAGGAGTTCAAATGGTAAAGGAAAGATGACATTCACGAATGAGGAAAACAAGCACAACCAAGCACTTCATCACCTACAAAGAATTTCAAGACAAGAAGAAGGATGGATGGACAAGGGAAGATTTCAAAGTTCACACTAGGGAGTCCAAAATCCTGGATTGAAGAACATTCAAACGGAGAAAATTCCAAGTTCAAGAAGATTTGAAGATGATACAATTTGGGAATATTTTTTTTTTTCCAAAGTCTCAAATTCACAAAATTGAAGAAGAATTGTATAAGGCCAAAGGGATAAGCATGCTTAGGTGACAACCACTTGCCTCCACCAATTAGATAATTTCATGACAAGGCGTCCAAGTTTAATGAACCTGATCTTTTCTTCCATCACGATATGGGGCGCTTTCATTTGGAGAAAGCAATTGAGTTAGTTGTTTATTTTTAATTAGTTCTCATTAGATAAGCATGTAAACCCAAATTAGGGTATATTGTCTAAATCTTGGCCGTCAATCTTAAATTGATCTAGGCCCTGTTGTGAGGTTTTTGTTGTCACCTAAATAGTGCACCCCTGTTGAGTAAACTCAAGCCTACCGATGAACATGGGAAAGTCTTCTTGATTGTGGGCTCAGATATTGGAAGCTAACTAATCTCCAGAGAAAGATGGTTCTTACAGTACTTCACCTAAAACTAGCCTAACTAAGATTCTTTGCAAAGGAAAAGGGTTAGAAGGATGCATAAAAATGAAATTTAATTCCTAGAAGGTGATGCACCAAAATTGAATCTTTGAGACTCAACAGATAACCACACACAATAAAACCTATAATGAAAAACTCCCCTACGCAACTCAATAACACATAATCTTTGTAACAGTAATTTATAAGGAAGGCTAAACGACAGTTCCTAAAAGGAGGATAAATTCCTCACAGCTCAAAACTGATTAAGCACAACCCACAACCTACAAAGATTATACTTCTGCAAAAGGCATCAATAAGAGATACCCAAGTGTAGAAAAAAGAGAAGGCACGAGCTAAGAATTATAGGTAAAAGGTGTTTCAAATCTGTATAATCTCTCTAAAATGGGTTACAAAAACCACTTTGCCTTTGTCAAGAACTTAGGCAAAGTTACAAAACAACAAACCGAAGGGAAGATGAACTCTTTACAAATGAGCCCTCAGCTCATACTTTAGCTTTTTCAAATCCAACTATATTACAAATGAGCAATAACTTCTGAGTCGGATGCAGTCAATCCGACCTTCCTTGAGGCCTTCAAACAACTGTAAAGAGGCAAAAATGGTGCCCAAAAGTCATGTCCCAACAGTATTGCCATAAAGACCCTCCATAAACGTGATCCTATCCTTGGAAAACTCAAAAAGGCCTCTGAAAGGCAATAACTTCCTCCGACCATCACAACTACATTTTGCCTAAAGTCAAAACATGTTCACCTTCCCTGGTCTCTTCACCACTGGAACAATGCCGCTGCCTTAGATGCGTGTTAAGTAAAACAGAAAAAGCCTCCGTGTTTGTTGTATACCCGAAATGGCGTTCATAGGTAGCATCGCAGTCATCTTCACTTTACCACTGGAGAAGTTCTGATCGGAGCACCAGAAATCCTTTGCCTTAGCCGAAACTCGAATTGGCACGACAATGGCCTCCCATCGACATAGGTGATACCGACAAGTTCATCGGGGGTCGACAAGTCTCAACAATTGTTCCACCGTTGTACATTGCTATACCAATAATGCCCATCGGCATAACTGCCCCCGATGTCTTTGTTCCTTGGCATCATCTGTGAAAGCTTAACTGATAGCCCCATCGGCTATCAACAAGACAAAAAAATCCTTCGCCGCCCATGCAAGTCATGCCGATGGAACACATCGGTGCAAGTCCCACCGATAAACTTGTCGGGTGTCGGCAGAGCACAAAATGTGCTCCAACGATGTTACTAGTTATGATGATGAGTCCATCAGTGAAAGTCCACCCGATGCGTCATTCTTATAGCAGCCTAAAACACCCCCATCACGATAACCTATGTCGACAGGCTCATCAGGCATGAGGAAAACGAGAAAAAAGGTATGCTGACTGCCTTGGTGACTCCGATGGCCCACTTCGGCCAAACCACCGCCGATGCATCATCCTACCATTGGTGTAACTTGTGCGATAGCCTTAACCAAGCGGCCCGAACCTTGCATCGGCCTAGGATATTCCGATGAGTCCATCGAGCGTTGACAGAACTAAAAAACACATACCCCGATGGTGCTAGTTATACTGATGGAACACATCGGTAAAACTCCAGCTGATAGACTACCGCACGTTAGATATTTATCGGCTATCGACAAGACAGAAAAAACCTTTTGCCGCTAGCGTATGTCTCACCGATGAAGTTCACCGGAAAAGGTCACATTGATCCCTCATTGGACATTGGCAAAACAAAAAAATGCCTTTGCCGCTGGTGAGCGTCATGTCGATGGAACACATCGGTGCAAGTCACGTTGATTTGCTGCTTCCCTTTTGCTCTTTTGATGCTATCGACCTGACCTATACCGACATGGACCTTTTCCTTAGTGCTTTGCTCCTCACTCGGTCTATGCGACCCCAATCACATTTTGTCATTTTGCTTAAGTGTCCTCATCAGGGTGACTCCTGTTGATGACCCACACCTCCATCGGTATAACCCTTACCTTTCAACTGTGACGCCTTTGTATCTTTGATTGTATTGGGTGTCACCCTATAGCTTCATTCTGGGTTCCTATTAGCATGTTATCTTTTCATTTCTGCAATTGTATGTAACCACTTTTGCGACATTTGAATCCATCTGATAAACTGCTTCTTGCTTATGATCCTATAGCGCGTTGGGCTCTACCCTTGTGGGAGCCGCATTTTACCCCACATGCTACAGGATAAACATCTGTATCTGAAATGAGCCGTGAGAAAAAACTGATAACATTTTGGCGACATCTGCAGTATGTTTGCCTACTAAACATCAAGACTAGTTGCCTAGGCTATTCATTGGGCACAAAGTCACTCTCATTTACCAAAACTTCTGAAAACCCATCTCGCTTCAGAAACGACTAACTAGAATGTGCGATCAACACTTAGGGAAAAGAGAAACTGCAACTAGACTATTGTGCCACAACACTTATTTACTAATTACAAACTGCTCCAGTAGATACAAGGATAGATCTTACCTCAGAAACAATGCTGAGATGAATCCTGTTCATTGGGATTTGTTCCATGTTGCCATCCAAACGTGACAACTGAAAGGCATTATGTTGTTTACACTATCAGATAATATAGGGCCCATTCCAGAATGCATCAAACTTGGAGTGATTTCCAAGTTTTCTTTTACGTTCATCCCATTTCAGCACTATGTCACCCTCCAGGAAAGTTCTTGGAGATGCCCTTTTGTCAAAAGACCTCTTCATTTGTGCTTGCTAGTGTTCAATTTTCTTTAAGGCCTCAACCCTAGTCTCTTCCAGCTCAAAAAGTTGAGCCCACCTTATAGTCATTGGTTCTTCATCCAACATATCAAGTTGATTGGCCAAGTCCAGAGCTGGAAGCTCCAATGAAATAGGCAATGTAGCCTCTTTCCCATTAACTAGTTTGAAAGGTGACTACCCAGATGACCTTTTTTGAGTAATCTGATCAGCCCACAAGGCTGATTTCAGCTAGGTATGCCATGCTCTTTGGTTACCTTCCATAGTCCTTTTAATGATTATGATTAGATTCTTGCGAGTGGATTCTACTTGGCCATTGGCTTGAGGATAATCATTGGAAGACGTGTTTAGATAAATTCCATTACAGCCCAATCAAAAATCTTAAAACCAACAAAAGCCAAAGCATTATTTGAGATAATAGATTCAGGAACTCCAAACCTGAAAACTAGCTCTTCATAGAAATTTAGGACAACGCTTTCATTATATTCTTTAAGTGCTATTGCCTCAGTCCACTTAGTGAAATAGTCTGTAGCTGTTAGGACCCACTTGTGGCCAACACTGGATGAGGGGTTTATAACTCCAATAAAATCCAGCCCCCACCTCATGAAAGGCTATTCAACCTGAATGGGCTGTAAGGGTAAGGCTGCCAACTTCTGTTTCCTAGCAAACAATGCGCACCCCCTGCATTTTCTAACCCGTAATTGTGCATCCTTGAATAGACTAGGCCAATAATAACCACCTTTCATGACCTTGAGAGCTGTTGCTCTAGGTGGAAAGTGGCCTCCAGTCGATCCCTCATGGAATTCATTCAGTACTTTGTGAACCTGATCAGCTCCAATGCATCTTAAGAGAATGCCATTAAAGTCCTTTCTAAATAGGAAATTACTCAGTAGAACATAAGGAATGGACTGTAGTCTAAAATACCTTCTTTCGACTTTGTCTAAGCCCTGTGAACATTCCTCAGACTGCAAAAAATGAATCGTTTGCTGCATCCAATCAGTGGCTAGAGCTGGGACCGCTTGTTCTTCATCTTGTAAAACCAAAACAACCTCTTGTTCATATTTCTCTTCTCTACTTATAACATCAACAAGCTGCTCACACGATCCTTTTCCTCTAATTAGCTTGGTGATCTTGATCTCCACATTGTATTCCATAACCTTAGTCACCCAACCGACTCTCTTATCACTTAGATCCTTACTCAAAAGGAATTCTTTCACACTTGAATGAGCAACCATTAGAATGATTCTATTATTAGACAACATGTGCTTAAATTTTTTCAAACTCCTTATAACAACAAGCACATGTTTCTCTACAAAGGAATGCCCGAGCTCGTAATCATTAAGCCCTTGACTTAAGAAAGCCACAGGCTGCTCCAAGTCTTCATTATTGCGCTATACTAACATAGCTGAAATAGAATCAATATCCCCATAAACAAAATCCTTGGAAAAATCAGGATTTATAAGTGTAGGTGCCGCTGCAAGTGCCTCCTTAACTAGCTCAAAACTCCTCTTTCCGTCCTTAGTCCAGCTGAAAGGGACATTTTTTCTTAACATAGCTGTCAAAGGACTCAACAAATCTGCAATATCTAGGATAAACCTTTTAACAAAGTTTATCCGACCAATGAAACTTTGCAAACCTTTTTTGTGTGCCGGCAAAGGAAGAACCAAAATTGGTGTTATTCTTTCAGGGTCAATGGTGATTCCCTGTTTTGACACCACATATCCAAACAATCTGCTCTCACGGACAACAAAAACACACTTTTTGGGATTTAGAGATATCCCAAACTCTTTGCATCTTTCAAAAATCTGTTTTAGATGTTTTAAGTGATCTTTTGATTCCTTGGAAAAGACAGTAATGTCATCTAGGTACACTAAAACTATTTTATACATTAAACTATCAAAAGCCATATCCATGGCCTTTTGGAAGGTTGCCTCAGCGTTGGATAGACTGAAAAACATCTTTTTGTATGCCATGGTACCCCACTTGGTGGTAAAAGCTGTCTTGAACTGGTCCTCCTGCCTTACTAAAATCTGATTGTAACCAGAATATCCATCGAGCAAGGAAAAACTTTCAGATCCTGAAACCACTTGAAGGATCTGCTCCATTGAAGGCAAGGGGTGACGGTCCTTCAATGAGGCTCTATTCAAGTCTTAGAAGTCAACACACAACCTTATCTCCCCATTCTTTTTCGTAACTGGTACAAGGTTTGAGACCTAGGAAGTGTGCTTAATAGGAAAGATAATACTGCTCTCAATCGGTTTGTTCAACTCTTTCCTCATGAGTGGCTCTAATTTTGGATTTAAAGGCCTTTGTTTCTGTCTAACAGGTTTGGCATTAGGTTCAAGCTCAATAGTGTGCTGAGCATGTTGGGGATCAAACTCCTTCAAATCACTATATTCCCATGCAAAAACATCACTAAACTCCTGAAAAAGATGAATAAGTGAATGCTGTTCTTTTGGTGTACATACCTTGCCGAGTTTGAGCATCTTTCCTTTAAATACCTCAACTTCCTCATAGTGTTCCTGTTGGACCTGCATGCTTGCCTTGGACCTTCTGGTCTCATCATCAGTGTTGAAAATTGATTCTAGGGTGACCAAACCTTTTGGCATTTTGTTGTTTTTCAGCTGAATGGCCATCATATTGATGCTGAAACCTCTCTTGATTGGCATGTGAGAATTCTATTTCTCTTAAAAAATTGACTATTTGCTAGTCATTCTCAAAGACTTGCCAGTGAGTATTGTTATCAGGTACAATAGGTCTAGTGATGACCCTGAAATGTTTATTGGTTTTTTTGCTAGTAATCTCATTTGGAATATCGAATTCAACACCAATAGCAATCAATTTGCCAGCATGCTTATTTTGATTTCCGGATATGGAAATCAGATTAAACGCATCAAAACCATCAAAAAGATCCCTTACCCTGTGCTTGTAAGACTTAAGCAACTCATTCTTGGTAATGTTAAGGTTTATTACATGATTCACTATCAACGCGCTGTCCCCATATACCTTTAAACAACTAATATCCATTCTTCTTGCCCATTCCAATCCATGGATCAGAGTCTCATACTTGGCAGTCTTATTGAAACAACCAAAACAAAAACAAAAAGTTGAATAATACCTTTCATCACTTGGGGAAACCAGCATGCAACTTCCACCAACTCCAACCTTTTTCCTCGCACCATCAAAAAATAACTCCCACACCTCGTTGCCTTGCTGCCCAAACTACTTTTCAGCCTCATGCATCAAATACAGGCCTAAACCAGCATGCCCTAAGTGTTCATATGGACCCTTTGTTTGGTTATAGAAAGCCCACTCGTCAAGGAGAATATTTGGAATATCCTTTGTTTGAGTGTTACCTTCTTGAATAATCGGTTGCTCCTCTTGCTCACTTACAAGAAAGTTAGCATTGATAGGACTTGGGGAATAAGGTTCGATATGATCTTTGGCAATGGGTTCTGATTTTATGGTAAGTTTGGTGTTATACCTAGTTTTGAATAGCATATGGGACCAATCTGAAGATAAGTAACCTCCAATTTTTGTAGTAAAATCTCTTGACAAGCATATGGCAAAGTAGGGAGGCAACTCGATGACATAGATATCCTGCGAGATAGAGAAATTTGGACAAGCCTGGAGGGTTAAAGCAAGATTCCTAATGACACCTATAGTATTGACCGAAGTACCATCTAATTAGACAACTCCCCTTTCAAGTGGCTCGAACTTGATTCCAAGCTTATCAACGATTTGTTTGGGCATTATCGAGCTACTTGCACCTAAGTCAATCATGCAATTGTGGACTAAATGGTCTCGTATGGTTAGAGACACCTAAAAGGGTGGGGGTTTACTAGCTGAAACTTGCTGCCCTTTTTTATTTATGTCAGCATTAGTCAAGACAACCTTAGGCTTCTCTCTATTAAGCTGATTAGAAACACTTAAGTCTGATAAGGTTGACTGCAAAAGGTCCTTTTGACCTGGAATACTCAAAGAATCCCACATGGACATGGATACATTTAGTTTCCTCATACTGTCAAGAATGTTAAAAGAAGGGGCACTAACTGCAGGCTGAACTTTTGTAACAACATTCTCAACATTAACAGAAGTTGGTTGTGTTGGCTGTGTCGGAACTGTAGGTTGTTCCTTTGTTAATAAAAGCTGTCCTTTTGGAAAAGTCCGAACACTCTCAGTATTAGATGGGCCAACAACTTTTGCCCATCACCTAGTGCCCTCTTTTTACTTCTTGTATTGTCTATAATGGATGTACTGATCTGAGTCATGCCACAAAAATCTTCGAACTGCCAATTAATAAGTGTTGCTTCTGGTTGTTGGCCTTCTTGTTGTTGTCTAGAGGATCTGTCAGAGGTACTTGCCTGTAAACTTGGTCCATTTTGCACCATTAAGGCTTGGTTAATGATACCATTTGTACATGCATTCTAATTATGTGGCTGAGTACATGGAAAACACCATTCGTAATCTTGAGCCAAATTATTCTGGGTTGGAACAAGCTCTTTCGAAGAGTTGGCAACATTGGGGTTATAAGGTTGATATGGCCTGGTGTTATAATCTTGTCTTTGACCTTGATAATTGGGCTGATATGGTGGTCTATTATTCTGATTTTGCTGGTAAGGCGGTTGGTAAGGTTTATAACCTTGATTTTGCTGCGTTTTAATATTCACAATTTCATTACCAAAAGTCTGTAAGATACCCTTAATCTCTTGCAAATACACAGATTGAGTTGGAAGGGTACTCTCTTGGTTATTGGCTTGTGTAATAGGTGTTGGTAATGCTGGAATAACAGCTAAAGGGACTGCTTGCAAAGGTATAAGCGATTGAACTATAGGAGCTACTAGAAAAATTGGCATAGGAGGTCTTGGGGCAATCTTTCCGACTTGTACAAGGCTGTTTTCAGCTTTCATGGCCATATCATAAACACCAGGGAGCGTAACACCTCCCATGGACTGTATCATAACTGCTATATCACTATTGAAAGCCCTTAGATAATAAAAGAAGCGTGATCAACAAAGGGTCTTATCGTTGGAGGTATTCTCTCCCACGTCCTCTGGAAATGGAAGTTAAAATCCATTATTTGCTCATGGGGGGCTGTCTTAATGGTGGATAGTTGTTCCACCAAAGACAAATGATCTAATTTATCTTCAAAAAACCTGCACAGTTCAGTACCCAGCTGGTCCCAATCAGCGATTGAACCCATTGCTAGCCTCCTAAACCATTGTGAAGCTTTTCCTTTGAGAGAGGCTGCCAACAACCTGACTGCAACATTGTCCTCTGTAATGTGATGCAAGGCACAAAGATTAGCTACATCTTCTATTTGTTCAATCAGGGTGGTTTGATCCTCACCCGTAAAATATGGTAAACTCTTTAAAGAAGCAACATGAATGATGTTGTAATGTCCCTTAGTATTCTCCTTTTATAAATTCTTGCAAAATCGACGTTTAGTACAAATATTATGCAATATTTACAGGACTCATACTCTACTCTAAGTTAGTAAGGGGGGATTTTGACTCTTAAGGCTGCCTCTATGTCGGGCTTCACAAAATTTCTGATTCTTGGCTTGAGGGATATAAGATCCACTCTAAGCAATCGGGCTATCGACATGTCATCCCATAGAGCACTGCCCATAAGAATCTCTTAGAAGCAATAAATGCTATCCAAGCCTACGCATATGCATATGACTGGCATCAATATATATATTGCCTATGAGATTATAAAAATCTCAACTTTGGCAACGGGACTATACCAATCTCGAATTGCCATCAATTATAGATTGACAATGGGGTTATATCAACCTCGAATTGCCATCCATCTTAAATCGGCAACGGGGCTATACCAACCTCGAATTGCCATCCATCTTAAATCGGCAACAAGGCTATACCAACCTCGAATTGCCATCCATCTCAAATAGACAACAGGGCTATACCAACCTCGAATTGTCATTAATCACAATGGGCAACGGGGCTATAACAACCTCGAATTGCCATTACGTTCACCTCTATGTAGCTCGGGATGAATATAAGATTCATACATCCGACTACCAGAGGGAGTATGAATATGAATTTAATTATCAGCAATTGTAGAAATAACATCAAATTTGTTATCTACGTAAAGTCTATCAAAGTAGTATATTCATTAATATAATTCATGAATGTTACCATATATATATATATAAGATATATATATACATATATTTATATATTTAATTAAAATTAATTCTCTTATATATATACAATTTATTTAATTCCTTTTTATATCTATATTTAATTACATCGATCCCTTTATATATATATATATATAAATTATTACCTTATCCTTGGCCTGTGCATTTTGAATTAATGTTTTATTCCTCTTTTTTCTTTCTTAATTCCTGTTTTTTTTTCCTTCTTTTCTTTCTTCTATTTCCTTCCTTTATTTCCCTTCCCCTCTCACCATCTTCCGTTCTTCTATTTATACGCAGGGGGGGGGGGGGGGGGGGGAATGAAAGGGCTTAACCCGTGGGTGAGGGGAGTCACACCCTCTCCCCACGGGTGGCGACCTGTGAGTCGTGCCCTTGGGCTGCAACTGCAGTTGCACCCTTAGGCTGCGATTGTAGTCGCAGTCCCAAGGGACTTTTAATTTAATTTGTTATTAATTTATTATAATGTATTTATTATTACATTATTATATATATTTATTAATAAATATTATTATATTATTATATATTTATTGTTATATATTATTAGATTATAATATATATATTTATTTATTATATTATAATATATATTCTTTATTAATTATAATTATTAATATATTAATTTGTTAGTATATATATAAATATTAATTATTAATATATATTATGTTTATTTTAATATATATATATTCTTAATGCAGTATACTATTAATATTCACATTATATTTAATATGTATTTTTACAATTGCTTGACTGATAATTATTAATCAATATATATATAAAGATAAATGGTTCTTATACATTTCTATTTGAATATTAATACAATTCATGAAATTATTTTGTTTATTTTGTATGGTTTCTTCATAGTTCTGATATCAATCCAGGGTTATCACAGTCTCCCCTGGTCCGAATATGCTTGTCCTCAAGCATTTTAATAGCCACTGATATTTGAAGTAAATCTCTAGTTTTAGGCTATCTCTTATGGGAAGCTCTGATGAACTTATATTAATTGTCCATTCTTGCCCTTTTTATTAAATGTTCATTTTCATGTATTTCTTCAATTTGATTCATTTGCCCTTTTTTACAACGGTGGTCACGACTCCATGGTGCCTTACACCTAAAGCATAAATTTTTATCGATTAGTTCCTTTCTTTGGCAATGGTGATCCTTGCTCCATGGCTCCTTGCATAGGTAGCATGATTTTCCTTGGCTGTCCTCCTTGGGCCCTTCATTCCGAAGGGAGGTTTTGGAGGAAATGTCTTTTTGTTTTTCTTTAGTTGTATCGTATTCCGTCATTTTTGCTTTCCTAATGGCATCTTCAAGGGTTTGGGGTTCGAAAGGTCTCACCCTCATTTTGATATGTTCTTTGAGTCCTTCGATGACCATATAGACCCTCCTTTTTTGAGATATATTGGAGACCATGACTGATAGACTCTGAAATTTATTGGCAAACTCTTCAATAGTTCCTGTTTGTTTGAGGTGACTTAACTCTTGGAAGTACCATTCTGGTTCCTTTTGGTCAAACCGACTAATGAGTTTTTGAGTGAATTCATGATAGGTGTTAATACTTTTATGACCCAATGTGATGATACCATGGTCACACCAATTGTGGCTTCCCCTGTCAGATGGATTATGGAAAACTTAATGGCATTTTCTTCGGTCATTGGGCTGAGGGAGAGGTAGGTGTCTAGTTTTTGGACCCAAGCTTGAGCTGTTTCTTTTCCTGTACCCTTGAAGTGTGGTAGGGACATTTTGCCTATCTTGGCTTTAATGTCTTTTTCCCCATGATTTCTTTTTCGCCCATTACTTGCCATGGTTTTGGTTTCATAGCATTCCTTAAAGGGAATGAATCTTTGTATTTCTGGATCTAAACTAGTATACATTTGAGCGATCTCTTCTACTGAGTGGGTGGAAGGTTCTTCTCCTCCTGTGATTGGTTCCTCTCTTGGAAGAAATGAGGGTATAGTGGGTCTCACGGTGGAGTCTTGATTTGATGGCTCATTCTCAGAATGATTAGAACACGTCTTTTTCTATCTGTGAAGCGGGTTGGCCATTGCGGTTATTGCTATTGTTTATGTTTTGGATGGCTTGAAGGATTAACTGATTGGTTTGCTCAAACCTCTCATTAGTTTGCTCCATGAAACTTCTTAATTCATTGGCTAGTTGTTCGGCCATAACTTTTGTCCCTTTCTTTCGTTTATATGTTTGCATGAACTATCTTCCATAGGATGGCAAGATTATGCTCTGATACCACTGTAATGTCCCTTGGTATTCTCCTTTTATAAATTCCTGCAAAACCGACGTTTAGTACAAATATTATGCAATATTATAGGACTCATACTCTACTCTAAGTTAGTAAGGGGGGATTTTGATTCTTAAGGCTGCCTCTAGGTTAGGCTTCACAGAATTCCCGATTCTCGGCTTGAGGGATATACGATCCACTCTAAGCAACCGGGCTATCGACACGTCATCCCATAGAGCACTGCCCATAAGAATTTCTTGGAAGCAATAAATGCTATCCAAGCCTACGTATATGCATATGACTGGCATCAGTATATACACTGCTTATGAAATTATAACAATCTCAACTT
The DNA here is from genome assembly GCA_027943335.1 of Chamaecyparis obtusa. Lineage (NCBI taxonomy): Eukaryota > Viridiplantae > Streptophyta > Pinopsida > Cupressales > Cupressaceae > Chamaecyparis > Chamaecyparis obtusa. Next base: position 382,246 of record BSBK01006692.1, read on the forward strand.
TGGCAACGAGAATATACCAATCTCGAATTGCCATCAATTATAGATTGACAATGGGGTTATATCAACCTCGAATTGCCATCCATCTTAAATTGGCAATGGGGCTATACCAACCTCGAATTGCCATCCATCTCAAATAGACAACGGGGCTATACCAACCTCGAATTGTCATTAATCACAATGGGCAACGGGGCTATACCAACCTCAAATTGCCATTATGTTCACCTCTATGTAGCTTAGGATGAATATAAGATTCATACATTCGACCACCAGAGGGAGTATGAATATGAATTTAATTATCAACAATTGTAGAATTAACATCAAATTCGTTATCTACGTAAAGTCTATCAAAGTAGTATATTCATTAATATAATTCATGAATGTTACCATATATATATATATAAGATATATATACATATATTTATATATTATATTAAATTTAATTCTCTTATATATATACAATTTATTTAATTCCTTTTTATATCTATATTTAATTACATTGATCCCTTTATATATATATATATATATTAATTATTACCTTATCCTTGGTCTGTGCATTCCGAATTAATGTTTTATTCCTCTTTTTTCTTTCTTAGTTCCTGTTTTTTTTCCTTCTTTTCTTTCTTCTATTTCCTTCCTTTATTTCCCTTCCCCTCTCACCATCTTCCGTTCTTCTATTTATATGCAGGGGGGGGGAATGAAAGGGCTCAACCCGTGGGTGAGGGGAGTCACAACCTCTCCCCATGGGTGGCGACCTGTGAGTCGCGCCCTTGGGCTGCGGCTGCAGTCACACCCTTAGGCTGCGACTGTAGTCGTAGTCCTAAGGGACCCGCAACCCAGTCGCAGTCTCAAGGGACTTTTAATTTAATTTGTTATTAATTTATTATAATGTATTTATTATTACATTATTATATATATTTATTAATATATATTATTAGATTATAATATATATATTTGTTTATTATATTATAATATATATTCATTATTAATTATATTAATATATTATATTATAATTATTAATATATTATTTTGTTAGTATATATATATAAATATTAATTATTAATATATATTATGCTTATTTTATATATGTTATTAATCCAGTATTAGTATTCACATTATATTTAATATGTATTTTTACAATTGCTTGACCGATAATTATTAATCAATATATATACTAAGATAAATGTATGTTCTTATACATTTCTATTTGAATATTAATACAATTCATGAAATTATTTTGTTTATTTTGTATGGTTTCTTCATAGTTCTGATATCAATCCAGGGTTATCACAGACGTCATGTTGCGTCAGATTCAGTGGGCTGCCATGGTTGAATGAAACAAAAGGTTGGTTCCTTTGCAGTGCCATGGGAATCTGCAAAGCTTGACCTCTTGGGGCAGTAAAAACTGGAACAGGGATAAGAGTTGCAGTAGTAATAATAGGAGCTATAGTGTTACCTCTTGCTGTAGGAGGAGTGGACTTATTTCTCCTTGTATAGACCAGGGGCCTTTTTGGTTGTTTTGCTGTCCTTCCTCTTCTCCTAGGTGGAGATAGCTACTGGTACTCAGAAGATGAAGAGCTGCTCCTTGTTTGTACTCTTCTTATATGTTCTAATACATTGGTTTTGCTTTTTCGAAGCTCAGAGTTGCCAAGTGTGTAATTTTAACCTCTTAGGATGGAAATTGTAATGATCCCTTTTTATGGACCCTTTGTTGATTTGTTCTAAAATTCCCCTTTTTGGGTTTGAATCATACTTAGAGATTGTAATCAACAAATATCATGCATCATTAAGCATTCAAATCATATTATGTTAATAATAATCTCTAAATCATAATATATACTTAAACTCTAATTCCTTACTTCACTTCTAACCACAAATCTTAAGAAAGATGGTAGATTTATTGTGTTGGGACGCATGCACAGTCTACAAGTGGATTCCCTCAAGGTTCTACCTATCTCGGGATCTTTCCATCATGTGACCAATTTACCCGCCTCTTCCTATACACACTCCCTATCCCCTTAATAGTGATTAATTAGTGAGTTATTAAGGAATTGACCAAGTATATATAAATAATTAAATAATTTATGTTACGAAAATATATATATATATATATATATATATATATATATATATATATATAACACAACCAATATATAATTTGATTCTTATTAACATATATAAATTGTATGTATAATTTTGATTATCAATAATAATATATATATAGAATTCTGATTATTAATAATTAAGCATATTCAATATATATGTATATAATACTTTACTTTAAATATATTTATTATACAACATATATAATTATATCATTTTAATATCTATGTATATAAATCTATGTCCTAATCGAAGTATATAAGTTTCTCTGGTTCATTTCTTATATATAGTATTCCCTCCTTGATATAATATATATTTCTTAGTCTTTTGAAGCTATCCATTTTATATTATAATATTATTTTATCTTTCATTCCCATGACTATTCATCTTTTCTCGGAATATATATATTTATTTTCATCCCTTGAGTTCCTCCTACATTTCCTCCTTTATTTTCTCCTATATTTTCTCCTATATTATTATCTCCCAAGTTTTCCATATTATTTATTAATATTTCTTCCTTTTCCCTACGTGATATAATGTCTTTGCCCATTCAATATATATATAAACATGACTAGTCACGTCTTTTGAATTATACAATTAGTATTAATAATTTGTATTTTATTATTATAAAACTCTTTATTGGTGGTATTATTATCAATTATAATTCTTCATGGGTGATATTTGTAAATTATAACTTTCCCCTTATTTACAATGTAGGAGAATTTAATATTAATTATTTATTAATTAGGAAATTATTTTAATTATTAATATCTAGGGAATCTAATCATTTATTAATATACTTAATATTAATAGGAGATAATATAAGAGACACATTTAATTATTAAATTTAAAATTAAATAATTATTATTATTTTAATACATAAATTATTTATTAATTTATTTAATTAGTTTAATAATACATTATACCATTATTTCTAACAATTATATTAATTATATATGGATTAATATATATGACACCTATTTAAGATGACATTTGCATCAATTATACGTACACATTAGATAATAATATATTTGTACATACATTGATTATGGCTCATGACAGAAATACTGTTGTACACACTAACAACAACACAAAAAGTATTGTAAAAAGGACTGAAAAATCAGTTACTTGTCCCACCAGGCGTACCAAAAACTGTCGTCACCTAAATAGTGCACCCTTGCTGAGTAAACTCAAGCCTACCGGTGAACATGGGAAAGCCTCCCTGATTGTGGGCTCAGATATTGGAAGCTAACCTCTAGAGAAAGCTCGTTCTTATGGTACTTCACCTAAAACTAGCCTAACTAAGATTCTTTGCAAAGAAAAAGGGTTAGAAGGATGCATAAAAATGAAATTTAACTCCTAAAAGTTGATGCACCAAATCTGAATCTTTGAGACTCAATAGATAACCAACACACAATAAAACCTGTAATGAAAAGCTCCCCTATACAACTCAATAACACATAATCTTTGCAACAATAATTTATAAGAAGGCCAAATGACAGTTCCTAAAAGGAGGATAAATTCCTCGCAGTTCAAAACTGATTAAACACAACCCACAACGTACAAAGATTATGCTTCTCAAAAGGCATCAATAAGAGATACACAAGTGCAGAAAAAAGAGAAAGCACGAGCTAAGAATTACAGCTAAAAGATGTTTCAAATCTGTGTACTCGTTCTGAAATGGGTTACAAAAACCACTTTGCCTCTGTCAAGAACCTAGGAGAAGTTACAAAATAGCAAGCCAAAGGGAAGAACTCTTTACAAATGAGCCCTCAGCTCATACTTATGCTTTTTCAAATTCAACTGCATTACAAATGAGCAATAACTTCTGGGTCAGATGCAGTCAATCTAGCCATCCTTGAGGCCTTCAAACAGCTATAAAGAGGCAAAAATGGTGCCCAAAAGTCATGTCCCAACAGTATTGCCATAAAGACCCCCCATAAACGTGATCCTATCCCTCGAAAACTCAAAAAGGCCTTTGAAAGGCAATAACTTCCTCTAACCATCACAACTGCATTTTGCCTAAAGTCAAACATGTTCACCTTCCCCTATCTTTTCACTGCTGGAACAGTGCCGTCGGCTTAGATGGGTGTTAAGTAATATAGAAAAAAGCCTTTGTGTTTGTTGTATACCTGAAATGACATTCACAGATAGCGTCGTAGTCATCTTCACTTTACCTTTGGAGAAGTTCTGATCGGAGCACCATGAATCCTTTGCCTTTGCTGAAATTTGAACTGGCACGAGAATGGCCTCCCATCGGCATAGGTGATACTGACAGGAAAAAAAAATCCCTCTTTGGCGCCATTGGCAAACAATCTCTCTCCCTGATTGAATAGTCTATTCGATGTTTCCATCGGCATAGGTGATATCGACAGGTTCATCGGGGGTCAACAAGTCTCAACAATTGTTCCACCGCTGTGCATTGCTATACCGATAATGCCCATCAACATAACTGCCTTCAATGTCTTCGTCCCTTGGCACCATCGGTGATAGCCCCATCAGCTATCAACAAGACAAAAAAAATCCTTCGCCGCCCATGCAAGTCATGCTGATGGAACACATGTTCCATCAGTGCAAGTCCTACCGATAAACTCATCAGGTGTAGGCGTAGCACAAAATGTGCTCCAATGATGGTACTAGTTATGCTGATGAGTCCATTGGTGAAAGTCCACCCGATGCATCATTTTCAGTGAAAGTCTACAGTGTTGTCAGTTTCAGTGGTGAAAAATACACCTTGGCTGGTTGGTGTGTTAAGAATTCAGTTTTCAGTGATTTTGGCTTGTAGGTGATGTTTTATGTTTAGAAATGATGAAGCTCTTCAAAATTTTCTGATGTGGGTATTTAGTTTTTGGTGTGGCCTGTTCATTTTGAGAGTGCTTATCATATATTATGTGTACTGGCCTCTCATAGTTATCATGTGTACATTTGTAGGTTTTCTCGATCATTGGGTTTACTTTAATGAGTAGACGCTCCTCTATTTGTACTTTTTTGCCATCTAGTTTCTTTTCTATTTTAGATTATGCTTTAAGAAGCCACCTGTACTTCAATTTTTCTTTCCATATTTTGATTCATTCCAATACTTTGATCATTCATGGACCTTTTTTAAGAAAAAAACTAATGCCCGGTAAACTTTTTAATGTGACCGGTGATGCTGGAATGACACGCCCTCTGACTCCACGTGAAATGCTTTTGACCTGGAGTTATGAACCGTTGAGGCAACAAACGTGGGACCTCATCCCCACACTTCACTTATTCAAATCCGTGAGCTCAAAAACCTAGCGAAGGCACAAGGTCTGCAAGCAGAATGGCCCAGCAGGGGTTTGAACCTTGGTGGATCATTCATGGACCTGAACATAACTTCGTATCTGCAAAAAATTAATATCGTATGAAAGACTAGAAGAAGCACAACATCCTTGTGAACATTAGTGTGCTACATCAATATAGATGGTAATAGTTAAACAATCAGTTTGTCTCTGTTGGTAATTAAATAACTCAAAGGTATTATTGTAAGATCACATTTCCTCTGCTGTGGGCCATGCTTAGTCACCCCCTTATATATCTTTATGTTCTCCCTGTAGATTCAGATCCATTGACCTTCTTTGGTCATTATGGACATAAACACAATATCATTTCTCCAGTAATATGATAATCTGTTGATGGGTGGCAGAAGCACAAAAATATTGCAGTGATTTGAGGATAAAGTATTTCAAAAGATAAGTCCTTCCCACCATTGGTCATAATAATGCATCAATTCCTTTACTGGTAACTAAGAGTCAGTATAGCTCTTTAGGGACTTGCCTAAGCAGTTTTGTCTTTATATTATTGGTTAAATTGCTTCTTTTCCTTTGCTCTTCATCATATTTTGTTTCTATCATTCTTCATCATCCTCCCGCGAACAAGCTGAGAAACTATCACATGCAAATGCACAGCTATAAAACTATGTCTTGTGGCGTTAATAAGAAGAGAATAAGTTTTGAACTTGAGAAGAAATTATAAATAAGTATAGGTGTACATTGGTATTTAATCTGTTTTCTGTTCAGCTGGTCTTGTATATTTCAGATGGTCTGGTTTATGTTGGGCATTTTTACCGGATTCAACTTTCAAGGCGTTGTTTAGGACCTTTAGGTGTTAGATGTTGTCCATTATTGGCCCAGTTATGAATGACGTGTTAACGGTGCCTATTATTATGCTTGTATGTGATTGTATTTGTGTTGAGCAGTTATCATTGGTTTACATTATAATTTCTATGGATGATTGGAATGCACTCCATTCATAATTTCTGATGATGCAGTGTTATTGGATTTTATGCACAGATAAGAATGAAGATGATAGAAAACGTGTCACAAGGCAAGGGTACCTTAGAGGTAATTTTGTTATTGTCAATCATTCTTTTTTGCAACAATAATTCATCTTAAGAAATCACAAGAATAGATCTAAGTTGTATTGATTTTATTATTGAACATCTTTTCACTTAAAGACCATGTGAGTAGTTTACCATGTTTTGTAGAGAGCAATTTTCAATAAACTAATGTGCATGGTCTTCCTGTTAGTTGGAATTTCTGCTTTAGCAAGTCTATGTTACGTTTAACTCTATACTACAAACCCAGTTAGACATCATGTTCTTTTTCTTTTTCCTGTTTCTTCCTGAAATATGTTTAATTACCAGAATGAGAATGAACATCATATGTAAATGTGAAGCAGTGTAATGATATGCGTTATAGAAAATTGAAGTTTAATAATATGCACTGGGAATGTCTGAAGTATTTGATTTTATTTTCACTAATTACCTTCTCTAAATTTTCTATGATGTTTGGTGCTTCACCAGTTTGTATTTGCCTCAGTATATAAATCCTTTTCATGGGTGTATTTTCTTTCTAATAGGTATCACTAAAGCATTCAGGATCTCTTTTCATGTATGCTGGCCATGAAGGTGGAGCATACGCTAAGAATAGCTATGGAAACATGTAAGGCACTTGATATGATACATAAGGTGCTCTAGGGAAGTGTTTAATATTTCATTGATGGAGCTTTTGTGTTAACTTTGACGGTTGCCAAGAAGCATTAAGTAAATATTCTTTCAAAAAGTGATATCCTTTGTACCTGCAGCTATACAGCCGTTGGTGTCTTTGTTCTTGGTCGGACATTTCAAGAATCATGGGGTGCTCAGGCAGCAGCAAAGCAAAAAGAATTCAATGATTTTCTTCAGGTACAAATCTCTGTGGATTGTGGTCTGTGCTTCACCTCAATTGAGTTGATTGATATATTTTATAATCTCAAAAATGGTTTGAAAGGGGATTGGTGGTCAATATGCATAGACAAGGAAGTAGATTTATTTAAAGAACATTTTTACAAAATCTTTTTTAGCGTCTCATCAAGTAATGAAACAACATTCTATCTTGTCATCATGTACCCATTATGTTTGCTATTAGTCCCAAAATTTAGCTGTTCTGTTTTGTGACTTTGTATGCTTTTACCACTGTCAAGCGCATACCTTAATTATTAGTTTTGTTACTTGTATAACATTATAGGTTTTTTTAGATCTTAGTTATGTTTTTATTCAGTGTCACTTATTTTCCAAAATTGTCTGAGTGTTCATGTTTTCAATCCTTGATGCCATTTGCAGAAGAATCACATGTGTATATCAATGGAATTGGTTACTGCTGTGCTGGGAGACCATGGGCAGCGGCCTCTTCAAGACTATGGTGTGCAGATCTTTTGGTTTGTTTTGTTGACTTTCGAAATTTGAAATTGTTTCTTTTGGACAATGTTTCCTACTCAGATGGTAACAATCCAGGTTGTGACGCCTTCATTTTGGTGCTTTTGGACAGTGGTAGTAACTGCTGTAACAGAATTAGGAGCTGGGAAACCACGCTTCTATTCTACTCCTGATATAATTTCTTTTTGTCGAAAGTGGAGATTGCCAACAAATAGTGTCTGGTTGTTCTCAACAAAGTAAGTAATCATTTTTTTAAGGATTTAACAAGTGATCCTACATTTCTGGAGTCATAGGGCATTCTATTCCATTAATGAACTTTGAAGGTTTATGTTACTTAATGTTTTAGTTTCATTTGTCAACATTTCCCCAATATATCTTGTAGATCTCCTTTGCTTTGCTTCCTTGTTTAAGATAATGTAAGGCTGGCAAATGATTACCGATAAAATTAGTAAGTGATTGTGACAATTGTTGTATTTGCCTGGAAGATTTGTCTTCTTATACATTTTACGAATTTTGCTGACTTCTGTGTTCTACATATTGATTAGATGTAAAAATTAATCGGAAGTATCTTAAGATCAGATACTAGTAGGGCTATTTCTTCGAACTTGTGTATAAAGCAAGGAAAATTGGAGGTATGTGACTTGATAATTTTTTTTCTTAATGAAAATTTTAAATTTTCTTGCAATCAAGTGGATTATTCTTGCATTGGAATTGAGAGGAGCCTTCAATTATGAATATGCCTGTTCTGGCTTCATAAGTTGGAAAGGTCTTCATTATTGAGATGTATTGTTTGGTCCATTTAAACCTAATCCAGGAGGTTCAACTTTTGTTTGGATCAATTTGAAGGGCCTGAGAGTATGTGAAGAACTTCATTAGAGAGAATGAGGGATTTGTGGACGATGGATGTTTATACTCTGATAGATCTAATTGGCAGAATTTAAAGCAGAAAGATAAATCTCTGGAAGTAATAGGAGGTTGCTCGACTTAAAAATGGGCAACTAAAGGTCATCAGAACTTTGGTGACATCCAGGGGAATGTGGGGCTACTATCTCGTGATCCTTCATCTCAGCAAGAAAATTTGCCTTCCAAAGATTCATTGAAGAGTGTAATCAGTGATTTAGAAGTTCACAGGGCACTCTTACATTGAATAAACTGTTTTATGCTTGACAACTGAAAAATAATGCATTGGGTTGCAGTCACTGATTTCTTTATCCAATAGAGTTTAGCGATAATAAAAGATGATTATAAGATTAAAAATACTAAATGATATAATATATAATTCAATAAATAAATAATTATATAATAAGATTACAAATGTTATTAAATAAACTCATTATAATAAATCTATTATTAATATAATAATAATATATTATTAGAATCATTAAGATAATAATATGATATATACTTAAGATATAATTCAAATACAATCTTAATATAGTAATATCTTCATATATTAATAATATCTTAAATATAATAATATAATTATATGAAAGATAATATATAGTAATCAATATGTTTTCAAAGTTGTCTTCTGTCATAACAAAAAACATGGTATTGTTGACCCAGCGAGCAAATATTGGAAGTGGATCAATGGTCCACGTTGGAGGCCATGTAGCCAACTAAACCATAGAATATATAAGACGAGATTTATAAAAAGAACAAAGTGTCCCCCTGGGTAATGCACTTTAGTTGCTGTTTAGATGTTTTTCTTTCCACGTGGAAGTATAGACCGAATACAATGAGCTATTCAGCAACCAAGACATTGCAATATCCACGCTTAGCAAATATCGAGCTTAAGGAAGAGATATAATATCGTATAGAAAATATAATATCATTCTATGTGCTGCGGACTGCAATGAAAGAATATCAATTATAACACAGTGATTAGTAATGGACAAAAATACGGATCCCAAATCTTGTAATTAAAATGGTTTGATTAAAAAGGGTGTGATTTGAATGAAAGGAGGTGATGATCAAGGGACAGGGGACATGTCCTATTTTCAGGGCTTTTCAAACATACGATATAAAGGGGCATTCGAATCACCCTTATGAGGATATCAAATATTGTATCTGTTCTGCAACCATTGTCTCTTGGCATATATCATCCAGATAATTATCAATAAGAGGCTTATCGCTGTGTAAAACATTGTATCAGATTACCATCAATAGACTACAGAGGAAAATACTATCTCTCTCCATTTGGATTTTGTGATCAGACCAAATCAAACTGTCGAAGAAGCAATCAGATATTCGTAGCGAGCTAGCAAAAATATCAGAACTCGGAGTTGGACTCCTGCAAATTTGTATCCTTCAACTAAACCATTTATCCAATTTCAAAATATAATCTTTGTATAAAGCCCTACCTATTTGGATATCTATCGGATTAAGAAATTGTTCTTAGTCCTCTCCATTAATATTGGAAACATAACATTAGAACCATTCCTTGTCAAGACACTGTCATGTGTATATTCTTCTATATAGTTGACATCATTAGTCAGAGATAATTTCCGTCCCAGCAGTAGTTAATAAGAATATATCAGAATTCTTGACGAGACTATTCTCACATAACATCAAAATAAGTCACCTTAGCTTGATTGCTAATATACTACTCTCATTTGTGACAAACTAAACAATTGTGTGTAAGACAAAAGAAGTCTCTGTGATTGAATTAAGAAATCAGTCCCAAACATCTGAGGTCCAAATAGGGGACATTACAGGCTACTATCTCGGGTTCCTTCATCTAGGCAAGAAAACTTGCCTTCCAAAGATTCATTGAAGAGTGTAATCAGTGATTTAGAAGTTCACAGGGAACTCTTCCATTGAATAAACTGTTTTATGCTTGACAACCGAAAAATAATGCATTGGGTTGCGGTCACTGATTTCTTTATCCAATGATTTGTTTGAAAAAGTCTGCTTTGTGGGTCTTATTTATGCTGATGACTGTTGACTTAGAAGGTTTAAAACTGTTTGATCATCCTTGTAAGAGTTGGTATAGAATGCTTTATACCATGCAAGATTTGTCTATAGAGATAGCCAACCAAGATCTAGGAGTTTCAATGAAAGCACAAGAGATACCAAACATGAGAGAATAATTCTATTCTATTAAATGATGAAAATGCACAATATGTGTACATGAATATGATTAATTAGATTAATGAGAATCCCTTAGTTATATAGACCGAGGTGAGACATGAGAGAACATAAAATTATGATACATATCTTGTTAGCAATATAAGTTATCATTAGTGTAAATTCACAAACACCATGCACCGGTAAAAGCTCACTGGTCACTCACATTACTTAGAAGACACCAGTAGACTAGAAACAGAGTGTATGCACCGATAGATGAAGCAAAGGGGATACACCGGTAGACCGATCTAAGTACACAGTACCGGTCTCATAGTGTATACAAGGGATGAATTGGGTATAAGGTATACTGGTCTAAAACTGTCTAAAGATCCGCACCGGATTCTGTGGAACAGTTTGAGTTAAAACCGGATTATATGGGACATCCACCGCTTAGAAGTGGAGTTAGCTTTTTAACATGAGTTAGCTTTATTTCTACGGATGTTTTGCAAGGTAAACTCTAGATCATAACACAACTTTTTTGCTACTTGCATGATTTATCGTTGAGTTTACAGCCTGGTGGTTCTATGAGTTAAGGGTATCATTATGGTGAACTCTTGTATAAATACAGGACATAGGACGCAAGAAGTAAGGTTGTTGAGAATTGTTGAGTAAACAGAGCAGTGAAGAGACATCTGCGTAGCAATCACAGTCACCAGAGGTGACCAGAGGTGAAAGGCAAAGAGGCAGAATAGAGATCAACTAGGCAAATCGAGAAAAGATCAATAGGTATGATCTAATCAGACAATTAGTGTCATAATAGATCATTGCTTTTGTAAGGTGTGAAAGCAAGTTAAAATCCCTTTATCAGGGTGGACCTAATCGGTTCTTTGTAAAATCCCCTAACAGGGTAACATCTTTATTGATGATTGAAAGTCCTCTAAACAGGCGACTCTAAACAGGGTTAAGATCTTAACCGATCTTTTGTAAAATCCCTTAACCAGGTGGCACCTTAACCAGTGCTTTGTAAGCTCCTAACATGGTGCCTTCATTCTGCAGTAGTGAAGTTGTGATGTAGGGGCATTCTTGGGTCCTCGGTGAATTTGCATGGTAGTGTGTTACTTGGCCGGTGTTACTCGGTTGGAGCCTTAACCGATGGTCTCGGTTATTGAAGAAAGCTCGGTCGCTGAAGGAACTCGGTGAGACTTCTTGTGCTCGGTAATGCCTGTCTTGCTCGGTGTTGCTTGGCTTGGTTGGTTGTTTCATTGGCGCTCAGTTGTTTCTCTGGCGCTCGGTAGTTCTGGTTTACCGACTGGAGTTCTTGGTGATTTGGTTGGCTGACTTGGTGCATTTATTGTTGGTAGCTTTGTTGGATTCTCCTATGTGGATCTAGAGGCCGACATGTTGAATTAAATAATTGTAAGGCTATTTGAGAGACAACTTGTATTGCATTTAATATTTGTTTGTAGGAGTTAATTGTTTCATCCAGCCGACTTGTGGCTGATGATTAGTATTTAAGGAGTGTTTGGATAGTTGTTTAAGCAACAAATTTGGGCAATCAGATGGGAGATCTGGGGTAGCAGATAAGTGAAGTTGTGGAAAAGATCTTGCGAGATCTTGCAGATCAGATTGTTGTCTGATAGTTTGTAATAGCAGAGCTAGTGGTTTGTATACTTGGAGACAAGGAGATTGCTTGGTGGCTTGTGAGCACAAGGGTTTCCATTAGTTGCTGATTTGTCTCAGAATTGAACTAGCTGGAGTTGTGTTGGATCTTGTTGATCTTGCTTAATTACTGGTTGTTTGGAATTGGCCCTAACCTGGAAGGCCTTATAGCCAGGCATGTTAATGGAAAATATGTTTTGAAACATATCTTGTTGTGTTTTCCGCTGTGTTGTTCTGAAGCTGCAAGGTTGGACTGTCCTTAATTGGATCCACCATCCTTGACCTGTGTCAGGTGGTATCAGAGCTGAGTTGATCTTGTTGAGCAAAGGTTAACCTAGCAAGGCTGATCTTGCGAAGTTGATCTTGTTGGCGAAGAGATCGTATGATCTGGGTTGCAGATCCGTGGTGCTGAACTTGTGGAATCTTGGCCTAGTTGTTTGTGCGAGGTGGCAGGTTGCGATCTGACTTGCGTACAACTTGGAGATTGTCACAAGGTGGTTGGTGTAGGGTTTTGTTGCAGAGAGTTTTCTTATCTTTAAGGATGCCTCTGAGAAGATTGGACCCTAGAGTGATTGCAGATCTCTGTAGTATTGTGGAATCTAGGATTACAGAGAAGGTGAAATCTGATTTCAGATCAAAGATGGAGTTGATGAAGAATGACATGGTCGCCGAGATCATGAGAGCTGTTGCTGGTGTACCTCGGAGTGTTGGTACTGAGGATGGTTATGAGGAAGCTGCTGAAGACTTTGAAGCTGTTGGATCTAGTGGTGATGACCAGAGGGATAGATCTGGTGAAGACAGAACTGCTCGGTTGCATAGATCTGGAACTCGGTTAAGTAATAGTTACCGAATGGAAGTTTCTACTTTCTCTGGTACTTTGAAGCTCGAGAACTTGATTGACTGGATTGGTGAACTTGAAGATTTCTTTGAGCTGGAAGAAATTGAAGATCCTCTTCGGGTGAGATTGGCACAGACAAAATTGAAAGGACATGCTGCTCTTTGGTGGAAAGAATTATAAAGAGATAGAGAAGATGAAGGTGAAATGAAGATCAATCGGTGGAGGTTGATGGTGACTAAGTTGAAAGCTAAATTCATACCTGCTGACTATGAGCTTGACTTGTTTAAGAAGTTGCAGAATCTGAAACAGAAGGATCTGACTGTTGAAGATTATACTGAGGAGTTCTACAAGCTTACTATTTGGTCTGGACACAGAGAACTTGGTAAGGAAAAGGTAGCTCGGTATGTGAATGGTTTGAGATTCAATATTCAGGATGAGCTTGGTATGCTGAAGATTGATTCTGTCGAAGATGCTTATCAGTATTCTCTGAAGGCAGAAGATAAGTTGAAGAGGAAACAACATAGTAATCCCCGAGGGAAGGAAAAGATTGATCACTCGGTAAAGGATAAACCGACTATAGAAGATGAACAGAAACTTGTAGAACCGAAGAAGAAGACAGGTAGAGTTATCTTTAAGGGTACTTGCTATAATTGTGGTGAAGAAGGACACCGTTCTTTTGAGTGTACACAGAAGAAGCTTGGTGACCGACGAATTGCTATGGTGAATGAAAATGTTGAGAATGAACCTGAATCTGAGAACTTGCTGGTTCAGCGAACATTGCTCGGTACAAAGGAGGAACCTTGTCAGAGGAGTAACTTGTTTAGGACTCGATGCAAGTCTAGAGGTAAACTTTGAAATGTTATTGTTGATAGTGGTAGTACTGATAACCTTGTTGCTGAGGACATGGTTCAAAAACTTGGTTTGAGTAGAATGAGACATCCACATCCTTATAGGATTGGCTGGTTGCAAGATGATCATGCTTTGGAAGTAAGAGAACAATGCTTTATTGATGTTCAGATTGGCCAGTATAAGGATCTTGTGTTATGTGATATTGTGGAGATGAATAGTTGTCATATATAGCTCGGTAGACCTTCGCAATATGATTGCAGAGCTATGTATGATTGTGTGAAGAATGTGTTTACTATTGAGAAGGATGACAGGAAGTTTTCCCTGATGCCTTTGCTAGATACAACACTCGGTAGGAGAAGTCTGAGTATTGGTAGCCGAGTTGAGTTGGTAGATCCTGAGAGAATGAATGATTAGTTTGGAGAACAGACCTGTGTGTTGTCAAGGAAAGACTTGAAAAGACAGAGGAAGTTGAAGTGGAAGAGTATGCAAAGTGAAAAGATGGAGGACTTGTATGTGAAGAACCAGTTCGGGGTTTTTGTGCTGAATCCCGGAAGATGTTCTCACATATGAACATCTTTTCGAACTTGGGGTGTCTGATGCAGGGGCATTCTTGGGTCCTCGGTGAATTTGCATGGTAGTGTGTTACTTGGCCGGTGTTACTCGGTTGTAGCCTTAATCGATGGTCTCGGTTATTGAAGAAAGCTTGGTCGCTGAAGGAACTCGGTGAGACTTTTTGTGCTCGATGGAACTGGTGTTCGGTAATGTCTGTGTTGCTCAGTGTTGCTTGGCTTGGTTGGTTGTTTCACTGGCGCTCGGTTGTTTCTCTGGTGCTCTGTAGTTCTGGTTTACCGACTGGAGTTCTTAGTGATTTGGTTGGTTGGCTTGGTGTATTTATTGTTAGTAGCTTTGTTGGATTCTCCTATGTGGATCTGGAGGCTGACATGTTGAATTAAATAATTGTAAGGCTATTTGAGAGCCGACTTGTATTGCATTTAATATTTGTTTGTAGGAGTTAATTGTTTCATCCAGCTGACTTGTGGCTGATGATTAGTATTTAAGGAGTGTTTGGGTAGTTGTTTAAGCAGCAGATCTGGGCAATCAAATGGGAGATCTGGGGTAGCAGATAAGTGAAGTTGTGGAAAAGATCCTGCGAGATCTTGCATATCAGATTGTTGTCTGATAGTTTGTAATAGTAGAGCTAGTGGTTTGTATACGTGGAGACAAGGAGATTGCTTGGTGGCTTGCGAGCACAAGTTCAGATCTGCCTTAGGGTTTCCATTAGTTGCTGATTTGTTTCAGAACTGAACTAGCTGGAGTTGTGTTGGATCTTGTTGATCTTGCTAAGTTACTTGTTGTTTGTAATTGGCCCTAACCCGGAAGGCCTTACAGCCGGGCATGTTAATGGAAAATATGTTTTGAAACATATCTTGTTGTGTTTTCCGCTGTGTTGTTCTGAAGCTGCAAGGTTGGACTGTCCTTAATTGGATCCACCATCCTTGACCTGCGTCAGGTTGTGAGCTCTGTCTCACTGTGGTGTTTTCCTTCTAACCGAGGGTTTCCACGTATATATCTTGTGTTGATCTGTGTACTTCTTTTACAATTATGAATGCTTGTTTTTACTTTGCTTAGATTACAAGAAGTACTAAACAAGATTGGAATTATAGTAGGAAATAGTTCTTACTGATTCACCCCCCCTCTCAGTAACCGGTTGGTAATAACAATTGGTATCAGAACCCAGTTCTCTATACTTAAAAGTCTAACAGCTTGAGAGAAAGATCATGGAGGGTTACCAGTATCAGAAACAGCTAGAGGAAGCCAACGACATTATTGCCTCTCTGGAGAATAGACTGAGGAGATCACTTGCAAAGAGAAAGGAGCTGGCTCTACAGTTGAATGAGACCAATGAAACCATTGATGAACTCTCTGGGCAGAGTGGATCTGATGAAGCTGAGGAGTTAGTATCTGAACTCATGGAAAAGAATCTGATCCTGACCAATCAGATCTCCAACCTTAAGAGGGAACAAGAGGATAATGCCCTGAGGATGACTGAACTTATTGAGAAAAAGAGAAAAGCTGAAGATGAAAGGAATACAGCAGTCAAATCCTTAACAGCCTTTGAAAAAGCAAGGAACCAGGCAGAGGAAGCTATAGGAGCAAATGAACTGATCATTTTGCAACACCAAGAAGACATGCAAATTGTCACCCAAGAAAATGCCAACATGCAGAAGGGATGGCGTGATAGGGATGAAGCATGCAAAAGATTGGCACTGGAATTGTATCAACTGAAGGAACAAATTAAAAAACTTGAAGAAAGAAATGAAACCCTGAGAAGATACAAAGAGAGCTCGGTCAAGCTTGATGAGCAACTTAAAGCTCAAAGAAAGCATAAAGATCAAACTGGTCTTGGATTCACTGGTGAAGTCACCAAAGAAACTGGTGAGTCTTCTGGAGCTAATAAGACAAGCAAGAAAGAAAAGAAGCCGCTGGCACAAAAAGGTAAGAAGACCTTTAACACATCTTGCAATCATTGTGGGAAACCGGGTCATAGAACAAATAACTGCAGGAATGCACCGGTAAAGCCAAACAACAGCTACTGCAAGAACTGTTGCAAGCTTGGCCACAAGACCAATGAATGCTGGTCCAACCCCACATCGGTGTCCAGTGGAAGCAGGGGAAGCTTCAAGGGCTACTGCTATGCATGCAATAAATTTGGACACAAGGTTGAAGAATGCAGATCAAAGACTATGACATTTAGATCCCCAAGACCGGTATTCACCAAGAGAAACAAGAATTGAAGCACAACCAACTGTGCAAATTGTGGAACACACAGCCACAATGACTCATGGTGCAAATCACCCAATACAAGAAGGGTGAACCCATGGAAGGCAACTGGGATAGTCTGCTATCACTGCAACAAAGTTGGACACCTAGCCAAAGATTGCAGGAACCAGTCATCCAACAAGAAGAAAGAACTGGTCAAATCGGTAGACAAGATCAACAAGGAAGAGAAGACTGAGAAAACAGTCAGACAGATTTGGTTCAAAAAGGAATCAAAGAGCTACGCTGAGGAGAAGACAGAGGAAAGATCATCATTTGCAGATGGTGATATCTCTTTAGAAAATTGAGCCGTAAAGGCTTAGAGGGAATCGGTAGATCATCTACCGTTCCCGGGAAGACTGGTGAGAATCGGACTCACTCAGTTTGCAAGGACAACCGGACAGGTAAGGAGTAATCAACCGGGGTTTGCCAAACCAAAAAAGCCGGATCACTGGTTGGCAAAAACGGAAAGAAAAGTTAGGTAATGCATTTATTACTGTAGCCGTTTAGCAAATAGTTACTGTTTGGTAATTACCGTTACGACCTAACCCTATAAAAGAAAGAAGAATTACTCATATTTTTACTTTGCTATCTTTGAGATTAACAAATTTTTATGAGTAATACTCTTGCGCTTTGATCATCGTGAGCGATTATCTATTAGATCGATCAAAGCTTCTTTCTGTGAATCAACTGTACAAAATGGCCTCATCATTCGCTACCATGAAGTTGATCAAGGGAGATCAAGTGGATCGACCTGCATACGATATTGCACCAATCCAGAATAGAGTAGTCGACATGGCTGGAGCTTTGTCCACAATACCTGATGGCGTCTTCATGACTGAAGATGTAACTGCATTCATCCACGCCAAGCAGGAAGAACTTGGCGAAACATACATTCAGGGTGAGTATGTCTCCTTGTGTGAGAACGGAAGATTGCAAGATCGATACGCAAGGTTGGTGTTGTCCAGTCCTATCAATGGAGTCACCTATCCAACCATCTTCCGACCAGATTGGATTCGACTGGTCCTCAGTCGAGTGCATGATCCAGGGTTTTGGCTACAAAAGGGAGCAGTTATAGAGATAACCAAGGATGGCATACATCAAGTCACTGGTTATAGTCAAGTAGGGGAAGCCTTGACGCTGCGAACCATCACAAATGCAATCATCACCAAGCTGACGAAATCCAAATCCAATGGTCATCTCATGACAGTGAACGGCATCGAAGATGATGGGGTTCGGTTTGCTTCCGCGGTGATAGGCTATAAGGTCTATCAGTCCAGCAACGTGAACAACATACCGAGAGGAGCCATACATGCAGCTCACCAGATTATGCACGACAATGCTCAATATGATATCTACGGAATTCATCGAGAGTAGATATTCGAGAACATGAAGAAGCTTGGTATAGTCAGAAAGAAATCGATGAAGTACGGGACCCTGTTAGTGTGCCTTTACTTTTATTATCAGAACTTCTTCCCGGGCATTGGCAAGGTGACATGGAAGACCGATAGACTGGTCATGCACTAGATAGCTGATTTGGCCAACCAACTGGGAAACCAGTTAAGCAATATAATGAATGAATATTTTGAAGCCTTTCAACTAAGGATGCACGCAAGGGAGCGGATACCATCATCAATCATTGAAGAATACAAGGATGATGTGTGTTTTCTAGTTTCTACCGATCACTGCATAATTCAAGTAGTGGAACCAAGAATAGAGTATGCTCCTGAGCTAGGATATGAGATCACTTCCAAGATTGCTAACGCATATGCTGATGCCCTAAATGAAGCAAGATTGGATCTCTCTGCAAACCGGTTCGGCACGTTCAAAGAGATTTTAGCGAATCTGAAAAAGAGGGCACCGATCAAGAATGTTTACAAGAGGACCCCCACACCAAAGAAGAAACCGGCCACTGAGCAACCCAAGGCTCAAAAGAGAAAGGCGAAAGCGGTATCTGCTACTCAAGAAGTAGAACAAGAGGAGTCAGACTCAGAAGATATAGTTCCTCTAATCAAAAGGAAGAGGGGATCAAGCAAACCGGTAAAGGAGGATCCACCGAGAAAAGCCAAGCTCTCAACTGATGAATATGTGGCTTTACTGAAGAAACCAGGGGAATGAGTTCAGTAGTGTCAAAATACAAGTTTGCTAATGAAGAAGACAGGAGAAAGATTGAATAAGGGGTTGTGCACTGCCTTCACAAATTTAATCTGCATCCTACCGAACTTATCAGAGTTGTACCGAAGGATCTCCTAGAAATAATTGAAGGCAGATGGGAAGCTTCAATGGAAAGAGAGAAGGAGCTAAGGATTCGAGCTCTTCTAGAGGTTCAGAATCACCTCACACTGGAAGAAGCCACAGAACAAGTTGAACTCCATCAGCAAACCTTCTTAACAAAAAGGAGGATCGGTCTCATGCTGGTCGGTCAAGATGAAAAAGTGCATGATGAAGTAGTAGAAATGTGGACCAAACTTCTTCAGACCCAGCAGAAAGCAGAGGAAGCTCAACGAAGAGCAATAGTTCCACCGGTTGCTGACACCGGTAAAGGGAAAGGACTGCTTGGAGTTGAAGCACCAGCAATAGTGGACATCATCGATGACGAGCAACGAGCCTGCACGACCAGCCGTTCTCATCTCTCCGAGCAAAGGTAACACTAAACCTATGACAGTCAATGATATAGTTGATGAAGTAATGGACTTTGGAATAGTAGACAATGTTGCCAAGTGGTATAGTGTGTTAGAAGAAGAGGATAAAGAGGTAGTCATTATAGCAATAGTGGAAACATTTCTAGACTATCATAGAACTCCAAGAGACTACAGGTCAAAGTTTCCACCGGAATTGAATTCTAGGCTTCAAACCAAATGGA
Source organism: Chamaecyparis obtusa (assembly GCA_027943335.1). Taxonomy (NCBI): domain Eukaryota; kingdom Viridiplantae; phylum Streptophyta; class Pinopsida; order Cupressales; family Cupressaceae; genus Chamaecyparis; species Chamaecyparis obtusa. The sequence goes on from BSBK01006692.1 coordinate 402,157, forward strand.
GAGCCGGTCTAGGAATAAATACAAGAATAAGTAGAGAAACCTTGTCTCAAGTTAGACCAAGCCTAAGTGAAGACCGCATAAAGCTTCTATTAGAAGAGGCATCAACGAACTTGCAACCTGGAATCAGAGTTCCCAAAATAATAAATGGACTTGATAAAGAGGTCTATGAAGAGACCTTGGATTTTTGGAAAAAGTATGATTTCAGTACCCTGGACAATTTAGGTCCTAAGGATCAAGCTGAAAATTACAGGCACCACCGGTCAGATTCACCACTGGTGAAGAACCTTCTACCAGAAAGGACAATGTTCAAGCAGAGGAGTTCATAGCTAGTGAACAAATAAATGTTGAACAAGAGATGGAGATTGAAGTACTGATGGGTGAACTTCATATAGCTGCAGAGCAATCGGATGCACTACATCAACAGGAACAGAATATAGAGGTTGAAGAGCAACCGGAAGCTGATGCTCAGGCTGAGGAAGAACCACCTGCCAAAGAAGACCTATCGGAAGAAGAGGTTCAACCGGAGAATACAGCTCAACAAGGAGCTGAAGAGAATAAGGGACAAGAGGAAGAAATTCCAGTCCACACTGAGCAAGCTCAACCGGAGCAAGAGCAAAGGCAATAGGAACAAGCAGACATTCCAAGCTCCTCATCTAAGAGGAAGTTGTCATTTGTCGAGGAGAAGGAAGCCAAAAAGAGTAAGATCACCGATACAGTGGTGGACATCAGCAAAATGTCAACAAGGCAGCTAAAAGAGCTGACTAAAAGGAAATAGGACATGGTCCTGACCACCGTAAAGAACATTTTGAGTAACTTTGTACCAGATGCTGATATAGATGAAGATGAACCGGTCATCGATCAACTAGAAGTTCTGGCACAGGAAATTGGTGAGGATCTCACTGATCCAGAAACAGTGGCCATTGACCACTATGAGAAGAAAAGATTGGAGATTCTTCACAAACAGGTTGAAGAAATCAAGGTGAATGTGTCAACCAACCTGAGAATGCTTCAACAACAACTTCAAGTGGCAGGAAGTTTGATTAGCAGAACTTCAAACTTTGAAATATTTTTGCAAGATCTGTCAGAGAAGTCAGCAAAGGCCTCAGAGGAGATTAGAGCCTTGTCCTCTCAGTTTGATATTAAGAACAAAACTGCAACTACTTACAATAGAGAAATGACAAGTTTAACTCAAACATTGAGGAAAATTGCTGAAGAAAAGAATAAGAGAATCCAAGATATTATTGGATTTCAGATGTTTTTGGCACCAACATTTGACATCATGAACCAAACAACAAATTCTACAAAAGCTCTGATCAATGAACCGGGTTACAAAACTGTGGAAGATATGGAAAACATCATTATTTCTCTTAAGACAGCCCAAAAGAACATAGAATATGTAACTGGTCAGTGGGCACCATTCCTTCATTCTACCAAAACAATTTATAAGGATATCTTCACCAAACTTCAAATGTGAAGAGAAGCATTAGCCTTTGTCCTATGGAGGCAAAAAGGGGAAGAAGAAGTAGTAGAGAGCAGAGGATATAGAAAGGGAAATGGGAAGCAGAGCAACACTCAGACAACAGAGGAAAGAGTAGAACAAAACAAAATAGGAACAAGACATAATAGCTTCAGTCACTCAACCACTGGAGCACTCAGACAGGGGAAGTGTGCTACAGAGGGAAGCAAAGTCTACAAGACCAAGGTATAAAATGTCACAAGTAAGTATGGTTTTGTGTATAGTTTTGCCACCAATGACAAAGGGGAAGATTGTTAGCAATATAAGTTGTCATTAGTGTAAAGTCACAAACACCATGCACCGGTAAAAGCTCACCGGTCACTCACATTACTTAGAAGACACTGGTAGACTAGATACAGAGTGTATGCACCGATAGATGAAGCAAAGGGGATACATCGGTAGACCGATCTAAGTACACAGTACCGGTCTCATAGTGTATACAAGGGATGAACCGGGTATAAGGTATACTAGTCTAAAACTGTCTAAAGATCCGCATCGGATTCTGCGGAACAATTTGAGTTAAAATCGGATTATACGGGACATCCACCGCTCAGAAGTGGAGTTAGCTTTTTAACAGGAGTTAGCTTTATTTCTACAGATGTTTTGCAAGGTAAACTCCAGATCATAACGCATAGCTTTTTTGCTACTTGCATGATTTATCATTGAGTTTACAGCCTGGCGGTTCTATGAGTTAAGGGTATCATTACGGCGAACTCTTGTATAAATACAAGACATAGGACGCAAGAAGTAAGGTTGTTGAGAATTGTTGAGTAAACAAAGCAGTGAAGAGACATTTGCGTAGCAATCATAGTCACTAGAGGTGAGTAGAGGTGAAAGGCAAAGAGGCAGAATAGAGATCAACAGCTAGGCAAACCGGGGAAAGATCAACAGGTATGATCTAATCAGACAATTAGTGTCATAATAGATCATTGCTTTTGTAAGGTGTGAAAGCAAGTTAAAATCCCTTTATCAGTGTGGACCTAATCGGTTCTTTGTAAAATCCCCTAATAGGGTAACATCTTTATTGATGATTGAAAGTCCTCTAACCAGGTGACTCTTAACAGGGTTAAGATCTTAACTGATCTTTTGTAAAATCCCTTAATCGGGTGGCACCTTAACTAGTGCTTTGTAAGCTCCTAACAAGGCGCCTTCATTCTACAGTAGTGAAGTTGTGAGCTCTGTCTCACCTTGGTTTTTTCCTTCTAACTGAGGGTTTCCACATATATATCTTGTGTTGATCTGTGTACTTTTACAATTATGAATGTTTGTTTTTACTTTGCTTAGATTACAAGAAGTACTAAACAAGATTGGAATTATAGTAGGAAATAGTTCTTACTGATTCACCCCCCCTCTCAGTAATCGGTTGGTAATAACATATCTTAATCTTATGACTTGAGACATAAAGTGATAATGGCCTAGGTATGCCCTATGTAAAATAAGTTGAGTAACTAGAGGTAGATCAGTTAGGTAAATTGCTCCATCCACACCAATGCATTTCTGAAGTGCAACTTAGGGAGAATGAGAGAACACACAAGGATGCAATGATGGATCCCAAGTACAAGGCCATGTTACATAACAAAGTATAAAAGAATCTCTCAACAACAATGAAAAAGAGAAAACTTCTCTCCAAAAGAGAATACAAGATGCTCTCCAAAAGTATGAAGAGGACTAAACCCCATGTGAGGAAAAGCTCCTCCTCATGAGAGGGAAGAAGAGAGACCATGCAGCCCCTCAAAGTAGGATCTCTTGCCGTGATAGTAGATGTTAGTATGCTTCCAGGACCGATTGTGTATCACTTTTTTCAGTTTCAACATTTCAGATCATACTCCATGATCCATCATAGTAGATGTTTGATAATGAATGTTGGGGACAATCCAATCCTATTGAACAACATTAGTCCTCTTAAGAAGAAAAAAATTAAAAAACCAAGAATGTATGCAAGTTGTTTTCCAATTCTTGCAAGGACTATAAGGAAAGAAAGATCAAGATGTGATGTCTCTAAGCTTTGCTCAAGCACTCCCTATGTGAGTGCCAAAATGTGCCACAATCAGGTTAGATGTTCCAGGCCACATTGATGAAAATGACAATCTAGAAGCTTATGGAAATAGATGTATAACATAATCCAAACAGAAAGATGCCTCCAAATGCTACTCAAGGCACTCCACACCAATGCCAAATTATGACAAATGATGATGTAGAGAAGGAACAAGAGGGATTGAAGGTGCCCTCACAACATTTGAAGAAGATGATGCAAAGCCATAGGAGCAAACATTAAAGAGGAGTTAAAAATCCTCGATATTGTTCTCAAAGCCTTCAAAATAAATGTATGTCATTAGAATTTAGAATCAACAAGAGGTGGAGATGAGATCTCAATGTTAGTCATCTGACTACATTTCTCATCCCTGAATGATGTGACCACACAAGATACTTGACTGTGAACATCTGGTATATTTGTTGATGCTAGACTACTAGAGTCCTTAGCCCCCAGATGTTAAAATCACTCTCTGCAAAAGTTAAAAAACCATAGAATATTAAACTTAACCCATTGACAGAACTTGTAACACTGGAAGTGGAAAAATATTATAACTACTGGACAATAGACTGCTCCAAATCTCTAGGGCACAAATGATTTCTGCAATTGTACAATGGTACAAATAGTTGTATAATTTATATGATTGGAAGGTAAAATTTTATTTGATGCCTCAAAGAAAAACTATCCAATTTTTTATAAAAAGACAATTGATCTTTAGTTTCTTGGGTCTTTTGGATGTGATGCTAGGATTAGATTTGTCCCAAAATGCTCCAAAAATGCAACTACCTTATGAATTCAACAACCACTTTCCAAATCAAAACCCTTCTAGATCTGGCCCCCAACGTTCAATTTGAATAAAATAAAAGGCTAAACTAATTTTCTTGGATACCTTGAATTCAATGGTGAGCTCAGATTTTGCATCTACATTTTCTAAAGTGATCCTGCATTACAAAGCTACATAGAGGAACCTCCATAATCTGGTATTTCTATCAAGCTTTTTCAATTCCAAGCTATCATATCACCCAAGATTGGAGCATATTCAATTTTTTAAGACCAGCCAAGATATGCAACCTAAATCTCTCAAAAAGACTAACAAACATCAATTAGTGTCTGTCAGAAATGATTAGTGAGTTTAAGATGAGCAATTTGCACAAGCTTGAATCTATTTTGTTTTGAAATCATTGTATGCATTCATTTCATAAATAATAGCAGTAAGAAGTTTCTTTCGAGTGGACAAGGGAAAAATGTTGGTGTGTGTGTAAATTGCATGCATTTATTGTAGAAAGCTTAGTTCCTTTATTATAAATTATAATATATAAACATATATTATAGTATATAGAGCCTACCTTATATTATACTGTGATGTGTTCAAATATATATTATAGTATGTATAGCCCACCTTATATTATACTGTGATGTGTTCAAATATTAGAAGATTGGTTAAATAGTCCAAGTCTCTTATTCATCTTATATAGGGATTCTTAAATGCCCGGAAACATTTAATACCATTTGGGTGGTTATATCTTTTCATTAAGGCATATTATCTTTTAGTTAATAAAACAATATTATGTTAATTAATAATAAATCTCTAATGGTTGTATATGGTGTATGATCTTTTAACTAAGGAAATAATATAATATTAAAGCATTTGTAACATACATAACTAATTAATCCATATAGGAAATTCATTCATTTTAAACTTTCGACTTTGTGTTCATCAAACCTATTACATCTGAAATTTGATTACATAACATCAAATTTATACCCTTAATACAACTAGCTAAACTTAGTCAAAACACTCTTTATCTTAATTAAATACTTTAGTTAGAATGAGTTTTATTAAATAGCCTTCTGCATAAAGTCTTTAACACAAGGTGGTATTTAAAACCTATTTTTTTTGTTCTTTATACGGAAATAAAGGGTCAACATGACATCCCCTTGACTCGTACAATGTTTAATAAAATATTAATAGTTTATTAAAATGTGTAGAATACGGTATACCTTCACTCTGTTCAGGTAAGGATGATTTCAATAATGCATGAGATTTGCTTCTTTGGATCTGATCGTGTAAAGAGTTGCATTGTGGTGTTTTATCCCCATCCACGAATCTTGTTAGGTTTGTACTTCTTGACAAATGGTGAACCCATCCCTCATGCAAAGATAACAGGATTTAGAAGATATATGGAAGATTAATGTTACTGCAGCTACTTTATGAATCTAGCAACCACTTCTCATATTCAAACCCTTGTAGTTCTGGACCCCAATGTCCAAGTTGGACAACTCAAAAGGTTACATTGACTATTTTTGACACCCTTTTTTTGGTTTGGTAAAAGTAAATTTAATATACAGTGCTATAAAGTATAAACTACTAACTAATCCTTTCCCCATAAATCCCTGATACAAAATACAGCATTACAGCCCCTAAAATCAGGAGTACCCTCCCTGAAACATTAGAACATGGACTGTTACATAAATAATCCCCTCCTCCACCAAACACGATAAAATTATACTATAGCAGACCAAAATTGGGATTTAATCCCATACACTATCGACAGAGACATATTCAAATGTATACATTATAAATACTATGCCCAAAAGAGTATACACACTTAAAAACATTTTTGAAAATCCCACCCACAAGTCTGCACACAGAAAGCTTACTGGTCAGAGACCCCTTCTTAGTCCACGGACGCCCGCTAGTATTTTGGCCCCAGTCCCGGCTTGTAAGCACCTTCTGCAACTGGGCCAGCTTTTTCTGACGTGCCTCCCATTTCAACATGTTCCTTTCCCTTTCCTTCTCATGAACTAGACCTTTCATAAGATCCCATCTCACAGCATCATTAACCCGTCTGTCTCTCACATCCGCACCGACTCGCCAAACCAAGAATGGTATAAACATGGACTTCTCTCCACCCAAATCCCTCCAATGCCCCTCCTCAGCACGAAAGCCTCTGCCCGGCTCTTCCATGGCAAAATCGATACCATCCCGTCCAGCCATTCGCTTTTGACACATGTCCTCATCACCCACAGAACTTCCTCCTTGGAGCCCAATTCAAGAGCCCAGGCAAGCAACATAGAAGCAATATCAATATTGGCCCAAGATCTATTGTCTGCATACAAAAAATCATTGTCAAAAACAAGATGAAGAATCTTCCAAAATTCAGGTTTGTCAAGTTTGAAAACATTCCTCATCCTCTTTACTGTGATTTCCCCAAAGAAGCACTGTTGTTGGGTGCCAGTCCATAGCGTAAAATTTGGCTCCATTTTCATACAGACCCTGATCCTATCTGCCCAAACTGTACGCGATCTGCAGAAGCAGAGAAAAGGCATGGCGGGTACTGGAAAATGATGCCACCAAAACCCTTAAAAGCCTCCTACAAAGCTCAACAAACCAGGAAGACTCACAAAAAGCCATGACATCTTATCATTCGATTATGCGTTTATCTGTGGCCAAGAATTCTCTAGACTCACATGATGCGAGTGGTTTCTAATTAAGTTGCCATGATTTTTATGATCTTCTATCGTATACCCCACTTGAATTGACTGTCATTGTAATAATTGCATCACCCGCCACCCAAAGCCATCAACCGGGTTACATGGGTAAAGGGGTATAAGGGCAATGGTCACCAAATTTTAAAATTTTAATTCAAACTATGGCATATGAGACTATATGGTAATCCCTCTATAGTCCTCCATAATGCTTCCAAGGTTTTGGAATGAACCTGCCCATTTTGATAGTACATCTGTAATTGCATTACCTTCCCTTAAAACATGCGTGATTTTGTAATATTGAAACTTGTTTAGTTTTTTGTGTATGATGTCCACAATTTTGCTAATCTTCCATACTTGAACTTTCCCCGCCACTATTGCATTCACAATCACCTGTGAGTCACCTTCAAAGTGTACCTTGTCAACTTCTAATTTACACACCAAATCCACCATCATTAGGGCTGGCATTGCCTTGGCCTCATTGTTAGTAACATCTTCCAATTTTGAAGAAGCAAAGGCCACAATGTTTCCATCCTCATCTCTTGCTACACATCCTGCACTAGATGGCCCCAGATTACCTTTAGAGGCACCGTCGAAATTGATTTTTTATCCAACCTTTATCCGTCTTATTCCATTGAGCCTTCTCCCTGCCCTTGCTGGAAGGATTAACCCTTGAAAGTCCATAAATGGGGACCATTTTGGACACCTTGAATTCAATGGTGAGCTCAGATTTGCATCAACATGCTCGAGAATGAACATGCAATACAAATCCACACAAAGGAACCCCCCAAAAATCTGGTATTTTTATCAAGTTTTTTGAGACTTCAATGTAGTATATGATGCAAGAGGAGCACATTCAATCTTTCAAGACCAATCAACGTTTGCAACTTAAGTATCTCAAAAAGACTAACAAGAAGCAATTAGTGTCTACTGGAAACGATCAGTGTCATTAAAATGAGTAAGGTTTGTTTTAATAAATAATAGCTATAAGAAGTGTCTTTAGAATGGACAAGGTAAAAGTGCTGGTGCCTATGTGCGTTGCATCATTTATTGGAGAAAGCCTAGTTCCTTCATTATAGTATATGGTAATATATTTTAGTATGTATGATGTGTTTGAATAGAAGAGCTTGGCCAAATAGTCAAAGTCTCTTAGGTTTATTTATATCTCTATAACTGCTGTAATAAATGTTCTTCATTCCTTATGATAAAAATCAGATTGAATCCTTTATTGATTAATAATTAAATATTATAGACCTTTTGGTCTATTAGAATTTTAGAATTACTTATCTGGTATGTTCTATTACTTATTTGGTATGCTCTATTCTCAGTAATATTGTTGTAGTTCCTGGTAATGATGGTTTATTTTTCTAGTGAGAAATGCAGAAGTATATTATGTTCATTGTATTCATGCATACATTTGTGTATCTCTTTCGGGAATTATTTATGTGAACGGACTAGCATGTATTTAATTCTTTTTACTTGCTGACTTGAGCATTCTTTATTGGATGAAGGAAATCTGTTACATCATTTTTTGCAGCATATGATGCACTTTGTGAAGAAGGAACTGCAACACCTGTCTGCAAAGCCCTTGATGAAATTGCAGACATCTCAGTGCCAGGTTTCTTTTGTCATTTTATCCAGGCTGCTGATGATAAACATTTTTGTGGTTGTCTCCAATACATTTGATTTTTTATTAACCTTCCTATCACTGGATGATACTCACTACTATATTTGATTATCCAGCAACAAAAGATCATGTGAAGGTACAGGGAGAGATTTTGGAGGGGCTCGTGGCTCGTATTGTGAGCTCTGAGAGTTCTGAGCACCTAAAAAAGGTGCTTGAGGAAATACCACCATCACCTGACTGTGAAGGTCCAAAGAAAATTCTTATCCCTATCTTTTGGCAATTTTTCTTTTGTCTGCGCAAAACTTACTCATAAAATATTCCATTAAAAAAAAAATGCTGCTGAAGAAATTTAATGTTCTGGGATGTTTTTCCTGAATTTCAAAATTATCTGTGTTAAATGTTGTCATATTCTATATTGTGCGGTGAGTATAAACACAAGTAATTGAGAATATGGGACTGCACAGGGTGATCTTATTTGGAGTTCTCAAAGTGGGCATCTCCATTTTGAATTCACCAAAGAAAACATTTAGGATTGTTAAGGACTTGGAAAGGATATTGATCTTTAATTGCAGCTGAAACAATATTTCATGTCAGAATTTGAAGATCATATCCCTGGTTGCATGGCATTTTATGGCTCAACCCCTTTATTGGAGATACATTATTTTGAACTTGATTTGCGGTCTTAAGGCCAGAATATGTGCTATTAACCTTGGATGGAATGTGCTAAGAGTAAGAACTAATAGAAGAAAAAGGTCAAATTATTTACCGAAATAACCAACAATGTGAAATATTTAGTATAGTTAATGCTCAATTCTTTAGTGTATTTAGAGCTCTGATGCTATTGAATTTTGATCTAGAGTGCTTTATAGTTAAGTTAAAAGCAAGGAATGATTTTCTAATTGCTTAATATATTCACATTTCAGATTCAGCTAGCTCAGTGATCTTATCTATAGAAACAAAAGTCACATTTTTTTTAAAGGATTGTTTTAAAGTCACGTATTTTAGATTTGAGCAGATAAAATGAAGTGGCCTTCGTAGTTAAGCATGACAATATTAACAGTTATTCCTATAGGCTGAATATAGAAAACTACTGTCTGTAGGTGGATTATATGCAGCTACAATAGAAGCTTTCGCTAACTTTGTTGTGCATCTAATTGTGTCTTTTAAACTCCAATTGGCAGCTAATAACAACCTTGGGTTAGGACTCCGCGAGATATGTGCTGCTAATAAATCAAGTGAACAACAGGTACGTTGCTAACTTGTTATTTGTATGAATTTATCATTACCCACCATTCAGACTGATATCATTAGTATCATTTGGCAGCAAATAAAGGCTCTTCTCAGAAGTGTTGGCACTGCAATGTGCCCAGACTATACTGATTGGTTTGGCAATGAAACTGTGGATATGTGGTCAAAAAGTTCTAGCCACGCACTGGTTGCAAAGTTCAGACAGTCACATCCAGCAGACTATGCTACATCAAAGTTACAAGTGAGTTCTTTTTCCTGGTATGGTATTGTTTGAGGATTTAGCTCCACAAAACACACAGTACATAAAACTAAGAAAGAAAAGAGCCTCCTAAACTGTACTCTATGTTAATATATTTCAGATTCTAGCAAGGAATATATCAATCTATAGAAATCTAACAAAACTAAGCAGAGGATATAATATAAGAAATTACAAGGGAGGAAAGATAGTACCCGGAAATCAGACTTTGACTATGCCTTCAAGCTTTCCAATGTATGTGCCAATTAGCCCACCTAGGGCTTATTTCAACTTAGATCCAAGGTGACATCAACTAGCACTACGTGTGTCTTACGATCTGCAATTATAACTGCACCCAATCTGCACTTGATATGCAGTCCTGAACTTTTACTTGAGTTCTTCAACATCTATATGCTGGAATGATCACACCAGTTCGGCAACTAAAGGCAGCTAGTGATTGCTCCAAATCACAGTCAAGACTTGGCGCTTAATGGCTGTTACGAATTATATACTTCAGATCTGATGTAAATCGCATTTCCAGTTTACACCATGAATTTGCTGATCCAATTGTTTGCTCATTTATGATCTTGCTGACTTCACACAACAATATTCGCTCCTCTATAGCTGACTAAAATTTGCTCATTAATGGTAAGATTTCGCTCCAACAAGAGGATGAATTTGATCCTTGAAGGAGAGGAAAGCACGTTATGTTTTTTTGGTGTTCTCTCCTCTTGGATCGAAAACGTATATATATGAGATTTTGAAGTGCTTAACTCCTCTCCTAGGAGTCAGCCGACTTGGGCCACCCAAGAGGCTTATTATTTTATAATGAATAAATAATAAATGCTTATTATTTATTATTACAAAATCGCCCTTTATCTCTTTATATATATTAATTAATTTAATTCATTTTGACAAAGGGTAATTAATAAATATATTACCAAAATATATTCTATGATTATTTCCTTAATTTCGTCCTCTTATTTATTCCATAAATAAGCGTTGATCTTGACCGTAAAGGCCATAATATTAACACTCTTTACTCTTCATGAGAATATTTCTGGCTGGAACAGACCATGAACATGTAAAGTACCCAAGAATATGCACACAGAGGCTCCTCAATCTCATTTATGTGCAGTAGGGCAGGGCTGCAGTGAATTGTACCAGGTGGAGGGAGATATTTACAAGAATGGAAATAACTATGCAGAATGAGTTGATAATCCTATCATACTTGTTGCACACTAGCAGTAGTGTTAAGTCATATCCATCAAAACTAGATTATCAAATTTGAACAATGAAGATCATATCCCTCGAGATTATATATATCGCATTGAATAATGAAATGAGTTTAACTGTAAACTAGATTTCCATGTTATGGCATTTAATATACACAAGTGAAGGGATACATGACATGATGATGCTCTTGACAATATTAAACAATAATTGTTATTGTACTAAGGGTTGTAACATGCTTTCAACTTAAAATGATTCAAATGCTAAGGTTAACCATAATCTTCACCGAGGTGTCCTCACTTCATAAAATCTACCATCTCAGTTTTATATGCTGCTGCACAGAAATAGTAATTAAAATGATGTTCATAGAGCATTTAAAAAAAAGCAGTTGCGCTTGAAAATTATATGTTTTTAACTATGATAATCCACATCATATGGCTGAGAATGATGGCACAGAGGTCAATACAATAAGCTAACTAGTAAATACTGCGTTATAATAAATAAGGGACATGCAACACAATTAAATTCATCAATCCTTAAGATTCATAAAGGAAACATTATAGCAGAATAATTATCTTCTATTCAATGTGAACATGGATAATACACATTTACAGAAATAAGCACTAGACAGAGGGATGCAAATTCTTACATTCAGAAACGAGGAGGAAAAACATCCCAGCTGATTGGTCAAACTGCAATGATTTGAGTGTAGTGGCACATTTTCTCATTATTAATGATGGTCAGAGGTTTGATTACAAATAATAAGTACAGTTACAAGAAAGATGATTATGATCCAGAAGGCTGTGAAACACTCAAGTTTCTGTAATTGCTTGTGGTTCACCTTGACAGTGTTTGTGACAGTTTACTTCCTACTGAGATGTTGGATAGACATGTATGTTGACATGGTGCAAAATCTAGATGTATGTTATAATTGAAAAACGAAAAATGCTGAGAGGGGGAGGGGGTGAATCAGTATTTTAAAAACCTTAAAGGAAACTGGAAAGCACACTCAACAAATGGAGACATGACAGATATTTTTCTCATGTGGAAAACCCAAGCTGGGTAAAAAACCACAGCTTCACTAATCAAATGGGCTACAACCCCCTTTACACAAAGAGTTACAACTCTTTAGAAATACAATCCTGAACATGCTCCAACCTGCTCCAAAGGCTACAACCTTTTATGAAGGAAATATGAACAAAATTAACACCACAATAAGTTCTTGGTCTTCATTGAAAATGTAAAGACCCAGAAGTTGATTTAAAACAAATCATAGTACAGAGCTCTTCAATGCTGTTCAAGCTTCCAACAAAAACTACTCTCCCCCAACATCGTCTCCTTACTTATCTTGAAGACTGATTCTCAAGATGAGCTTTTTGGTTCCAGAATGACAAAAAAAAAACTTGCACAATGCCACTGTGTTTTTCTTTTTTCTTCAGATTCTTCAAAAGTGTGTTGTAAAAGAACATACACCAGTTTACCACCAGACGGTATCTCTCATTTTCTAATGCTTGACTTTTCTTTGTATATGCTTTTCATAACTGTTGTTCTTTGTTCTTTTAATACTCTGTCACTGTATACACATGAAACTCTATTTCCACGCACACAATAAGTCGAAATATATGGATACACGCTCCAGCTCAGAGCACATTCGAGCGTCAGTTTTTGGATTCACTCTCCCTGTTCTTACCTCGTGTTCATGCTACTTCTTCAAAGAGAACAATACGTTTTTTTAACTTCATAACGTATATGCTTCACTGCATTCTGCGCGCCATGTTAAACCAATCACCTTTTCTTCATACACCTATTCTTGGTCTCTGCATATATTTCCAGAAATCTGGCCCCGTGTTGTCTGGTATTAAAAAACGTAGCTTCACACCTTTTTACGTTTGAATAGTCTCCATCCTAATTTCTTAAAACTGCAAACTCAAAAAAAAATGCTTAGTCTTGTCTCATGCCCGCGTTTTTCTTTTCCTTTGTCTTATTCAACACACTGCATTGCATGTTATTATCGTGACTTAGTCATGATCCATGTTTTGGAAATGAGCACCAGTCCTTGAACACATACAAGCGAGATTTGTGAACACGGGTCGTACAACCATTCGCGAGTTCACTGTTGTTAAAAATGCGAGTTGCTTCAAAGACATTCACATCGATTCCAAAAACAAAATGTCTACGACAGTGAACCACCAATCTTAGAAAGAAATGAGATATCTGCACTCATTTTTGAAAAGCCTCACGTTAACACCTGTTGTTTACCCGCTGGGGTAAACTTAGTATTGCACAGACATAATACAGGAAATATAATGAACACAAAATATATCATAGAATAATAAATACTTTCATTAATCATTCCAGACTGGCAAGCACATTTACATCGTGATGATCATACAATAAGATCTCCCCTGTTCATCCTCCGAGAGGGTATGTAAACTACCCGAAGGGCCACAACCGAAGCGTCACTATCTAACCTCTCGGTCACTAACGATCGAGACTAACATAATACTTTATTAATATAATAACCGGTACATTCAAATATCCCGACAACATCATCCCCCCCCAAAAAAACAAGTCATCTCCGACGACTTATAACAATAGGGAGATGAAACACACTACATAGAATAAGAAAATCACTGAAGAGAAGGGGCGGAGGGTGTCCCTGAAAAAGCTGAAGTGCCGCCCTCCCCATCAATGTTGCGTCGTTCTTTTTCCGTCACATCACATTCCTCCTGTGCTTGCGCCAAACTTGTTTCCAAAACATACTTTCCAACTGTAGCCTCCGCTAACACTTGTTCAAACAACACTGTCTTCCAAGCCAATCTAACCTCGATAGGCACCTGTACCACCTTAACTCTTGGGTACGCTGAGCCAAGTGTTGCTCTATTGCCTCCAACCGGGTGGTCAGCTCCTCCTGAGCTCTCTGTGCATCCACCAAGACAGCCTCATGTCCAGCCAACACCTACTCCTCTGAGTGCCTCAAAGCGTAGTACCCCTCTCGAAAGGCTTGCTCCAGTGCTATCTCCACTTCTGGCATGCAGACACTCCATGCCTATAGCAGCTCCTGGTCTCATCAACCGGTCACACTTTCCAAAGGCTGATAACTGAATACTTTCCTCCTGTCGTTTTCGATGGCCCAACTCTCAAACCTTCTCCTCCCTGCTGCTAGTCCTTCCTTGTTCCGAGATGCATCCTTGTTTGTATTTGCTGTACGGTTGTCTCTTTGCATCTGCCGTGCTGCCGTACGGAAACTAAACTCTTCTCCCCATGTGTTTGTACGGCTTCCTTATCCTGTGCCGTGACCATACGGTGAAGTAAACTCTTCTAGCGCTCCTTGCTTGTGACCGTACGGTGATCTTGCCAACTTATGCCGTACAGTCTTTATATCGTCTTTTTATCGTGCTTATGCCGTATGGTGTGCCGTACGGTATGTATAAAATTTTTGCTTCCTTGCATTCATATGTTTCATTCTCACACCGTACAATGCTGTATGGTAACATGGCACGCATTTTTCCTGTTGAACTTGACTGTACGGTACCAACCGTACGGGTGCTAATAACTTGCTTTCGTGCGTCATACCTGCCGTACAGTGTTTATAACATGTTTTTTTTCCTTTTCCCGTGTCCGTATGATAGTACGGTGTTTTCTCGCTTTTTTTTTTCTTCTTTTTTTTTAACTGTATGGTCATACATAGCCGTACAAGTATTTTTCAATTTCCTGTCCGGAGGCTTCTCTGGTCACCTGTACAGACGGCTCTGCCTGCCTGACCGCTCGAGTCCCTCTTTGTTGCTCTGTCCCTCCTTTCGGATCCATCCTCTCCGGGGAAGGTTTCAATTTGGTCATGGTGCTGGCGTCATGTATCCGTTCGTCGAGAGTCCATAGAGTGTGTCGTTGTTCCCTCTCCCTGTCGCCGTGTCTATTTTCAATGACGATCCAAAAGCTTGGAACCATAAATTCTACAGGGACCACGGTCTCCTTCCCGTACATAATAAGGAGAATAAAGATTTTGAAGGCTGCGGTCTTCCACACAGGATTCCAATCGTCACAGACATGAATGAGCTTAGGTTCCTCTTCCTTGCCCAGATTCATTGGTTTGACAAACGGCTCCTTATTCTTCATGGGGTTTGGCTCATCAAATTTATGCGTTGGGACTTTGCTTACTTTCGCATCCCCTTCGTTGTATTCACCGTACTCGGAGGGAAATGTTTCCGACACTTCCTCAATACTTAGTACATTGCATGTTGGTCGAAAGAGTTTGGAATCCTCTATTTGCTAGTGGAAGAGACCGTTCAGTGAATCTACATCATCCTCTGCGTATTCTCCCAATCTTAGCACACCTTCACTATTTGGTTCCATTCCGTTCCTTCCTTCGTCTTGTGGGTCATTTTCCCCTTCGGATTTGGATCCTGAGGAAGAGGCGAGTTCCTCGCTCACCAACTGGGTCCGGAGATCAATAGTAAATTTCTTGCCTCCGCTCTCCATCGAGAGTGTATTCTGTTTCCAGTTATGGTTTGCTTTTGCTGCCACCAGCCATCCTCTTCCCAGGATGGCGTCATACCCCTTCTGCTTAAGTGGGATGACCATGAAGTCAAGTACAAATGGTTGTGCACCCACCGTAACTGGTTGTGCCATCAATGTTCTGAGGGGTTTAATCCCATGCTGATCGGCACTTAACAGATTGAATGTTGGTGGCCACAAGGTAGGCTTCCCTAATTTTTTCCATGTGTCCTCAGGTAGGACATTTACTTCGGACCCGCCATCTATTATGGTGTCCGTTAGGATAGTGCTGAGAATGCCCATCTCCACCACGGCTGGGTGTCTGTCATTATTGACGGCTAGCAGCATTGGATCCGTTGCGGAGCCTCCGGGTATGGAAGTGTCTGTGTGCTTCGTGTTGGTTTGGCCACACTGCGTGCCTAGTAGGACTGTCCCCAAATGTGGCATGGTTTGTAAGAGGTCCTTGAGTTTCACTGGTACCTCCAGTTCGAGCATTTGTCGTACAATGTTTCGTTCGGCGTCTGTGTCGTAGGGTCCTGCCGGTTCTTGTGTCTCTCGTTGGGCTTTCATATCCCTTTCTATTTCTTCCCGTGCTTCCAACATCCTTTGTTTCTCCGTATGGGGATGGGGGGTATCTCGCTTCCTTGGCTTGCCCTCGGGTAAGAGCCAATATTACTTCTCTTATCTTTGCATTTCCTTCAATATCCAGCAGGTTGGTCCCTACGCCAGACTTAGGACAATTAGCATCTTCATGGTACCCAGGGCCGCACCACCGACACAGCTGCTGAGGGGCGTCATTATTATTACACTTGCTTGTGTAATGACCCCATTGGTTGCATGCCCTACATTGGATCATTGGGCGTCCCTTCGCATCATATTGGACCCTGTTACGGGTGGAATTATTATTGTTCCCTCCACCTCGCCGGTTGCCACGGTAACCTCCTGAAGATGCATTATTGTTTGGTTCCGTCCCCCTGATGTGGATGGTTGTTCTTGTGTATAGAGTAGTTGCTGGTTTCGTGACTTCATGTTATATGGGCATTCCTTTGTGGAATGTCCCATAATCTGACAAATGTCACAGAATGCCTTTTTGGGACAGGCACCCTTCGTGTGGCCGCTTTCCTTACACTCCGTGCACCAGAGTTCGTCGTCCTTATCTCGCACTCCCCTTCATTGACTTAAATTCTTTTAGCATTCTTTCCATGTCTTTCTGGAGTGCCCTGACTTTTCCCTTCGACTCCCCATCACTACCACTGTCATCATCCGAAGTGTCACCTTCGTCAGAAGAGGACTTGCTTCTTTTCTTCTTGGAGGTCTTTTGTTCACTCTCCAAGTCCATTGCCTGGTTACAGGCATCTACGTATGAGGTGGGAGGCACTAGCTTCATTTTCTTCCGTAGGTTAGATTTCAGACCCTCCACGAACCATCTTTTCTTCAGGCCGTTCGATGGCTGGCTATCCATTTTTTCGACTAACTCCTTCAGTTGGTGACTGTAAGCCCGCACAGTCTCTTTCTTACCTTGTTTGGTACCGTATATCTTGGAAACAATTTCATTGTCATCCCTCAGGAGCCGAAACTCCTTTTGGAATTCTGTCTTGAGTTTGTCCTAAGTGGTCACCTTTGTTTTGTCCAGGTTGGAGTACCAGTCGATGGCTACCCCTCTCAGTGTGGCCGGAAACTGTTTTACCCATTCTGTGTGGTCGACGACGCCATTCGCCGACCAGATTGTCTCGCACGTACGACAATGCCGTACTGGATCTTCCTTCCCATCGCCATTGAATTTTGGCAACTTTTCCTTATGTGCCGCCATGGTTGGTCGGGCTGGTTTTGGTTGTTGCGTGTGTGGTGGATTTTGTGCTCCTGCGCCACCTGTGCTAGAACCGGTGCCCACGTTTCCTTGGCCGATTACTAATGGTACTTTTATCTGTGTAGCGGGTGGAACCGTATTGTGTGGAGTCGTTGGCTCCAATGGTGGGTTCACCTACGTGTCCCGTGTGCCTTCGGTCGTATTGTCACTGGCACCTCTGGCAATGCGCTCACCTTCGTAGTCTCCGTCCTTCGCATGCCACGTGCGGTTCAGATCTTCAAACTGGTCTCGCTCTTCTTGAAGCAAGACTTGCCTAAGTCGCGTTTCTTCGAGTAGTTCTTCTCTGCTCCGCACTCTCCGATGCTCCGGTGAGATGAACGGTTCCCAGTCGGCCCCTGCACCTTCCGTACCACTTCTGGGGTTCCCTTCGGGCAACCCTCCGGCAAGCTGGTCTTTGGCAAGTTGCCTCAGCCTACACCGACGTTCACGCTGTTGCGCGGAGATCAAAGCCTTCTGTGCGGCCTCGCCTTCATCATCTCGTGCCTTTTTATTTCAATCTTTATTTAAAACATTGGGCATAAATCCTTTCCTCACTTCTCTGCCTGAGTACGTCTATGCAACGGCGCCAGATGTTTACCCGCTGGGGTAAACTTAGTATTGCACAGACATAATACAGGAAATATAATGAACACAGAATATATCATAGAATAATAAATACTTTCATTAATCATTCCAGACTGGCAAGTACATTTACATTGTGATGATCATACAATAAGATCTCCCTAGTCCATCCTCCGAGAGGTATGTAAACTACCCGAAGGGCCACGATCGAAGCATCATGACAGAATTGTCTAACCTCTTGGTCACTAACGACCGAGACTAACATAATACTTTATTAATATAATAACCAGTACATTCAAATATCCCGACAACACTTGTTAGCCTACCATTGGTATGCCTGCCATAGTATGATACTTCTACAAAAAACGCATAAGTAGGAAGAATAATACTTCTGCAAAAAACACACTGGTAATAGCAGAGACATTCGTGACAGTTGGTGCATATGACCTGTAGAGATGCTAGAAAGGATTTGTCCATACTGCCAAACATTCCACTTTCGAAACTCAAACAGTTGGAGAGAAAGACAAAAATGCTCCAATGAAAATGGCTATCCTTCTTATGAAAAACAAAGGTCATGAGAACCGGACATGTGTTACTTCGGAAACTCCTTAGAGACTCACAGGTTTGCAGAGAAAGAACAATCGAAATACTGATATCAATGACATAAAATTAACAATAATATGGCATGGTGTGGAACAATGATCCTAAATGGCACTTTAGTTATGCAAAAACTATTGATGTTAGTATGTCAAATTTAGAGGATCCAAATATGTGGATGGGATACGTGATTCTGATATTTGGGGGTGATGGTGCATAGGTTAGGTGTCAAAAAATGTAACAACTTGATCGATCTTTTAGGGTGTTGCCTTTGGATGTCTTGAAGGGAACCCCTTAACTCATGTGAAGCATCAATGATTTTGTGGAGAAAGGAAGCAACAATGCGTGTACATCTCCAAGTGTTTGGGACCTATTATGAAGAATGCATAAATTTTATGCAAACTTATATAGTATGACGTGTCATTGAGGTTTCCTTGTGAAGAATGCTTTGATGTGGCACACCAACTTAGAGTGGATAAATCTGGTTGAGTGCTATTCAGATGTCAAATGTGGCATTGTGGTTTGGCAATTAGCCTCACTTAAGATTAAGTTGTCCATGCGATGTTCCAATTTAGGGAATGCTAGTTTAGTTGTGTAATGTCGTAAATTTGCACCCTTGTGTAATTTACCATTACGTGATTTCCATACCTTAGGTGAAATACAAAATTCCACACAAGCCTTCTCTTAACCTTGTCATCACTTGCTAGGACTCTTGGCCATGTAGCTTGGTCGATCCACGACATGTGCGCATTGTAGAGATGTCTGTGCGACACACACTTGTCTCACAAATATGCAAATGCGTAGTGATTCATTGAAGCATTACAATTGTGACCCATGCAATGTAACACCTCTTACCATTGCCCATCGACGCCAAGATTCAACCCAACCATGTTAAAACTTCATTATTGAGTTTTGTTTGCTCTATCTTGGCTATGTTTTCACTTCTTCACACTCTTGAGCTTCACTGTTGATCTTCTACATTAGTATCTTATTGTATTGGGACAACATATGTTCGATTTCTTCATTCTCACAGCATCATAGCTTCATTGTCTTGTTCACTTTTCCTTCATTCCATCGAGCTGTTGGCTTTGTGGTTTTGAAGGGGAGTTATCCTCTCACTTTGTATTTGGTTGAGCATATTATTGTTTTTGGATATCTACCCGATTGTCTATTTGACTGTCCATGGAGGTGGAAACACCAAAATGGGGCTTTGATTGCAGCAACCATTTTTCCTTGTCTCCTGCATGTGTAGGTTTCAAAAATTTGTTTTCTTCAAACCCCTCTATCCAGTGTTGAATTACATGCTTGTATGAAATGAAAAGCCACCTCTTCGACAATATTGTGATAGTCTAGTAAGCTGGGGTCATGATAGAAACATCAGTTGACACACCCCCAACTCCCTGTCCTTGTGTCTTCAGGCACAGATATATCATTGCAAATACACACTAAAAAACATTTGTGCCTCTATGCACAAATAAATCATTACAAACCCACAAAAACCATACTTAACCAAAGACAAACATCAAGCTTTGAATTGTTATAGGGAGTTAACCTCAAAAAACTAGCAGTTTTCTGTCCTCCATGGTTGCTAATTGGTGTCACTAGTGGGTTTGGCCATGACCAACTTCTTTTTGACATTCTTGGATCTAGGGGGTCCTCCCTACCTCTGTCCCGGTTCCTCTTGCCTCCCATCTCAACACACTTGGGCCAGAGTTGCCTCTTCTCTTCAAGCTCTTATTTCTTTCACTCAGAGATAATTTTTAATGCCATTGAGACCTATCTGGAGTGCGTCTCACCATACCTTCTTGTCCTCGTAGGTATTCTAGAGGAAAAAGGGCTTGACTGGCGGAATGAATTCATCTACATGAAGCCATAATCCACCCATAACCACAAATCCCTCACCTAGTCTCATATCGGCAATGAATGACTCCATCTCCCTACGCCACTCTTCTTGAATACATTGTTTCACAAGCCAAAAAGTTTTGGCAGCGGCTATGCAGCCATATAATTAGACAACTTACCAAGGGGAACAAAGTATACTTAGTTTTTTTCTGAAAAAGTGTCCACTTGGTAAGTTATCTAATTATATGGCTGCATAGCTGCTGCCAAAAGTTTTTGCCTTGGTATTGAGTCCGTGGCACCACATCATGAACGGTGAGGCGATGTACACATTTGTTTCGTATTGATATTTGGTGATGATTTGTAGCTTCGGTCAGATAAATCTAATCGATGAAATCAAATGTTTAAGTGGCTTATTGGCCTTAAGCATTTGATATCTATCCTTCTCTATCTTATTGTTATGAAGCATTATTAAATATTATATATATGATTAATATTTGTTAGATTTATATATATATATATATAATATATGTATATATGAGATGTATCATATCAATATATACATATATATATATATACATATATATATATATACATATATATATATATACATATATATATATATATATATATATATTACTACTGTTATTTATCTAATAAATATTTATCACTTATTAAATAATGATAATAATATATGTCGATAAGCATCGACTAAATATCTTATTGTGTATCGACTATGATGTCGATAAGTTGAGTCAAATGAAAGATATCATCGATAATGAATATCGATAGTTTGTGCATTACATTATCTACCATTCACAATCGATATCTGTATCGATCATGGTAACCACATTCAATACAAATATCGACAACATTGTACATATATATCGGTCGATATCGTATTGATCGTGGTAACCACAGTCAATATCAATATCGACTGTGGTTACCACAGTCAATACGGATATCGACGACATTGCATATATATGGGGGTATGACCCTTTGGTGAAATGGTGGAGCTTCTTGCCTTTAGAGCCAACAACCAAGGTTCAAATCCCCATGGGGTTGCTCTCTACCATGTCAACAATTGAGAGCCCTTACCTTGAACCTTGGTAAATGAGTGGGGCTTCTTGCCTATAGAGCTTACAACCAAGGTTTTCTTAGTTGTTACAGATGAATGTCTGAAAGGTATCCTTTGTTTTCCTCAACCCCTAGTCTTGGGTGCAGTTATATTTCTAGGGAAAGAATACTTAGAAAACGTTGATCGAACAAGAGTTGATTCTGATATAGCTGCCATGTTCTTTGAGAGAGACAAGGATACATTCAGTAATTTGTGTAAAAGTGTTTTTCTTAGGAAGTATCTTAGGATGATGGAGATTATTCTTAGGAACATTGACAATAATCTTACTGCACCTAAAGCACATAACTATGACAAAGAGAATATTAATGGGTTGCCAGTTCCAAAATACTCAATTATATGGGTAGAAGACTGGGATTTTTTCAGAGACAAGGTTGAAGAAAGAATTCACAATCTTAATTTTCTTTTGGGGCTCTTTCATGTTAAATGGCCTTTGGAACCTAACTGGTTCGCTAAATATTTAATGGTGGAAGGTATTGAGGGATACGAAGAAATTATGGACATTGCTAATGTGGTTGACTTGGAGTCGGATGAAGAAACAGAGGAAAGGAAGAATGATGGTCTGTTGGAAAAGAAACAAAAAAGGGAGGTTGCGGAGGCTGGCCCAAGTTCGACGGTGTATGATCATAAAGGGAAAGGTTTGGATTTCTGAGTTAATGAGGAAAGTCTAGTTATCTTAGAGGATTTTGATATAGAATGTGTACTAGTTTAGTCTAGGTGTTTAGGTTTAAGTAAAGGTAGTTACAGTTCTCTATAAGATACATAAATGTTTATGATATGTTTAGACCATAATGCAGGCCTAACTTTAAAAGGCACATTTTGATAAGTTTCATTTCTAGTATTTTGCTATATTTGGAGAAGTGAGCTAATGATAAACAAATTGTTCATGAGTGTTTCAATACGTTCAATATTAATACTTATGAGTTGTATCCTCTCATGGATTCTTTGAATGCTTAGAATTTTTAATCATCATTTTCTTTTCAAAATCATTTAGTAAATCGATTCAGGTATTTTTTCAATGGATTCACTCATTTGGAGATTGGAAGTAGAGTAGTACCATTTATATCCTTTATTTGCAGATTGAAAAATGAGACGTGTATTGGTTTGATCTCAGTTGTTGGTAGTTTTTCAGAAAGAAGAATAGCAGATAGATATAGCAGATTTAAGATATATGAATATTTTCATTAAAGATATCAATGAGTACCATGCTTGAAATTAGGTTTAAATAGGCTGTTATAAACATCCTTAAATACTAGTTGTAGATAAGCAAGGAATGTGCTGGTCTGTGTATGTTAAGAAATTGACAATTAATAAAGTATGTCTTAATTCGAAATGCCCAAATTCATGCATAATATTGGAAATTCATATCAAAATTAGTTTTTGCGACATTAAAGGGTGGGAAATTAATACGTTAAGGTAGTATTTCGGCTATTATTATAAATTTGATTCTTAGAACTAAGTCTCTCACTGATTTCCTCTTTGGGGTTTTCTATTCAATAAGTATTAACATTCAAAATTATAAAGCACTAATTGAAAATGGAATCACTATCATAAACTAGAGATCGTATAGTAAACTGCACTATATTAAGAAAAATGATTCTATAATCATATATGTTTCTAAATTGAGACCTTATATTTACTAACCGTTTGTATCTAGGATCGGTATAACATCATAAGTTTCGCTTATTAAACTAAATAGTGTGTAAGTATTTATTCATCTTTATCTAGGGTCTTCTAATTAGAAGATTTATACCTTCTTACTGGTTTAGTCTCTTTCCCTTGTTTTTTCTTATTTGTCTTACCTAACTTGTGTTTTTTCTAAAAATGGCTCTTAGGTCTCGTAACCTAGGTCAGAGGTATGGCAAATATATATACGACATGTCTTCAAAACTAAGGTATTTTTCTGTATAGGGTTTGTTTTAGCTGTTAATTGCTGTATGCCCCTTCGATTTTATCTATTAGCCCTAGGTCTATACATCTATACTGTCTCTAAAAGGGGATTTGGTATCTGGTGATATTGAATGTTTGAGATTCATAAAAGCTCTTAAACATTTCAATATCCCTAGATATTATTTCTCCTTAGTCTCTTTATTGTTAGAAGCCTTAGTATGTAGATCCTGCATTCTGATGACGAGTTCGGAGATACGATAGTATGATCATTTGTTGTTTCGTTGTTTAGGTGATGTGGGTCTATTATAGTTCGACCTTCTCGTTGTGTCCTTTATGGAGATACGATAGTATGATCATTTGTTGTTTTGTTGTTTAGGTGATGTGGGTCTATTATAGTTCGACCTTCTCGTTGTGTCCTTTATATATTTCGGTTTCTGCCTATTGGGCGGGTTTTGTTTTAAATAGTTCTCCTTTCTGTTAGGTTTGTTGTGCTTTCTTTTCCCCTAGATCCTTTGGTCTGGGCTTTGCCGTATATGCAGTCCTACTTATTATCTTCTTCCCTGGTTTCATTTCTTTTCTTCATTTATGGTTTCTTTAACATTGTCATACTGCTTAGGTAGTTTTGTTGAATATGGTTTTAATATTCTTTTCATCAAGAATAGATCCATTATCTTTGTCTTTAGTTTTGTAGGTTACTTCCTACTTCTATTGGTCCAGTCTGGACGTGGAACCCTTAGTATTCACCTTATAGGGTATATAGTCTCATATTAAAGCTTATCCCCTTCTTTGGAGCCAATATTACCCAATCTTAGCCTTTTAAGCATACAGGTTCAGTCGTATGGCTATTTTTCTATTATTTTATGTCTCCCAACTTTGTTAGTGTCTGTTTGTATTCTTTAATACATATTGACAACCTCCTTTAGATTTAATAAAATTGATAGGTCAATTTATTATCCGGCCAAATTTGAGGCACCCATGTGTCTTTTATAGAGCGTAGGTTTATGACCCTTTGGTTGACAAAACGAATCATATTCTCGACCGGTCTGTCAAACAATGACCCACTCTCTTCAAATCCCTTTCATAGGCATGCTTTGGCTTTATTTATATCATCTCTCAATCCAATGTTTAGCATAGACCCCAACTTCTCAACAGGTCCGAGAATGGAGACAATAATAAAGCTCCGTGAACCTTCTTCTCAAATTGCATTTGATGGACATATCACTGGTAGGATGATTAAAGATATGCTTATGTCCTCTCATATTCTGGTTATTAGAGCTGTTTACCGAATTCTTGGAAGAGAATTCATCTTTAATATTGATAGATATAGAGTTCATTTAGATATCTCGTTAATGTTTGTAGCAATGGTGCATATGGTGGAATTTGAAAAATTCGCAATAGAGGTATTATCCAGAGGATTATTTAAGAGTATTTATCTAGGAGATCTGCAGAAGGTGTTGGTTAACATTAATGAAGAGCATATGATTCCCAGACCTTGTAACTATGACTTAAATTTGATTGATAGGAATAATGTTCCAAGATTTCCCATTGTATGCACTGAAGATTATTATAAGTTTAGGAAATGGAAACCAGTCGTAAGAAGGAATGTAGACTTCTTGATGCATTTTCTCCATGTTAGATTTTCTCCTTCCTTTGGATGGATAGATTGCTTTATGGAGGAAGACCTGGTTAGTTTGTGGGAGGATGTAGACAACATTAACCTAGAATTCATTAAGCCAAACGACCCTTTTGATGAGATATCTGATTCTGATGTTACATCTTCTCCTTAAATCAGTATCTAAGCTGTGTGGGTCTCATGTGAGATTTTTGACGATATTCTGGGTAAATTTTAAATGGACTGCAAATATAAAGTGATTGCAAAGTTTTGCATTTTCATGCTTTATTACAAATAAAATGCAGTAATTTCTCTCAGTAAAAAGTGATTGCAAAGTTTTGCATTTTGGGCAATGTTACTAATAAAGTGCAGTAATTTCTTTCTTCTGACTCAGAAATGAAAGTTTTGAATAAATAAGTAGCTTTATTTGCTTGATATCTCCAAGATTAATGTTGATCTTAAAGTTTCATTCAAATACTCATGTTCAATTACTTCAATTTAGGATGCACATTTCAAATAAGGAATATTACACTTACTAATAAATTAATCCCTTTTGTACCTACTAGTGTTCAAAATATTAATAATGCATAAAAAGGACTAACAATTGATCTTAGACAAAGTTGAAGTAATAGGAATTGTTGGAAATTACGACTTTATGAAGGATTCAACAAGGATCTTTAGCTCTGGAACACAAAGGTGTCTAATTAATCTTTAAAAGTTTTAAGGGCAATACTGGAGATACCTATCCCCATCTCTTATCTCTTGTGCCTTATTGAGATGGGTTATTGTACATCTTGGTCTTCAGGCCTTTTACCTATCAATTTTTTATTTTATTAGATTTACATATATATATAATATATGTATATATGAGATGTATCATACTAATATATATATATATATTATATATTACTACTATTATTTATCTAATAAATATTTATCACATATTATTAAATAATGATAATAATATATGTCGATAAGCATTGACCAAATATCTTATTGTGTATCGACTATGATGTCGATAAGTTGAGTCAAATGAAGGCTATCATCGACAATGAACATCGATAGTTTGTGCATTACATTATCTACCAATCACAGTTGATATTTGTATCGATCATGGTAACCATAGTCAATACAGATATCGATGACATTGCATATATATATATATATATATATATATCGGTCGATATCCGTATTGATCATGGTAACCACAGTCGATATCAATATCGACTGTAGTTATCACAGTCAATATGGATATCGATGACATTGCATATATATATATATATATATATCGGTCGATATGATCATCGACGTCATTGCAAACATGTCGATCAATATTCATATGGGCTGTTAATGACCGTTACTATTAATTTGTGGTTATACATATACTTCAACAATCCGTATAAGGATTAAGCCATTAACAAGTTGTTAATGGGACATGTCTCACGTAGAGACATGTGCCTTCATGAACCTTGTTCATGTAGAGACATGGTATATATGGTGATTGGAAATGTAACTTGGAAAACATAGAAATCAATTAGTGCCATTACAAGTTACAACAAGTGATAAATACATATATCACAACTTCTCATATATAAGTAAGATATTATACTCACTTGAACATTGTTCTCTCATATAGATATGCATCTTCACATAAGTATTCACATTAGATTTAAAAGAGACAGAAGTATAAATCTAACTAAAAACTATTCTAGTTTCATCATTAGGAATTGGGCTCATCATACAACTAGGAAATAAGAAATAAAATTAAATTCCTCTATTTTAAATCTGATCACAATTTTAACATGGTATCAGAGTTGGCATAAGAAAAGATTCGATCAGATAAATTGGAAAGAAATCTAGTCACCATTAAAGCTCTATAAAACTTATAGATAAGCAAATTGGCGAGTGGAGTTAGATTCAAAGATAAGCTTGAAGGAGCTTCAAATTTCGTCTCTTGGAAATTCAGAATAATGATGACACTAAGAGAACATGAATTAATGACATTTGTGGAGAAGGCTATACCTATACCAAATGATGATGATGAGAACTTCTATGGACAAAGAACAACAAGGCCTTGAAGATTCTAGTGGATGTAGTAAAGGACCACATAGTTCCTATTATATCTAAATTAGATACAACATACCAAATGTTCATAACTCTAGAGAACATTTATGAGATAAACAATACTAGTAGGGCCCTTGCCCTTAAACAACAACTCCACCATGTCAAAATGAACAAAGGGGAAACCATCATGTCCTACTTTATGAGAATAACAGAACTAAGGGATCAACTATCTACTATTGGTCACCAGATTGATAGTAAAGAATTGTCAATGCTGGCTCTCAATGGATTACCTACATCTTGGTAAGCATTTATTCAAGGGATAAGTGCTCAATCCAAACTTCCCAAGTTCGATCGATTAAAGATTGGTTGCATTCGGGAAGAGTCAAGACTAATCACTAGAGGGATCAGGTTAAACAAACTTAATGAAGGGATCCAAGTATTGAATACTAATTCTCACAAGAAAGGGAGGAAAGGAAACTTCAAACAAAAGAAAGGAAAGGACTCCCATAGAAAACACTCATTCAAACGAAGGAAGGACATGTCTAAAGTACAATGCTTTAGATGTGACAAATATGGACACCTTGTTGTGAAGTGCCCAGACAGACTCAAGCATCAAGCCTCACTAGTAGAAGTTGGCAAGGATAAGGATACATAAAGAATTGTATTCTTTTCAGCTCTATCAAGCGAGGAATACTTGGGTCATTGACAGTGGAACATCTCAACATATAACAGGATTCAGAGAACAACTGGATATTGTAGAAGAAAACTTAGATGAAGAAGTCATCATTGGAGATAACTCCATCTACCCTGTGAAAGGAATTGGGACCTGTACAATTCAACTAAAATTTGGAGTTTCTCTTCAACTAACAGGAGTACTATTTGTACGAGGCATCAAGCACAATTTGGTCTCCATCTCAGCCCTTGAAGACAAAGGATATCATATCACCTTCTTGGATGGAAAAGTTCTAACATAGCCTAAGAACTCAAGATGGAAGGCATACACCATAGGGATTCAAGATGGATGCCTATACAAACTTTGTACTGCTCCTTGTCAAGCCCTAATCCATGATACCTCTACTACAAATGAAATATGACATAGAAGGTTAGGACATCTTCACTTTCGTGCTCTACCTTCTATAGAGAAGCTTGTTATAGGCTTACCTAAATTAAATCATGACCATAAAGGAATGTGCAAGGTTTGTGCTCTAGGTAAGAATACTAAGGGGACTTTTCATAGTAGTGAGGGTAAATAAAAAAAATGTACTTGAACTTATTCATACAAATTTATGTGCACCAATGTCTGTAACCTCCTTGGGGAGATTTTTGTACTATGTTATTTTTGTTGATGACTATTCTAGGAAAATTTGGATCTATTTCTTAAAACTTAAAGAATCTAATGAAGTCCTATCAAGATTTAAAGAATTCAAGGCCTTAGTTGAAAACATGGTAGGGAAAAGAATCAAAACCCTAAGGTCAGATAATGGGGAGGAATATATCTCTGATAACTTTAAAGAATTTTGTAATACAACTAGGATTAAGAGGGAGTACATTGTTCCTTACAACCCTCAACAAAATGGGGGTAGCCGAAAGGAAAACACGACCATAGTAGCAGCAGCTAAAGCTATGATGCATGATCAAAACCTACACACCTCATTTTGGGTTGAAGCCTCTAGTACCGTTGTTTACATACAAAATAGATGTCCTCATTCTCTCCTAGATAACATAACCCCTGAAGAAGCATTTACTGGAACTACGCCTGATATAAGCCACTTTAGAATATTTGGTTGTCCTGAATATATCCACATTCCTAAAGAGAAAAGGTCCAAACCAGATTCGTCAGGAAGAAGGGAATATTTGTCGGATACAGTGAATCATCTAAAGCCTATAGGATATACATCCCTGGTAGGAAATTAACTGAGCTTAGCAGAGATGTAACTTTTGAAGAATACATTGCATTCAAAAGATCCAAAGACATTAATGAAACAGATGATGAGTATCCTCAGAATGTGGAAGAGGATCTTGGGCCTGAGTTTCAGAGGGAGATACTTGTAGAAGATAATAATGAACCTATGAACTCTACTCTTGAGCCTAGAGGTTTTGCTGTTAATCTTAAAAGGCCTCTCTGGGCAAGGAAAATGATTGAAGAGGCAAAGAATTATGCAACTCCAAAGGGTACCTTTAAAGAAAGCAAGAAACCAAAAAGATATTCAAACTATGTTCCCTCATGAGTGAACTTATCAAGTCTAAACCTTCTCATATTGACGAAGCACTTCAACATCAAGTTTGGAAGGATGCTATGATCGAAGAATACCAATCCATTCTAAAGAATGATGTCTGGGACATTGTACCTAGACCTAAAGACAAATCGGTCGTCTCATCCAAATGGCTCTTCAAAATCAAACATGCAAGAGATGGAAGCATTGAAAAACATAAGGCAAGATTTGTTGCCAAAGGGTTCTCACAAAAGGAAGGAATTGATTATGAAGAGACATTTGCCCCAGTTGCTCGTTACACTTCCATTAGGGTAGTAATTGCTATTGCCACATCAAAAGGATGGAAAATTCACCAGATGGATGTGAAGACGGCTTTTCCTAATGGCATCATAGAAGAGGAAGTATACTTAGAACAACCAGAAGGATTTGTGGTTCATGATGGTGCTTGTCTGTTTGCAAATTAAAGAAGGCTCTATATGGCCTCAAACAAGCTCCTCGAGCCTGGTATGAGAGGATAGACAAGTATCTCTCCAAATTAGGATTCTCCAAGAATGATGCAGATCCTAACCTCTAATTCAAAGTAATAAATGGTGATATGTTAATTCTCATTCTTTATGTTGATGATTTACTAATCATAGGAGAAGATCATCTCATTACCAAGTTTAAACAAGACCTTGCTTTTGAATTTGATATGAAGGATTTGGGTATCCTACACTACTTCTTTGGTTTAGAAGTATAGCAGGAAGATAAATCAAGGTAAATATACTATTGATATTTTGAATAGGTTTGGAATGATGGACAACAAACCTATGTCTACATCCATGGAGACAAATTTACATAAGCTAAAAGAGGCAGCTTCAGAATCAGAATTAGCAGATCCTACTCTCTACCGACAGATAATTGGGTCCTTGATGTATTTGGTGAAAACTAGACCAGATATTTGTTATGCAACAAATGCACTCAGCCAGTTTATGTGTGAACCTAGAAAAATACACTTAGTTGCAACAAAACACGTTTTGAGTTATCTACGTGGGACTATTGGATTTGGATTAAAATATGACAATGTAGATCTAAATCTACATGGATATTCGGACTCAGATTGGGCTGGAAGTGTTGATCGGAAAAGTACCTCGGGATGTTTCAGTTTGGGATCTGCCATGATATCTTGGTTCAACAGAAAGCCATCCTTAGTTGCACAAAGCTCTACCAAAGTTGAGTACATTGCAGCATCCATGGGGGCCCGAGAAGCAATATGGTTGAGAAAACTATTGGTAGGGTTGTTTGGACAAACCATGGATTCCACAGTTATACACTGTGATAACTAGAGTTGCATAAAGCTTTATGTGAATCCTATATTTCATAATAGGTCTAAGCACATTGAGATCCCCTACCATTATGTTAGAAACATGGTGGAGAGAAATGTTATACAACTGAGATACATTAGTATAGATGAGCAAACCGCTGATATTCTAACCAAGCCTCTCTCTAAGATAAAAGTGGATCACTTTAGAGGTAAACTTGGTATGGTAAATTTTTTTTTGTAAATTTTAATTGAGGTTGAGTCTTAATAAATCTATTGTACTAATATTTTTAAAAGATGTTTTTTATAAACTCTTTTTGTCATGTGAGTTATTACATGATCTTGTGGATGTTGATATTTTGGCCTTTACGGCAAAGATCAATGCATTGGACAAATAATAATAATAATATATTGGAAATATATTTTATTATTATATATTTAATTATGCCTAAAATCGATATGATAAATGATGGCTATATTTATCATTAAGTTTGATTTATTATAATTAAATAATGAGTTAAATAATAATAATATAATGGGGAATTATATTATTTTATTTTAGGCTCAAAATCGTGGCCCCAAAGTCAGCTGACTTGGAGGTCCACGTTTTGGCATGATGAACTCATATATTAAGGGAAATTGATGAATGCTAGAAGCAATAAAAAAATAACATTGTCTTCCTGTCATCAATTCTTGGAGCAGCGAATTCAATCTTGGAAGAGCAAATTAGGACAGAATTGTGTAGCCCTAGATCAGAGAATTATGGAAGACTTGGCAATTGGAATTGAATTAGATTCATGATCAAGATCGATCAGCAAATTAAGGGTTTGTTTTGATATACATCCATGTCACTATAAAGATTGAATTTGACACATAGCAAGGGCTTGGCGTGATAGCAGAGCTGGGGCTGATTGTGGGCAAGAATTCCATACTTCATCAAGTCAACATTGAAGGACAAACCTGTCACATAGTGCTGATTGATGACATCGCGGATCCGAGTCAAAAGAATTCCTGGGTGGGCTAACTCGGCACACATCTAGAAGGGGTTGAAGACCTGAATTTAAAGATATTGTCAAGTTTGATTTCCGGGTACTATCTCTCCTTCTTTGTGATTACTTATTTATATCCCGTGCTTAGTTATTTGGAAGACCTCTATAGATTGTATATTCCTTGCTATAATCTGAAAACATTAACTGTGGAAACATCATGAAAGGTGACGATCTTTCAATGATGTTTAATTTTTGGTTGCTATTGTAAAGTGACGACTTTAACAATAGTTTAACCTACTGTCATGATGGATATCATTTGGTTGATATCCGTGGATATGTCATCATAGTTCATATCTCTTACATAATATTAACTGAGTAGTGTGTAACTACAATGAGTTATATTACTGAGATATGTCATGGTGGATGTTATGAGATGTAGCAACCTTGGATATGCCATGAGCAGATATCTTCTTTGGTAGGCATCATGAGACTTGATGCCAGTGCACATACTAGAAAATATAGGAGTATGGTGAATATCATATGGTTGATATTCATGGACATACCATACTCCCGGTGAAACCGTGAGGTAACATCAGTTATGGTGGATGTCATTTTGATATCCGTGGATATACCATAACTTCGAATATCACGTTGAGGTGATATTCTTCTCTCACAATACATGAGTATATTGTATTGTTTATTTGGATAGAATTCATCCTCCCTAGCTAAGAGGGAATGTTAATGGTTTGTAGCTTCGGTCAGATAAATCCAATTGATGAAATCAAATGCTTAAGTGGCCTATCAGCCTTAAGCATTTGATATCTATCCTTCTCTATCTTATTGTTATGAAGCATTATTAAATATTATATATAATTAATATTTATTTGATTTATATATATATATATATATATATATGAGATGTATCATATTAATATATACATATATATATATTATATATTACTACTGTTATTTATCTAATAAATATTTATCACATTAAATAATGATAATAATATATGTCGATAAGCATCAACCAAATATCTTATTGTGTATTGACTATGATGTCGATAAGTTGAGTCAAATGAAAGATATCATCGACAAGGAATATCGATAGTCTGTGCATTACATTATCCACCAATCACAGTCGATATTCGTATTGACTGTGGTAACCATAGTCGATATCAATATCGATTGTGGTTACCACAATCAATATGGATATCGGCAACATTGCATATATATATATATATCGGTCGATATGATCATCGACGTCATTGCAAACATGTTGATCAATATTCATATTGGCTGCTAATGGCTGTTACTATTAATGTGTACTTATACATATTCTGCAGCGATCTGTATAAGGATTAAGCCGTTAACAAGTTGTTAATGGGACATGTCTCACGTAGAGACATGTCTCCTCATGGTATATATATAGTGATTGGAAATGTAACTTGGAAAACATAGAAATCAATAAGTGCCATTACAAGTTACATCAAGTGATAAATACATATATCTTACCTTCTCATATATAAGCAAGATATTATACTTACTTGATCATTGTTCTCTCATGTAGATTTGCATCTTCACATAAATATTCACATTAGATTTAAAAGAGATAGAAGTATAAATCTCACTAAAAGCTATTCTAGTTTCATCATTAGGAATTGGGCTCATTATATAATTAGGAAATAAGAAATAAAATAAAATTCCTCTATCTTAAATCTGATCACAATTTTAACAATATTCTCCTTGCACAAAGTCTTCACCAAGAACTATTGTTACCTTATGCAGGAATTCATCATCATTGAAGATGAAACCATTCTTGAGCCCCCCTCCTTGGAAATTCCACTCCAAAAGCCACCATCGGTTTCATTGAGCGAAGGAACAAATTTGCTTGCATTTTGACCTTTGCCAAAGAATGCTCCAACCTTCTGTGCTTGAGGCCATTGAGATGAGAATGTGATTGAATTACCTTTAAAATGAATAAAGAGTGGGAGTAAATGATGTCCTTTCAATGGTTGAACTTGACTTTTCACATGTGCACCACCTTATTGCTAGGATAGGGAAATGACCCATCATTCACGTACACCTGACGTAGTCTTTGTACAATCCTCAAGGATTACCTGTCCTCAATGCTAGCCATTGCTATCATCAGCGAATGTAGCCCTCTCTTCCTCTCGTTAAATCTACTACCAATTTAGAATAACCAAGGTT
Source organism: Chamaecyparis obtusa (assembly GCA_027943335.1). Classification (NCBI taxonomy): domain Eukaryota; kingdom Viridiplantae; phylum Streptophyta; class Pinopsida; order Cupressales; family Cupressaceae; genus Chamaecyparis; species Chamaecyparis obtusa. Next base: position 436,309 of record BSBK01006692.1, read on the forward strand.
GAAAATATTTGCGATATATCGCAGATATCGTGATATATCGTAGGTCAAAACTGGAGAAGATATAATCGCCCAATAAACCAGGGCTGATTTAATGAAAAAATTGTGGCTGTTTAAAACTTAAAAATCACGAAAAAATCGCGTGGAAAACACCATTAAATTGGCGACTGGTCAACAGAGTTTAAAAGATTAAAAAATGGATTTTTCAGGGATTTTCGGCCGCCTGCGTTTTGTCTTCTTTTGCAGCCCGCATCTTCTTTTCTAACCGCGATTTCTACCCACGTTTTAGACACCAGATGCGAGCACCAATCTGGACGCCAGTTGCAGTCTTCTAGACGCGAGCACCAGCACCTCCCATTCTCGCAATTTCTTCTGGACGTGAGCACCAGACAGTGCAGACACCATCGACAGTCTTCTGGACGCGAGGTTTTAAGGTATTTAGCAATTATTTTCAGGTATTTGGTAAATTTTTTTGATGTTCATAGTATGAAGTATGAAGACTATATAATATTTCATACTATAATACTAAGATTAACATTAATCTTAGGATATTAGGATAATTATTTTAATGTTAATATCTTCATACTATGAACATTAAAATAAATATCTATAATATAGATATTAAGATTAACATTAATAATATTTTATGTTCATAGTGTGGAGACTTCATTGTTTATTATTAAAATTTCTATATAATATTATAGAAATATTAGGAGATTAATATTAGAGAAAAAATTATTTATTTAATGAATTACACATTATTCATAATTTCATTTAATGATAATTTGTTCTGAAAAAACTTCAGGGATTTAAAAAATATACTGTAAAACTAAAAATTATATATATTTAAATTTTATTATATTTAAGAACATGGTCTTTAGTTAACTGTTTAATGCTAAATAAATAATAAATATATACTGTAAAAATTTATAATATTAAATAATTCTACAACATTATACAATGATACATTTTTACAGTATATATATATATATATTATAAAAATATATATGCTTATAGCCTTATAGTATAATTATAAATAAAATTTTAAAATTTAAATAAATGATTTTAATTTTTATCTATTAATAATTCTTATTTCTTCCAATAAACACTAAAATTTCAAATAGAAAACTCTGTGAGTTTGTCCAATACTATTAAAATAAAAAATGAATAAAAGAAAATTAAACAAATTAATGCTATTAATAAATATTAAAACTAAAATGAATTTAAGCATAATAATTTAAACTTGCAGATTTTAGTTACTTCATATTCATTTTGATCTAACATTTGATTCTTTATCCTTGTACTTACAGACTTCCAGTGTAGAAAATGGCTGGTGGCAGAAAGAGGGACGCTTTATGGATACATGGGACACCAGGTCCAAATCGAGGAGATGTCAAATGTAACCATTGCCCTAAGGAGATGAGTGGGGGCATAAGCTGACTCAAATATCACCTTGCAAAGATTCCTGGAAATGATATTACACCGTGTGATGGCTGTCCGGAAGAGGTTACGAGGGAGGCTTTGGCAAGCCTTGAAGCATATGCACAAAATAAGGTAACTAAAAAGAGGACAGCAGAATGGGGAGTTTTAGTTCTACAGGGTCACAAATAGGTGCAAAGGCTTCTTCTTCCATTGGGCCATGGGTACGAGGATCAAGAAGTGTGGGCGAGTTTATATCAAACTTTTGGGTTCCACGTAACACTCCTGGTGCTCAGCCCGAATTGCAAGGCACTGCATGGAACAAAGAAATGCATACAAAGACAAAGGTGGAAGTTGCAAGATTTTGGTTCTACAACGATCTTCCCTTCAATGATTTATGCAGTCCATATTGGGATAAGTGGTCGCTGCGATCTCCGTGTTTGGTAAAGGGTTCAAGCCCCCATCTCGTTATGAGGTGAGTGGACCGTTTTTACAGGATGAGGTCCGAAGCATTCATCAACTTGTGGAAGAGCAAAGAAGAATTTGGGAACAGAGAGGTTGCACTATTATATCCGATGGGTGGACAAATGGTAGGAATAGGATGCTCATCAACTTTCTTGTTGCTTTAGGAGGGCAGTTAGTATTTCTAAAATCAGTTGATGCCTCTGATCAAGTGAAAAATGCAGAGACTTTGTGCAACATGTTGGATGAGGTGGTGGTGGAAGTGGGAGTGAGTAATGTCATCCAGATTGTGACTGATAATGTAGCTGCATATGTGGCAACCGGTAGACTTTTGATGGATAGGCATCCCACATTATTTTGGAGCCCTTGTGTTGTCCATTGTCTTGGCTTGCTCCTTGAGGACCTAGGGAAACTGAGTTGGGTGGAGAAGGTGGTCGAAGATGGAAGAAATATCACAAAGTACATCTACAATCACACATGGGTCCTAAGTCTTATGGGACAATACATTGATGGTAAGGATCTCGTGCGATCAAGGGTCACACGCTTTGCTACTAATTTTCTCAACTTGCAAAGCATATTAGATGCATTGCCCAACCTAAGGCGGATGTTTGTGAGTGTGGAATGGTTGGAGAGTCCTTATGCCAAGAAGCTTGAAGCAGAGGTTACTAAGGCTGTGTTTGATGTTAGATTTAGCAAGCTAATAGAGGAGATCATCAAGGTAAGTTTTTGAACCTTGATTGATGACTTATTATTTAATTTTCAGATAATGCAATTTGCTGATTTTGGTTAAATTTTTTATGTCCAGGTGTCAGAACCATTGGTGAGGGTTCTTCGAATAGTGGATGGGGATAAAAGCCCCATGGGGTATCTATATGAGGCCATGCATAGGGCCAAAGAGGCCATTCAACACTTGTATAGGTCAAATGAGACCAAATATAGACCCATATGGAACATTATTGATCGTAGGTGGAACCGACAACTCCACCAACATATTCATGCTGTTGCCTACTACTTGAACCCCAAGTATTACTTCTCCGACACTTTCAAAGTAGATGCAGAGGTTCAAGTTGGCATAGACACATGTATTCGGAGATTGGTTGCTGATTTGAACCTTTGAGACCTTGTACTTGATGAGTTACAGAGCTACAAGAGAGAAGATCAGCCATTGTTTTCTTCACCTGATTGCAAACGTAGGAGATACACTCTGCAGCCAGGTAAACAAGAACATGTGTTTAGTTTTATTATACCGTTTATTTTGCTCATTAAGTTTATTAGAATCTTCACCACATTATAAATGGTTTCACTTTTTTTTAATCCTTGCAGATCTGTGGTGGGAAGATTATGGTGCCACAACACCTAATCTTCAAAAGCTTGCCATCCGAATATTATCGCAGCCATGTAGTGCTTTTGGTTGTGAGCGAAATTGGAGTGTGTTTGAGAAAATACATACAAAGAAGCGCAATAGGTTGACTCAGAAGTGCTTGAATGACTTAGTTTATGTGCAGTACAACCTTCGATTGCATGAAAAGAAGGTGCGAGGGCAGGCTTCATATGAAGCACTTGACCTCGATGAGATTGATCCATATGCAGCAGATTGGGTTGCTCCTCCTGATGGTGATGATGTGGATGTGGATCCTTTCTTGAGTGATGATCAGCTAGCTGACTTTGATGTGGAGGAAGATGATTGGGATGCAGAAGTGGCAGCACATGAGGAGGACCATGAGCTTGGTCATGATCCATCAGGGGCTTCTATTGAGGCACCTATTCAGCCCCCTGTTGGGGATGGTGCAACTACTTAAGCACCATCCACCAGCAGCAGCAATCTCGTTTGAGCTTTAGTCGTAGACGCAATTTATAATTTCTACTTCTAGTTTTCATTGATACTGAAACTTGAACCTACTATGTATTCAGAAGTTGTAGTTTCATCATCATGGAGTTTGACTTTGATATGTATTCAACTTATTTTTATTTAGATGCCGCACTTGTTTTTTGGTATATGATTCTATGTTAATTTGCTAAGTTCTAATAGTAATTGCTATGTATTTAACTCAAAACTTTGATTCATATATGGTGGATATCTCAAATTAGTATATGCTCTACAAATTTGTTGTATACAGTGTTCCGAGAATCACCCATGAATCGCCTGAATCGGGCGATTCACGATTCGATTCAGGCAAAACAATTTTTTTTGAATCGTGAATCGTGATCGGCGGTTTTTTCAGGTGAATCGCCTGAATCGGATGTCATGAATTGGCCGAGTCAGGCAGATTTGTAAAGTCAAAAAAAAAAAAAGTTTGACTTATTTTTTTAAGGTTTAGATGGGCATTTTCTTTTTGTTTTAACCCTAAAGGGTCTTCTATTTGCTTAGTAGGAGTAGAAGAGAGGATCTTCATCTTGTTAGAATAATAAGCAGAAAAATGCAAATATACTCCGACTAATAGAAAATTGATGGCCGACTCTTTACAATATTATTAAGTCATTGTTGGTGTCGAGGGGCGCTGCCCCTCGATCCCGCCCTGGGGCGTTGCCCCACAGGGCCCCCGCAAGGGGCGCTGCCCCTTGACCCCGTAGAAAAGTCTGATTAGGCTCCACATACATAACACATCTTACATACATTTATGATTTGATGTCTTATGGATCTTCATCTCACATACATATTTGATATTACAATCTATGATTTGACTCATTATGATAATATGATTTCAGATTTCTATTTACTTCAGTTCAGCTACAATTTACATTTTACATGTAGCGTATGCGATGGATTTATCATTTATGTTCCTTGTTTATGTATGTTAGCTTCTATTTGATGATGTTATACTGTGTTTAAGTTATATTCAATAAAGGGTGTCTGAAATAAGTTTTAAATTGTTAAAATCTAGGGTTTTTTAAATTTGCCGATTCATGGCCGATTCGATTCCGATTCATGGCCGATTCGCGATTCGATTCGGCCAAAACGATTCCGATCCGATTCCGATTCTCGTTTCTTTGGTTGTATATGTGTGTGTTTCTAAGAATATTTTAAGAAATTATATATTTTCAAATGTTCGATAAAAGTGCCGATTTATTGCCGATTTTTTCGCCGAGTTTTTGGCGATCCGAGTTTTTCAAATTTTTTGGGCCGACCGAGTTATTGCCGAGTCTGAGATTTTCAACCTTGAGAATAACTATCCGCCTCCATATTTCCCTCTCTTTTGACATGTGAAAATTTGAAATTTATGAACGTTGACAAAAGGTTCCTAATCATTCTCACTATTTTATCAAGTTTCCAATTCTCAGCTCCACCTTTTATGATTGCAATCGTTATAATTTGTGAGTCTCCTAGGTAACCTAGGGATTGACATACTCCTGGTTAACTTCATTGCAAGGAGAGCAGCATTAGCTTCTGCTTCGTTGTTACTGTTTGAGACAAGTTTTTGCATGCTCCATGCTAAGGTGTTCCCTTTCCAATCTTCGGACACACATCTAGCTCTTGATGGGCTTGGGCTCCCCTTGGAGGCATCCTCAAAATTGATCTTGATCCACCTTTCATTTGGTGGTGACCATTCCTTTGGACTTTCCCTTACCCTAGATGGATTAACCCATTTTGGGCCAAGGTTGATCTAAGTGTTACTTTGCAGGATATTTATTCCTATAAGTTTTATGTGAATTGGACAGAGGTCCTAGGATTCGGTAAAAAATATTGTTGTTACGAGAATATAGATAAAAAGATGTTTATTTTGCATGTCATTTTGACAGAAAGGGTGAAGAGAGGTCGCAACTTCCAAGTATTTATATAATTAGCACGCATGGTGAACAATTATTCTGGTATATCAGAAGGCAACACCTTGCACAAGCAGGTCAAATTTATAAAGTTTAGTTGTTCAGTGTCTAGATTTTGAAGGGAAATAGTCAGGACTTGAGCAAACAAACTCTGATTTCTAAAATTTAGGAAGCACTAGAAAGCTTGGAAAAAGATGTATTCACTGGTATGTGTTTAAGAAGATTTGGGACAACTTTTTTTGGCTCACCTTTAGTTAAGCAGATAAATGTGGGTTTCTATAGTCAATGAAGACAATTATAAATGGTGAAAGCAATAAATGATTGGATTACTAAAATGGTAAAGACTTGTGGCAAATCACACACAGTAAAGAAAAAGCTTCTAACCAAAGAGTCACACTTGTTTGATCAACTTAATTGTATGGACATAGCCTATGGAAATGTGTGCATTTTGGTGATAGAGGTTTGCTCTTTCATTTGGTGTCTTGATTGTTCCAGCTAGGCTTGGAGTCTGCTAAAAAGGCTACTATTCAAAAGTTAAAGCAAAATCACTGTGTTCCTTTTACGATAAAATTTGGACAGAAGGATGACAGTAGACAATTGTGTCAAGAAAAATAAGTGATGTTGAAAAGCATCACGAGAGGATGCAGATAGCATTTAAGAAATGCATCCTGTTGGTAGGGCATCACAAAAAATGTCAACAAATCAAGTGTTGAATATTTTGTCATTTATGTCAAAGGTTGTTGATCAAGGTTGTATAAATTGTGGAGGATTACTCAAAGTAATAGAGAACTGGACTGAGCTATCTGGTTGTTTGCTTGAGCTACTTGGTTACTTGTTTGAGCTGCTTGGTTGTCTGGTTGAGCTACTTGTTGTGTGCTTGGGCTGGTTGACTATCTGCTTAAGCTGCCTGCATGTCTACTTCTTTGCCTGGTCAAATTGCCATTTCACCTGTCATGTTATCATATGAATATTTAAAGGATCATTTTTTTAATGAAGTTTAAATGTGATGGCAAATGTAACAAATGTAATGCCTTGAATATAAAATGGGGAGTGGTCGAGTATGAAGATTGTTGTAGATGATTACTACAGAGGCTTTAATGGTTCTTTGGTAGCGCTTGGCATTAATTAAAAACTGATTCTAATTGGCGAGATATAGAGTCAAATATATCGTTCGAGAAATATTATTATTGAGCCATGCCATGAAAAGGAAGCTAGGAATAATAAATTGTGAAACGTTAATTTTTATTGCTTATTTTGGGTGTGTGTTATTTCTCATTGCTATTCTGGGCTCTATGAAATAGAGACCTTCAGCCTTAATCCCTCTCAAGGACTAGGCGGTGTGAAATAGACTTAGCGGAGGAATATGTGCGTGTCAGGGAGACCATAGTCTGCTTCAGTTCTGACTTAAAAATTAAATGATGTCGCAAAGGGAGTTTGTAGAGGATGCATTTCATTTAGTGGTGTGTGCGTATCATAGGAGCTGTGCGTTTTCAATATGGTGTGTGCGCGTGATTTTGTGTGTGGGAATTATAGGTGCTGTGCGTATGAAAAAAAACTTTCTTCAGTTGTGCTCGTGAGGAGTTGTTTTTGGACTCGATGGAAAAGTTTTGTTGTCTCTGCTCATCAGTCAAGACCCTGAATATTGTTGATGCTTCATAATGTTTATCAGGGGTTTTCTTCTATGATCATAGATTTGTATTACTCTTTGTGAGATTCAATTTATAGAGTGCGAGCTACTTTCTAGGTGCAGCTTCTAATACTCATGCATGAGGCCATTTCCAATGTTGTGGTTTCTCTTTATGGATTTGTAGCTGAAGCTAGACAATATTACTTCTATGTCTTGGAGCTGCTTCAAAATCTGAAAAACGAACTCCTTTTTGCCTAGTCAAGTATTATGGTGTGTGTGACTTTCTGGAAACTGTTCTGCATGATGGAGCTGTTCTCTTGATGAAAGAGTTGGGGCATTGTATGGGGTGTGGTGCGATAATTTCCTTTTCTGCGACTGAGCAGTGTTCTTTTTACTGAGTTGAGAATGTTATAGAATGGATAGATGCACAAGATTGTGAAATCAAATTATATCATTACAGAGCTACAACAGCTATTGGATTTTTTTTCTTGGTCTGAGATCAAGCAGGGGATGAAAAATGAGGATGTGTTTTTTTAGTTGAAGATTTTTGGAGGAGCTGTGTGTGTTACAGTGTATATTGCAGGAATTGAAGGAGCTGTGGGTCACTCTCATATATTGCTCAGTATGTTATTCTGACATGAATTGTATTGTTTAGTTGGCATTCAAAGTTCAAACTGAGGTTGGTGCCTTAGCTGATCGGAGTTGGTGCTCACTTATGTAATTTGGGTTGGTGCCCTTTTGTTGATGAAAGCTATTGATGTGCTGTGGTTTTTTACCTGAAAGGGTTTTCCACTTGAAATTTGGTGTTTTTGTTTGCTCTCTTTATTCTACTTTTCGTTTTATGTGGTTCATGTTTTAAAAGTTTAAAATACTGATTCACACCCCCCATCTCCTCTCAGTATTTTTTGTGTGCTCTTCATCAAGGACCCAATTAGCTCAAGAGCTTTGTGCCAAGCAATTTCTTTGATGAGTATTGAGCAGATATTGTTTATCATGAATTAATTTCCGGGGGAATCACATGTATCATGAAATTGGCATGGATGCAGCAGTTAATGTGTAAGTTTTCCCATCATATAGAGGACTGCATAACATGTTGCTTAGGAGTGGGCTTCTATAAAGCTCTCATGTTCTAGGGGGATTTCTATCCAAGGACTTCCATACTTTCATTTGGTACAGTTTCCCTTTCTTTTTTTTTCCATTTTGGTGGAATACATATGCTGCAAAAGTGATTCATGCGCCTTAAATGATTTTGAGCACATATATTTAGAATTTATGTGGCATGGATCATATTGCTTCTCACATATGAATGCTGCTTATTAGTTAGAGATAGTTGAGTCATTGCTAATGAGAAATTTGATGTGTGATGCCATTATTTGATGGACTGTATCAATATAGTGGCCATCTCCTTTGGAAATAATTGTGCTTTTGTTACCCTTGAGACTTTGAGAGATGATGCATGAACAAATTGCTTACACACCAGAGGTAATTTTTTCTCCTTCCATTTGTTTTGTTGAGCTGCACAGAGGCCAGTGATGCTATCTATATCTTTGGTTGAGAGGGCACTTTGCAAATTTATTTGCTGAATGGTTTTGTTGTACTCACAGGACATAAATTGAGCCAAGGGAAGTGTTAATTCAAGGCAAACTTATTATTCAAATTTCAATTTTTCTTTTATATATATATCCAATGCTGATTATATATATATATCTTGATTCTAACAGTGTTGATGTTTGTTTGCAGGAGTATAAAACTGAGTGTATGTAAATACAATAAACATGTAATTCGCTATGCTTAAATTGCAATGAAGGAATATATACAAAACTGTATTGCTGTTCACTGTACTTCACACTTATTGATTTCGGTGCTAGTATTGAACAGTCCAATCAATATTAATACATGCCTATAGTGATCGGTCACGTCTATGATAGACGTGATTCCTTGAGGAGTCATGCCTATCATAGGCGTGACTCATTGTCACACCCTTTGGTAATACACAGCATTGAAACTTAACACCGTTTCAATATTAATTATCGGGTTGATACCGATTCAATACCAATTGTTATTGGGTTGATACCGATTCAATATCAATTACGGTTTCAATACTAATTGTTATATGGTTGATTCGATCATAAATAAAATCGTATATATATATATATATATATATATATATATATATATATATATATATATTAATATATATATATCTATATATATATATGATGATAATACTAATTATCATTATATATATAATAATATATATATATATATATATATATTCCTCTTTAATCTGATCGATAATATATGCTTTAGTATGATGAATTTCTCTAATTGATATATACATTAGTAATATGAATTTATCTGATCGTGGCTATATGCAACAACAAGAAGCACAGTAGAAAAGATGTAATGGTCTAGTAGCTCATACTTCTCATGCTGTTTAGGCACAATTTATTTTTGATATCGGGTGAACTTATTCAATTATAGTTTGGTCCGTAGCCTTAGCATAATAAGTACTAATAAAGTACATAAAGTATATTAAACAACTTGTAATATTATTGGTACTGGTGATATACTTCTATACAATGGCATAGTTAAGGATGTCTATTTGTCTTGGATTTGAGCGTAAATTCTCTGACAACATATCTGATGACTCATTAGGGAACTGACAACGGGCTTTTTTTGAGTTCATTGTGAAGAGTGTAATTGATGATTTCAAGGTGATTTACCATTGGTTATCTTGGTATAAAAGTGAAGGCTTATAAATATATATAGTGAAATGACAAGTTTAAACTCTTGAATACAAATGCAATTGCCCCAAGGAGTATTCAAAGAAAGAAATTATATTAATGTCCACACATGATGAAGAATAGGTTAATGAGATTGGAAAATACAATTGTTACAATAGTTAAGTTCTAGGCGAAAAGTGCGCTAGAATCAAAGACAACAAAATAAAGATAAGAAAATCTAGAAAACAATGAAGAGCCCTTTTAATTGAAACAAATGATGCAACTTGTAGTAAAATAGCATGTTTCAATATGAAAAGTCCCACATCTGTGAATTTGAGGATCTCTTAGAAGGTGGGGGATGATTTAGATGCGGCTACATCTTTCTATACTCCAGAGGAGAGAATATATGGTGATGATTCTTTTATTGAAAAGTTATTGGTATGACACTGACAATGACTACTAGTACTACTATAGGGGCTAACGAGGATGAGGAAACATCATTTGGTTTCCAACTTGCCAAAGTTTCTCTCATAACTAGAGAAGATGCAGTGTGTAAATTATAATCGAATTGTTTTAGTAGATGACCAGTTTTCTAGAATACAATGAGTGCTAGAGCTACTAGAAGCTATTATTAGGGGAATGTTGATATGATGAGGTCTCTAACCTCTGTTCATATACTAGTGAAAGATATTTCTGTTTATGATATGATGAATCCATTAGGGCCCTAATACTAAGATAAGTGTAGCACAAGATATGTATGCAACTTCCACCCAGAAGGTACACATTTTTATATGCAAGTTGCACCTACAACATACACAACTCAATCGCATATGACTAGAGTTGATAACTCAAATGCAATCCACAAAATAAATTTTCCAGACTTAAACATTCCCTTTAAATGCCAACCTGGAGGAGCCAATGGAAGGTGGTATTCATGCTGTTCCTTCTGAATAGAGAATGAATCAACATTTCCCCTAATGATAGCTTCTAGCTCTTTTGGTGTCTATTGGTGCCACCAACATGTTGGTGTTCTCTTCTATGCTTTTGGAGTTCATTTTATGTTTGATTGTGAGTTTGTCTCAGTAATCTCACTCATTTGATGTCAATTAACATAACAAAATGAAAGCTTTTGTGGAATTTTTTTGTTCATCCTTGTTATGGACAGCCATCTTTGGTCAATATTGTTATGTCCTTGCATTCAACAGATTCTATTATTCAACCTTATTTCAAAATAATTTAAGAAAATGAATTGAATTTGATATGGTTGAAGTTGGCATCCTATTATTAGTTTTTTGTTTTAAATTGAGAACAAATGATAATTTTACATCTTAGATCAATTTGTTGAAGTGATATTGCAAATGATGATTTAGTAATAATTTTCTTTCGTATCAGATTTCTCAGATTACATTCCTTAGAGATTTACTTTTTAATAAAATTTTCTTATAGTTGAGGTTTTTTATGAAGTGTTCTTTTACTGGTTGCTATAAAGTTCCTTGTTGATAGTAATTGTATTAATTGAACTACTTTCTCTCTCTCTCTCTCTCTCTCTCTCTCTCAAGATGGTCCACCTAATTGTTGCAGGAGATGATAGGGTTATTGTGTCAAAAACGCTTTCCAGCTGAATTGAAATGCCGCTATAACTTTCGTAAATTTCCTTATTCATCAAGTAATTGTGTTCACTTCAAGATGGTCATTCATGTATATAACGATTCTGGTTTCCGGCGTTTTCAAAAGGAAATGAGGTGTGTTTTACTTCTTTCCCGTGTGGGGTTACTTTAAAGTTTGATGCTGGAAGATCCAAAAGTTGATTCATGTAGGTGAATGAAAATAGCACATTGTCATTTTGTATAAGTGAGTTTTGCTTAATTTCATCTTTTTGACAAGATACATTGAACTTGAGGCAGTTAATGAGAAAAGCATGCTGAGTGCAGTTGCATCCCTTAAGCACTTAATTGCAGTATTTTTTGTGGTTCTGATGTCTGACTAGGTTTTTTAATTTTTCAGGAATCATCCTGGGTTGTGGCCTCTATATAGGGGTATGTATCAAGACGAGATCCCCATGTTATTAATAGATTCCCAAATACAAATGGTTATGGAATTAAATTGTAAATGATGATGGTTTGGAAGAGCATGTGAATTTGAGGGCTTGATGTTTGCACTGAAAGATTCTTTGCTTTTTGTTCATTATGGTACTCTTCATTTAGAGTTTTACATTGCATTCTTGAGGTTGGGAGAGGCTATCACAAGTTTCTCTTGGAAAGTTGTATGGGGAGTTGTCTGGTATGAATTGAAGGCAAATAGGAATGTGGAGCATTAACTTTTGTGATTTCTGCTATTCAGAACAAGAATCACTTCTTCTTAGCCTTTCTCCTTTCAGTAATGTTTTCTGTAATATATGGGTTTTGTGATGATGTATGTTTGATTTGTTTACCGTTGTAACCAGTATTTGTTTTGCACAATGCTCCTACTATAATTTAGCAAAAGCTGACAACATTCTTTATTAACAGGTTTCTTTGTAGACGTAAACTTGTTTAAAGTATCTGAGGAGAAAGCTTCACAGATGTCTAAAGATGAAAGCTTATTATTAGATCACATGCAGTCTAGTTTTGGGACGAGAATGTTTGAGCATGATGATTTGGCCGATGAAGCTGAGAATTTAATGATTAAGCTAAAGTTCTTGACATACAAGGTTGTATCGATAACCCTACCTTGCATTATTATGGGGCAAGATATTGCTTTGGATAACCTCATTTTATTATTTGCTCAGTTTTTGTTTGAGATCATAGTGGAAAATTGGGTTTGTTAAGCTAATTCTGAAATTTGATTGTTGTATTATGTATGTTTTAGTACCATTCCTTGTGGAAAGAAATACATTAAAGTTTGAAGTTTGGTTTTAAAGGATGTAAGGAGAGGATTGACAATGGCGAGTCGGAGAAGAATGAGCTAGTAAATTAAATTTTGTTTTGAGATTCATCGACTTTGTAATCAATTGTTAATTTTTTTCCATTTCTTTTTTTTTAGTGAAAAAATCAAGTGATTTTTCATGGCTGTCTTGGTTGCAGTTTTTGGATTTAGTTGTCTCTTGGATTAGCATTCTAGGTAGTTCTAAATGCCTCTTGTGGCCTCTACTTATGCTTACCAATGTAGGAATTTTCTGTGAACTACCAAATTCAGCACACTTAGGACAAGTGTGGTAGTGCCTTATATAACTTATTAGTCATAGGAGGACAACCCTTGTTTGCAAGTGCACAATCATTGCACTTGCATGGATGAAACTTGGGTATTCATGTATTACATTTTGATTTATTCCTAGCTGATAACCCTATACATTATCTTTTAATTATGTGTGAAGTGATCATGCCATTTATTTATTGTTTGCTTGCTCATGGCCCATCTGCTGGTGCTACTTGGTCTGTAGGTTACTTTTCATGGATTGAGTCTTTCATTGATTTGAAATTACTAAAATTTTGATAGATAACAATATGGAGGATGCATATAGTAATGTTAAACTTTTGAATTACAGTAAAAATAAAAATGGTGTAGTTGACATGCAAACATGCCATCACTATGGGATCACCCAAAATCATGACACAAGAAACTGGCATTAATGTTAATGGTAGTAGCATGTATATAAGAAAATGGACTAATTTGAAATTTATAGGGGTTTCCTTTTATATGATCAAAGTATTGTTTGAAAACTCAGGCTTGCCGTTTGCTAGGCTGAATTACATTTTCAAAGATGTGATTGGTAGAAACTCTGCATATTTTCCTAACATCTAAAAATAAACAAATTTGTAAAAAGTATTCTTCGATATTATTGAATTTAGGGAGCATATTACTGTTTTCCTTCATATATAGATCAAAATTAGTGTTCAATGCACATCATAGACCAAAAAACAAATTCAATGCATATCAAGTCTCAATATAAAAAGTTATAATTTCAATGTTTATAATTTGTATATTTCTTCTTTAACTAGAGATTAAAATTGTCTCCTGCCACTATGTGGGTGTCGTTGAACTGGATGGTATAGTGGTATCATTCTCATCATGAGTCTCAATAGGTGCCCCAACTAAAGGATTGTGTTGTGAATGTGGTGAACCACTCAGTAACAAGCAATTGTTGCAGATTGCCATATTGTATGCCATACCTATTCATCTTTGCCCCACAATACTTGCAAATTACTAGTCCATTCAGAATACCTACTGCCCCTTTGTTTCCAAGCTGGGTTTCTAGGCTTGCTGGCACCCTTATTTGAGTGAATGCCATTTTGTGTTCGGAAAAACGGAAGAAATCCTAGCAAAATGGAAAAACAAGGAACAATCAAACTCAAATTGAGCAGCCTAGCACAAAACATCTAGAACAAATGGACAAAAATTAGTCATTACACCTTAGAACTAAATGTAAAACATTAAAACTAGCCTCAATAGGTGCCCTAACTAAAGGATTGTGTTGTGAATGTGGTGAACTGCTCAGTAACAAGCAATAGTTGTAGATTGCAATATCCTATGTCATACCTTTATTGTTGGCAATTTGGCTGAGTTGGTTACATAGATGTTGTCATTATGGCAACATATGATCTATATGAAGATCGCACGGGTCAGAGAGCTAGTATGTCAGAGCGCAATGCAAAATTGTCTAAGTATGAGATAGTGTGTTTTTGCCAGTGAACCCGAAGACAGTTTTGATTGGCGGTGTTGATTGGAGTAAGTTTAGTGCTTGCACACTTGAACATAGACACTATGGTGACTATTGAAGACTCACCTCAGAGCACAAGTTAGTACGGCATGTACGGAAGAAGTTATGACAGTTTTACTAAAGACAGTGTTAAGCCGACAAGACAGAATATGAAGAGAGAATTGATAAAGAGTTAAGGGAATGACTTAACAATATAAAGGGACGACATCCTAGATGTTAACCCTTGGATAAAGATATTTTGTAATATGATAGCCAACTGGAAAGTTATTAATCTTAATAACTTGTATAAAGATATGTAAAGATGTAATTGTAAAGAGAAGTAACGAATGTATGTAATAGCGATAGTGAAAGAGCAGCGAAGAGATATTGATGCAAGCGGTATAAGGTTATGTACCTTGACCTACTTTTTGTAATCAGTGAATATTGTATATTACTTGTTTAGGTAGTGGGCTCATCTGGTAATCACATTTTGTACTACCAACTCCTAACAGGGTTGAGGCTTCTAACAAGGCCTATAGTCCCTTAATCAGGACTGAGACACTATATGCATGTAATAGACTCTTAACAAGGTCAACATCCTTAACAGGATACTTTTGATTAGTGGATCTTTGTGGGTACCATCCCCACCGGGGTTTTCCCTTTGCCAGGGTTTCCTTGAGAACAAATAATGTGTTATGAGTTCTTTTGTTTTATTGCTATGCATGTTGTTTAGCTTTCTATGTTATGCATGCGTTAAGATAATATGTTATATCCATAATTGGGCAAAAGTAAAAGTTTGTAGAATACTGATTCACCCCCCCCTCTCAGTATTCCCTATTTGTAACAATTGGTATCAGAGCTTAGTTACTTGGAAAAGAATCATTCAAGGAAAGCCTAGCAGCTTGAGTAAGATCTCTATGGATATGGATCAGCTATAGAAGAATCTTGAAGAAGCTCTTGAACAGATTGATATGCTTACTGAAGAAAGAGATACTCTGAAAGGAAATTATGATGATGCAAAAAACCTCATTGAGAAACTGAAAAACAAGTTGGAAGATCTGAAATCTGAAAAGGAATCCGAAATTCACATTGAAGATTGTGATGACAAGTTAGAAAAAGAAAATGAGATTCTTAAACATGAACTGAAGATAGCAAATTTGAAGCTAAGTCTGAAAGATGGAAATGGCAAGAATGAAGCAAATTTGAAATCTGAGAATGAAAATCTTAAGCTTGAAAATGAAGGGCTAAAATCTAAACTTGGTAAAGTAACATCTGAACTTGAGAAAGTCAATTTGCAGTATGCTGAACTTGAGAAATACAATACAATTGTGAAAGGAAAACTGACTCAATCTAAGCAGCAACTTGAAAGACTATATTCAACTAATGAGAAGATTGATGAACAAATATCTTATAAAAAACCATTCTATGATAAAACTGGTCTTGGATTCAACACTTTGAAAGCAAATGAAGAAAGCAAGGAATCAGATCTGAAAATATTTGAAAGTATAGATGAGAAGAAGTTTGATGAGATTAACAAATCTGAAGATACACCTAAGGAAGAAGAACCACCTAAGCAAGAGGAATCACCTAAAGGTATGCAAAGAGAATTCAAAGGTAGATGTTTTGCTTGTAATATTGTTGGTCATATGAAGAGAGATTGCACAGGTAAGCAATTTAAACCTCTTAATGGTTATTGTTATAATTGTTATGGTTTTGGACATAGAGCTATTGAATGCAGAAAACCTAAATTTGTTGAGAATAACAATAGTAGTAGAGTGTTTAGAAATACTAATCATGCAGATAAGAAACCTACTGAAGATATGAACAGAAGAAATGGAGTAGTATGTTACAGATGCAACAAGGTTGGACACATTGCTAGAAATTGCAGATCACAGATCAATCAGCTTGGACCAAGATATGGAAACAATGGAATAGTTTGTCAGATATGTAACAAGATTCGACATACAGCAAGGTTTTGCAAAATGAACAATAGAGTTTTTCATACCAATCCTAACCCTAGAAGTCATGCAAGAAGAAATGAAGATGCAAGCAACAGTCAGAAAGGATGCTGTAGTAATTTAGATGAAGTGAAGTTTGTTAAAAGCAGATCAAGGATCCCACAGTCTCTTGCGGAGAAGTATAAAAATGAGATATGTTTCATGGTTGATATTGACTTTACTTACATTGAAACAGTAGAACCTAGAATAGAGTTCATAGACCCTCTTGGCTATGAAATATTTGAGATTGAGACAAAAGAATATGTGAGTAGACTACTTAAGTGCAAGATGGATATTCATAGCAACAGGTTTGAAACCTTTGAGGAGAACTTCAACTCCGCAAAGACCATCCTTGAAGAGAAACAGTCAAAGAAAAGAGTTGAGAGTACAATCAAGAAAATTCTAAAAGATACAGGGATGACTAAACATGAGTTCTTGGTAGCCAAGAAAACAGCAGCAGCAGTTAGAGAAATTGGACAAAAAGAAGTTTTGTTTGTGCCACCTCTATCATCAATTGCAGTACAACAAGGAGAAACACAAGTTAAGGTGAAAGTGGAAGAAACAAAGAAGGATCAAGAAACAAGAAAATCCACTAGATCAACCTCCTCCACACCTAGCAAAAGAATAAAAGAGATTGCTACTGGACTGGGTAAGAGGTAGAAGACGTTGGTGCCACCAGTTCAAAGGAAAATTGCAGAAATCAAAGATGATGAAGACACTCCTATTAAGAAGAAAACTTGGAAACCTAGAATTGAAAAGGTTAATGAACAGATTATTCAAGATGGAGACTTTACAAAGATGAACAAATATTATGATCTCTATGATTATGCAGAAAGACTAAATCTAGAAAATGCAGTGGTGAAGTATATGATTTTATTTGATAAGAAATTTGATACAATTCAGGGTCAGATACCTGATGACTTGTACAAGAAACTTGTAAATAGAAAGAAGAGAGCATCAGAGGAAGATATAACTATTAGAGAAAATCTTGTAAGAAAACTTTGTGTTGTGAGAGATGAAGAACACTTCAAACAGATAATGAAGGATCTAAACACCCATCTGAGAACCAAGAAGAGAACTATTCAGATTATGGGAGGTAGATATGAAGAAATTAACACAGAAACAGAGCAAGCAATCATTAAGGTTATCTCAGAGAATGCTGGAGAACCATCAGTTGTAGCAGAATCTAAAGATCAAGCAAAAGAAGCAGAACAAGAGGACATTCCCTCTCCACCAGCCATAAATATTGAGGAGGAAGCCATGAATGTTGAAGGAACAAAGATCACCTTGGATAGTGATGATAACTTATTCAAGAATCTTGAAAACATTGTTGACAATTCGGCTTTTGAAGAGCAAGATAGTACCAAAGAAGAAGAGAAGATAGAAACCAAAATTGTAGAACCTAAAGTGACAGAGAAACAAGTACCTGTTCCCACTCAAGAAGAAATCAGTCTTACACTTGAGACTGACAAGAAAACTCAGATTGGTTCTATGATTGAGAATTTGGGAAAGGAAGTAGATGATGATGATCAGATGGAATTGATCACATCTTTGAACAAGATCATCAGAAAGAACAAGAAAGTAAAGAGTCTTGAAGGATGCTTGAAGGAGCTTACTAAGAAGTTACAAGGCATTATAACTATACAAATTGCAGAAGATGACCCTTTGGAAAGAGCAAAGAAAGTAATGAACACTTTTGATGATGAGTTTACAAATTTATCTGATACAACGAAGATGAAAGCTCAAGCAGCTTATGAAGCCAAAACACTTTTGGACATTAGTCAGAATATCAGGAATGATATCAATAACCTTGATATCTGCATAAAGGACTTGAGAAAGAATTTAGAAAGAGGAAAATCTTTGTACATTTAATGTACAAAATCAGAGAACTTGGTAGCAGAGGAAGTTTAGAAGATGAAGATGAAGGAAGTAGAAATTCAGAATGAGACAAACCTTCTTTCAAGCCCCAATGTGAAGGTCTTTGATATTGAGAAGAAAATCCGCAAGATTTATGATGAAATAAGAGTTTTGCAAGATGACAAGGACAAGAAGCTGAAGAGATTCACTTTTTTAAGAGAGCACATTTCTATAAACTTGAGCATTGTTGAAGGGCAACTGGAAGAATGTCTTTCAGCCAAGACATCTTTTCAGAAGTTTAGTTATGAGAATCTCCAAGCATGTGAGATTGCATCTTATGGATTGTGCGCACTACTCAATGTGGTAGATTCAATTAAGAAATCATGGGAGAATGAGTTAGAGGCCATGAAGATTAACTTTGCAGATTGTGTTGCAAGCCTATCGGCTTTGCAATATTGAATCAAGGTACGACTTTTTGTGAACACAGTTTTGTAACCCTCCTTACCTTTTTTTGTCATTGTTGTCAAAGGGGGAGAGATATATAGCAGAAAATTGATAAGGATACATACTCTTAGGGGGAGTACGGTAGATAGAGAGGATTCATGAAGCAGAAGCACAGTATATACACATTTTGTATTATAGCCACAATTTTGAAATTTTTGGAGCCTAAGACTTAGCCAATTTTCTCATATGTTGCCACCAATGACAAAGGGGAGATTGTTGGCAATTTGGCTGAGTTGGTTACATAGATGTTGTCATTATGGCAACATATGATCTACATGAAGATCGCACAGGTCAGAGAGCTAGTATGTCAGAGTGCAATGCAAAATTGTCTAAGTATGAGACAGTGTGTTTTTGCCAGTGAACCCGAAGACAGTTTTGATTGGCGGTGTTGATTGGAGTAAGTTCAGTGCTTGCGCACTTGAACATAGACACTATGGTGACTATTGAAGACTCACCTTAGAGCACAAGTCAATACGGCATGTACGGAAGAAGTTATGACAGTTTTACTAAAGACAGTGTTAAGTCGACAAGACAGAATATGAAGACAAAATTGATAAAGAGTTAAGGGATTATTTTGTTTATCAAAATAATGACTTAACAATATAAAGGGACGACATCCTAGATGTTAACCCTTGGATAAAGATATTTTGTAATATGATAGCCGACTGGAAAGTTATTAATCTTAATAACTTGTATAAAGATATGTAAAGATGTAATTGTAAAGAGAAGTAACGAATGTATGTAATAGCGATAGTGAAAGAGCAGCGAAGAGATATTGATGCAAGCAATATAAGGTTATGTACCTTGACCTACTTTTTGTAATCAGTGAATATTGTATATTACTTGTTTGGGCAGTGGGCTCATCTGGTAATCACATTTTGTACTACCAACTCCTAACAGGGTTGAGGCTTCTAACAAGGCCTATAGTCCCTTAATCAGGACTAAGACACTATATGCATGTAATAGACTCCTAACAGGGTCAACATCCTTAACAGGATACTTTTGATTAGTGGATCTTTGTGGGTACCATCCCCACCGGGGTTTTCCCTTTGCCAGGGTTTCCTCGAAAACAAATAATGTGTTATGAGTTCTTTTGTTTTATTGCTATGCATGTTGTTTAGCTTTCTATGTCATGCATGCGTTAAGATAATATGTTATATCCATAATTGGGCAAAAGTAAAAGTTTGTAGAATACTGATTCACTCCGCCCCCTCAGTATTCCCTATTTCTAACAACCTTTTCATCTTTGCCCCACAATACTTGCAAATTACTAGTCTATACAGTATACCTACTGCCCCTTTGTTTCCAAGCAGGGTTTCTAGGCTTGCTGCCACCCTTATTTGATTGAATGCCATTTTGTTTTTGGAAAAGTGGAAGAAATCCTAGCAAAATGGAAAAATAAGGAACAATCAAACTCAAATTGAGCAGCCTAGCACAAAACATCTAGAACAAATGGACAAAAACTAGTCATTAACCTTAGAACTAAATGTAAAACATTAAATAAGGAGTTATAAATTCTAGCACAAGACATTTAGAATTAAGGCACAAACCAAAATAAATGGAATTGTGTTGGTGTTAATGTTATATAACTTTGAAATGCTACTAAATAAGAGTTGATATCTGTTCCAAAACACTTGCAAAGTCAAACATCACCAAAAGAAAGACTCAAAAATGGTTTTGTTTTTGAGCAGGAGCGACATGGGGAATGTGAGCACCTTTTTCATTGAAATTCCTACTTTTTCCAAAAACTTGTCACCAAGTTATACTTTGTGTAACTTTGAAGTTTTGAACCATTTTGACTTGAATACTTGCTATAGACCAAAGCATATCGCTTGTGATCAATTAATTGCATGGTTACTTTGGAGGTTAAAAAATATAATGAATAATTGTATAATAGGATTTTATTCACATGATCTAAATATAATTGCATAGTTATTTAGAAGGTTCTGAAATATAATGAATGATTCTATTATAGAATTTCGTGAATTGACATGGTTTAAATTAAGCTGGCAATTTAGTGGACCAACCATTAATTGAGGAACATAATGCACCATGAGCAGCAAGTGAACAAAACTCAAGCGAGACAAGATTGACAATAATTGAATAGTGGAACAATTTAGGATTTTATTTCAAGAGAGCTAATACAAAACAGGAAAAACTCTATAAAAGAGATGCATGGGCAAATTCTATAGAAGAGATGCATGTCTTCTACTTGGAATACATGCATAAAATTTACCTACTACTTTGACCTTGACTCTTCATGTTAAAACATTCCCCCAACCCAAAAATCCTTGTAAACCTTGAGAAGCACTGAATTATTTTGTTGAGAATGATGATGATAATGTTGACTACAGTTAAGGAGGAGGATTGGTCTAAGCATGTCGAGAAGTGTTTTGATTTGACCCAAAACACACAAAAAATTCATCAAGATGGATTCTAACATTGGCTCCCTCCTTGTTCTTTAGTGTTTTGCTTTCCACTAGGCTTAGAAGATGATGCTTGTTTAAGGTTTAGGTCAGATTTCTTGATGCTGTTGTTGAGATTGAACTTTGAATGGAAAATCCTTTACAAGAATGTCAAGGAAGGATGTCATTTAAAGCCATTAGACTGCATAAGAGGTCATGAGTTAACTTTTTGGTCACTGTGTCTAGTCATCTAGCCATCAGTGTATAGTGAATGATAATTTTGATGAAACAGATCTATATGTTACTTGAAAAAAATAATGTGCAAACTATTTACAAAAAATATGGGCTGCATGGGGTAATGTTGCAAGGTTGTGTAAACTAGGCTAAGCCTAGGAAAACAAGTCCAAAGACTGACATGTTTGAAAAAACAATCAGTTTAAGCTTTACATCATATTAAAGTCAAATAAAAAACAAGAGGAAGAAGACCAATGACTGGTCATTAGGCTTGCAACTCCATGCAACATTTGGCAACTCCTCACCACTAAGAATGAGTTCCCAACCTTCATTAATAATGTTTGCCTCATTTTGTTCTTCAACACCCATCATTAGCTGATCACTTTCCTAGTGAGGTGAATTGGCCAAAGAAAGATGTTGTAGATGAAGGATGGTGATTGGGTAGAGGAGAACATTCAACTTGACTATTGTTGCATTGAAAAGAGCTTCTATCATGAGACTGCCTTTTTTTCTTGCTTGGGAATGGACATTGAACTTGGGCACAAGGTGTTGAAGGAGGAAACCATGTAATTGTGCAAGGTTCATCATGCTAGTGATCCAACCAAGTTTAGAGATAGGCCACTTCTAGAGACACTTTGTTTGCTTGCACTTGAATCTATTAGAAAAATAACCATGGATTTCCTATAAGTGGAAAATTGCTTGTCAACTAAAGAATAAGTTAAAATAGCAATAATATAAAAATAGATTTCCACTCATAAAATTGCAAATCTATTTGTATTTTAAAGCAAGCAAAGGCCAATCTCCCAATATAACATCATGTGGCTCGAAGGCTTGGGCCTAAGGGGTTCAAAAGTTCATGAATCTGTAATGTCCCTCGTCGGGACCTTACACAAATTTCTCATTTAAGCTTTGTGTGAATTAATTTTCGGTATCTCCTTTTTTTTTTTTTTTTTTGATCGGTAAAGGGCCTAAGCCAATAAATTTTATTAATATTAAAATAAAAATACATGAAAACCCCGCTCAGTGCAGGCGTTGGTAGGAAAGAGCGGGGTCGAGAAAACCTCCAGCCTTGCCTGGGACCGTAGTTCGGAATCTGATACAAATAATTTAAGTGGGCATACCCACTTTTTAATCTTTTACAAAGATCCATCAACCTAACTTTGATAACTAAAAACAAGAGTTACAAATGCATAGGGCTGACAGAAAGTTCTTTCTTGGATATTTGTACTTCTTTGAATTGCGTTCTCACAGTCATAAGACTATTATATTCTTCCTTATTTATGTAGTCGGAGATCATTTTCAGCCAAAATTCCTGTCCCTGTTAAAACAAACCCAAAAGCTACCTTCTGACTTTGTCAGCTAACTTGGAAGAGCTAATTTGAAAAACAAGTATAAAAATATTAATCAAGAAGTCTCTTGTACCTCATGCCGAATTACCTATATTTTGAACATGTACTTGATGCAGAAAGTTTTGAACCTGAAAAGGAAATAGGAAATATTCTCTACACATACTACTTCAGAACGACTATTTAGGAGTAACAAACACATACTCGACCTCAAAGAGTTGTGTTGATTTTAAGGATTTAGAGCCATAACAATTAAATTTCTTAATTGCATAAATACCATATCCATATATGACTAAAGCTACATTGAGACAAATGTAAAGGCTAAATTCCTGCCTTTTAACCTTGAGAAAATAAACCGAGGATCCATAACATCAAATACCAGGACTATGAAGAGTAACAAAATAAAGACCTAATCTTATATGAGTACTAACCCTTTTTGTTTTGAATTCTAACTAAGCAAATTCCTATTACGTGGAAACCCATATTTCAAAACAAAAAGGGGAGATAGGCATATCATATTCTAGATATAATAAGAGGGTACAGTGGGCATCCCTCTTGCCTAATATCTTCAGAAAAAACCAAAATTACATTGATTCAGTTACTGTATACCTGCATATTTTCCATAGATGCACTGATTGCCGTTGAATCCATACACTATAATCCTAAACCTCTCTTAGAGTTAGAAGGTATTGCTTACTCACAGCCATGTTTCAAACCTAAGAGGAAATTTAGATATTCATTGATCTAAATTGAAAAGCTAAAGATCAAACATCTTAGATCCCAGCATTCTTAATTTGGCTATAACAGTTCCATCATATCTGAGACCAGCCATAATGCCTAAGAAAAATTCAGATTATAACAAGGACTTAAAAAAAAACAAAAAACAAAAAAAAAACCATTGAGGACGAACAGAAAGATTACCATTAATAAAGAGATAAGATACATCTCAAAGTAGATTCCTAGTGGAGCAGAATGCATATGCACTCAAACTATACTAATCCTTAATGCATTCTGCATTAAGGGTTAGTATAGTTTGATCAGGGTACTTGGCTGTTATCCAAGACTAACACGATTATATGGGGATTTCCATTATAACAGCAGGCTTATGTTCCTTATACACTATTATTATTTCACAAAATTATCATTGATAAACCAGAATTACTAACTGTTATTTTAGTGCCATGTTGTCAAGGCTTATATTAGATCAGAATTACTACAAATCAACACCATGTAACTACAAGGAACATTACATATATGCAGGAAAAATACATGTCATGCTATCTTCATAAGATGTTGTATATAATATGTTGATCTTAACTATATACATATGAAAACATATTACTTATCCAAAGCTGAAGTTTATCAGAGTAGCATAGTTTGGGTAATAGCCAACTAAACAGAGTGTCTAGATCATATTTCGACACTCACCAAGAATGTCTCTATCTTTGTTCTTTTTTAGACTTATATTTTTGCTCAAGTTGTCCAATTCTTCATTTCTAATTTATTCTTTCATTGTGAAAGATTTTGTAGATCTCCTACCCTACAGGATGGCAAGATCATGCTCTAATACCACTGTAATGTTCCTCATCGGGACCTTACGTAAATTTCTCATTTAAGCTTTGTGTGAATTAATTTTTTGTATCTCTTTTCTTAAACATAGATGAAATACTTATATTTCATCCATAATAGATTTGTTTATTTATAATTAATCTTCTTGTTAATTTATATCTTTGATATATCATATTTAATTTATACGATATTATTATTTAATGATATATTACATCTTGATTATTATTTATCTTTAATGTTTTATATGATATTAAACGACCAAGAATATAGGTTATGTAATGCCCCTTTGTATTCTTCCTTGTGTGATTTCTTGCAAAACCGGCATTAGTACAAATAATATGTAACATTTATATGACTCATACTCTACTTTACGTTAGTAAGGGGGGAATTTGGTTCTTAAGGCTGCCTCTAGGTCGGGCTTCACAGAATTCCCAATTCTCGGCTTGAAAGATATAAGATCCACTCTAAGCAACTGGGCTATTGACACGTCATCTCATAGAGCACTGCCCATAAGAACCTCTTCTTGGAAGCAATAAATGCATTTCAAGCCTACGCATATGCATATGACTGGCAATCAATATGTAGACTGCCTACGTGAGATAATAATCTTGAGACTAGGGAAATTACAACAATTTCCTCTAGCCCCCTCCAGATATGGGGATCCATCTCTAATGGAATCTGTATCATCATTTTGTGAGATAACAATCTCGAGACTAGGAAATTATAACAATTTCTTCTAGTCCCCTCTAGATATGGGATCCATCTCTTCATGAACATAATGTTCATTCTCTCTATGGTCTCATATCATCAATATATAAATGTACCCAAAAAACATAATTATATATTCAGATTTATAAATTAAAAACATATGATGCCCATAGCATAATCTGAAGGATCCTAATTGCATGTCTTTAACAAACATTCAATTATATTACAACAATTCATTTATGTATAAGACTGCAATCCTTGAAAGTGTATCTATATATATATATAAATGCTGAAGTAATAAAATAAAAATATATTTAACCACTTACTAGTGACCGACTGCAGTCCTCTGTTCATATTCTTTCTTGATTCTCTGTGGTAACTGAATGTTATTACTGTTTACTGTTTTTGTCTTTTTGTCTTTTTATCTTTTCTTTTTGTTTCTTTTTTATCTTCCTCCGTGCCCCCTCCTTTCTATTCTACTCTGCAATATATATTGGAGTGGGAGGGGGAGTCATGTCCCCTCCTCACTGTTGTCGCTACCCCTTAGGGGGTGCGACTGGTCGCAGCCAAAGCTGCGACCCAGTCGCACCCTCTAAGGTGCGACTGTGCACAACATTCTCTTTTTTTTTTCTTTTAATTTAATTTATAATATATATTATGATTTATATATTAAAATATATATATATATATATATATTATATAATATTAATACTATATAATATATATATTATAATATGTATTTTATAATGTATATATTATATATTTTATTAATATTTATATAATATTATATATTAATGTTTATTATTGAATGGTTAATAATAATATTAACATATTATTAATAATCATTGTTAACTAATTATTATTAATAGTTAAATAATAATATTATTAATGCTTTAATTTATATATATCATTATTATTATTAAATAATTATTTTTAATGATTAAATGATAATGTTATCAATAGTGTTTAATTTAATAATGACAGCATTAGTTAATTAGGAATTATAACATATTATATTGATTTTATTATTTGTTTACTTATTCTTTAATTATTACTCCTATTATTCCAATGTTGTATTTATTTATTTATTTTATATTTAATTTTATTATTATTAATTCCATCTCAGGGAAGGGGACATTACAGTCTGCCCCTGCCAAAATTGCTTGTCCTCAAGCAATATAAACATTCGACGTGAGTGCTGTCTTATTTGCGTAACTCCAAGACTCCTTGATTTGTTATAACATTCATGTTCTCCTTCGTTAAGTATTTCTTTGCTCCTTGATTAACCCAAGAGTGTCTAGATCATATTTCGACACTCACCAAGAATGTCTCTATCTTTGTTCTTTTTTAGACTTATATTTTTGCTCAAGTTTTCCATTTCTTCATTTCTAATTTATTCTTTCATTGTGAAAGATTTTGTAGATCTCCTACCCTACAGGATGGCAAGATCATGCTCTAATACCACTATAATGTCCCTCATCGGGACCTTATGTAAATTTCTCATTTAAGCTTTGAGTGAATTAAATTTCTCTGTAGCTCTTTTCTTAAACATAGATGAAATACTTATATTTCATCCATAATAGATTTGTTTATTTATAATTAATCTTCTTGTTAATTTATATCTTTGATATATCATATTTAATTTATACGATATTATTATTTAATGATATATTACATCTTGATTATTATTTATCTTTAATGTTTTATATGATATTAAACAACCAAGAATATAGGTTATGTAATGTCCCTTCGTATTCTTCCTTGTGTGATTTCCCTTAAAACCGGCGTTAGTACAAATAATATGTAACATTTATATGACTCATACTCCACTTTACATTAGTAAGGGGGGAATTTGGTTCTTAAGGCTGCCTCTAGGTCGGGCTTCACAGAATTCCCAATTCTTGGCTTGAGGGATATAAGATCCACTCTAAGCAACCGGGCTATCGACACATCATCCCAGAGAGCACTGCCCATAAGAACCTCTTGGAAGCAATAAATGCATTCCAAGCCTACGCATATGCATATCAGTATATATACTGTCTACGTGAGATAATAATCTCGAGACTAGGGAAATCACAACAATTTCCTCTAGCCCCCTCCAAATACGGGGATCCATCTCTAATGGAATCTGTATCATCATTTTGTGAGATAACAATCTCGAGACTAGGAAATTATAACAATTTCTTCTAGTCCCCTCTAGATATGGGATCCATCTCTTAATGAACATAATGTTCATTCTCTCTATGGTCTCATATCATCAATATATAAACGTACCCAAAAAACATAATTATATATTCAGATTTATAAATTAAAAACATATGATGCCCATAGCATAATCTGAAGGATCCTAATTGCATGTCTTTAAGAGACATTCAATTATATTATAACAATCCATTTATGTATAAGACTACAATCTTTGAAAGTATATATATATATATATATATATATATATAAGTGCTGAAGTAATAAAATAAAAATATATTTAACCACTTACTAGTGACCGACTTCAGTCCTCCGTTCGTATTGTTTCTTAATTCTCGGTGGTACTTGAATGTTATTACTGTTTACTGTTTTTGTCTTTTTATCTTTTCTTTTTGTTTCTTTTTTATCTTCCTCCGTGCCCCCTTCTTTCTATTCTACTTTGCAATATATATTGGAGCGGGAGGGGGAGTCATGTCCCCTCCTCACTGTTGTTGCTACCCCTAGGGGGTGTGACTGGTCGCAACCAAGGCCCATTCGCACCCTCTAAGGTGCAACTGCGCACAACATTCTCTTTTATTTTTATCTTTTTCTTTTAATTTAATTTATAATATATATTATGATTTATATATTACAATATATATATTATATAATACATATTATAATATGTATTTTATAATGTATATATTATATATTTTATTAATATATTATATAATATATTATATAATATTATATATAATGTTTATTACTGAATGGTTAATAATAATATTAACATATTATTAATAATCATTATTAACTGATTATTATTAATAGTTAAATAATAGTAATATTAATGTTTTAATTTATATATATTATTATTATTATTATTAAATAATTATTTTTAATGATTAAATGATAATGTTTTTGATTAAGGTAACAACAGGTTTTGAAGGGACCCCGAAACCCTTTACAATACTGGAACTTAAGATAAAACTTTAAGAGTTCCATAAATACAACAGTCCAGCCAAAACATAGGCCCGGACACCCCAAACCCCTCACAATGAATCAAAGCCAAAGGTACCAGCAAAAACCCCCCAGCCAGTCAAGGAAGAACGCTACCACCAAGCAAAAGGAAACAACCCAAGGAATAAACTAAGATTTTCCATTACCTCCCTTCTTGGAATGGAGAGTCATTTCAGATTGAGGAGAGGACTTTTTATGATATTTACCAGTAACTGGGGTCCACCCCTCCTGTACCAAAGAAGCCTTCTCCTGCCAGTCTTGAGAAGAGGGTCTCAAGAGAGAAGCAGGAGAAGAAGTCTAAACAGAACCAAACAAGGGACCTGCACCAATAGAAGGACCAGCCAAAACAGGGTTGACTGGAGGGAAACCAACAGACCCAATCGGAACAGAACCAGTAGAAAAGACACCAACAGATTGACCGGTGCCATTACAACCAGCAGGAACACCAAACGAAACAGGGCTAGCGGGAAGGGAACCAGCAGACCCAACAGGAACAGGGCTGACTGGAGGGAAACCAGCAGACCCAATCGGAACAGAACCAACAGAAAAGACACCAGCAGATTGACCATCGCCATTACAACCAGCAGGAAGGCCAGATGAAACAGGGCTAGCTGGAAGGACACTGACAGACCCAACAGGAACAAGAACAGAGCCAGTTGAAGTAGACTGTCCAATGCCATAGGAATATGGAAACATTAGTTAATTAGGAATGATAACATATTATATTGATTTTATTATTTGTTTTCTTATTCTTTAATTATTACTCCTAGTATTCCAATGTCTTATTTATTTATTTTATATTTAATTTTATTATTATTAATTCCATCTCAGGGAAGGGGACATTACAAAATCCTAGTCTAATATCATTGAGCTTTGCTGTGGAACCCATACCAATGTTGATGATCTCTATCTATCCAAAAAAAGACTAATAGTATTTGACACTCCTAAGTAAACTAAGCATTCCCCCACATACAAACATTGGTAGAGTGTACACTTGAAAGGACGGGTAGCTTGGTTTTGAAAATGACATCCCAGATGTTGTGTAGACTATTTTGCAAACCTGAGTAGAATAGTGAAAGAGCCATCATACAAGTTTTGTTCCAATGAAAAGTGAGTGTAGAGCTATTCATCTCCTTTCCTATGAGTACATATGTGACATGGGATTTCAATGTGTGATTTCCAATGTTTCCAACAAGAGTGGTTGGTCTAAAGAGCTATTTTGTGATGCATATGAAGAGATCAACAAATAAAATTTTGTTTAAATGCTCATTCTATAAACTTGAGGGCAAGGATCCAATGAACTTCAGCCAAAAGATTATGATAATAAGTTAATAACTAACAATCAGAGACAACCAAAGAGAATGATGCAGGATCATTCACAGGTGTGAGCAATCTTGGATCACCCATCAATATTGTTCTTTTATTTTTTTTGTTAAGGTTAGGTGAATAAAATAAATGCAAGCATTTATAGGTCCATGTACCTAAGAAAGTGTCCAAGGAGACAAAGGGGTTTGAAATTGTTTAATATTTGTGACCAAAGGTAATTTCAAGAGTGGGCACATTTTTCTATTATTCTTATCAAAAAATCATGAAAACACCCATCTTGGTGTCCACTTGAGTAAGGTGAAGAATCATGATTAGAGGGAATGGAGAAAACACCTTTGTAGGTGCCCACATTGGGAATTTTTATAGTCCCCTCCTTTAGGTGCTCTTTTGGTAAAGTTCTAGGGGCTTCTATGAGCTGTGAGCTGTGTGGTGCAATTTTTGGATGCCATGTGTTGATCTCATAGAGGGGGTGTGTGATTTCCAAGATGCACAAGACCAATATAAACTGGGGCTTGGGATAGTGATTTATTCATTCATAGTTGAGTCCTTCAATATAGAGCATAAGTAGCAAGGCTTGTAGCACTAGCTTGCACATTTGTAAAGCCAATTTGGCTAATGTTTTGTAAGTCTTTGTATATTGTAGTTTCTTCTTCATTGGAGTAATAAGAAGTATCTACTCTTTCAATTTCTGTGTTGTGTTGTTGCTGTTGGGTGGAGTAGCTCTTCATTAGAGATTGTTGATTAATTAAGAGCCCATCATGAAAGTCCTTGCTATGCAATAAATTCTAAGGTTTGATAGCTTCCCAAGCTTTCTAGAATCTTTTGGCACATAAGTGTTAATATTATGGCCTTTACGGCTAAGATCAACATTATGCCTAATTATTTATTGCATAAATAAGGACAATTGATAAAATAATAATATAATATATTGGCAAATATATTTATTATTATTACCCTTTAATTAAATTAATCTATATATATAAGTGCGATTTTCTTAAAAATAATAAATATAGGATATTTATTATTGATTAAATACTTAGGGCCCAAAGCCGGCTGCCTCTAGGAGGTAAAAATTAGACATGAAATCGCATATATATATGGATCGAATTCTTGGAGGTAAGACACACCAAAAACATAACGTTTGTCTTCCTTTCAAGAATTTAAAAGAAGGTGAATTATCTCTGCTTTATAGAGCGAAATTCAGCAGTGAATTGGAGCGAATTATCTCAGGCATTCATCAGCGAATATTTACTTGGAGTCCGAATTAATACAAAATCTGGTGTGCGATTTGGAGGGCAAATTCTTGGACAGAATTCGCATGCTTTGAGGATTGAATTTAAACACTCTAGAGGGCTGTGATTTTGACCTGTGTAGGAGCATTTTCTACAGCACATCAATACTGGAGTTGCAGATCTAAAACAAGGGCAGACTTATCAAGATAAATTGGTGTACAAAATTGGTACCACCTTTCCATCTTTCTTTGTCAATTTTGTTTCAGTTTTAAAAGCTATCTATAGATTATATTTTCCTTGCATAAATCTGAAAATATCAACAATAAGTCCATACATCTTGACTAGGACTAGTAATCAAAAGAGAGTGAAACCCCAAATATCTTTTGCTAGTAGATCCATAAGAGATTCTCGAGGTGATATAACTCATCCAAGGAATCTATAGGTCCCATCCCCTTTATTTTAGCAAGTAAAACATTAGAACAACACTATGCATGTGTAAACTAGCAATCAAACAAATTTGTTTTCAATACAACTCTAGGGCAAACAAAACTAAAAGAAAAAAACAAAAATAAAACGTCCAATATATAGACAAAGCAACAACCAACACTATTGCCCGTAACCCTTTCGCCACACCCCAACCACCAATATATGTGCTAGTACCACCTATGCCAGACAAAGTAGGACCAGCCTTCTCACTAGCATTGCCAATTGACTCTCAACTAGTGCCAACAATTATCGACTTTGGGCAAGTCAAAGTATTTTATGCACACAAAGTAGGAGCCAAAATTATACCAAATGAAGTCTACTCAAAGCCCATAGAGAAATATCCAAGCGCTGAAACTGTTCTGCTGCATGAAATATGCAAAGTGATGCGGGGTGGCTTGTTGTGAGCATATACCACTTCATTCAAGGCATGAATTGGGTTGTAAGAATGCCTAGAAAAAGCCTTGTGAGGAGAAAGTTGGACAGAAGGCTATGCATTGGGAGTAGTTTCATGTGAAGAATGGGCCCTAGGTGCAATAGGAATTTTTGGAAATTGTTTTGACAATCTTCATAGGGGATTCCCCTTGGCTTTTGAGTCAGCTTAGTTATTGAATTGATGTACTCTCCCTGGGGTTCACTTGAGGACAAGGCTAGAGTTTAATTGCGTGACTTTGGTAGTGGACACATGATTGGTGGCTATGTTGTCTATGTTGCTACCAGCCTTATGACTGTCAATCATAGCCCAACCTTACTAATTGTTTATAAGATTTGATTCAGTTGTAGGCTTTGATATTTTGTTTTGGTGGTAACATGTGGGCAATCTCTACTTTTGTGAGCACAAGATTAACATTGGAAACAAGTGTTGTGAAGTGTACAAAACTTGTTGGATATGATGATTATTGCCATATTGTAATTGGACACTCAGATCTTTAGAGAGATTGTAAAGGTGAGCCAAATAGAATTTATTCGGGTCAAGACAAATCTCTCTACCTAAGGGACAAGTGCATATTACAAGTTTCCTCACTACTACAGTAGTTAGTTCGGCCTTGGCTGAGAGGTGTCATTCTAGAGGGAATAACTTACTTCCTCTTAGGATCCCCCAGCTTGGCCCTTTTGGCCTTAGGCACACCTTGATGAACACTATCGGATCTTGTATTTAATCCTTTCATTTGATTGATGATGACATTGGTGACTCCTCCATTTCATAACTAGACTGTGACACTTGAGATTTTCCTTTCTTTCTAGTTCTCTTCAGTTAAAGCTTTCTGGGGTTTGTGTTTCTGCTACTTGGCTATTTGTATTGGTTTCTTCACCACATGTTTGGTGGTCCCCAATGTCAATGGTATTGTATTTTTGGACCTCGATAGGTGTATCATCCTAGAATTGTCTATTTTAGTCGGAGGTACTCTTGAGATCCATCAACCTACTTTTAGTCATCCATGGACATTAATATGATTTCTTTCTTTCTAATCTGAATTTTCTCATCATTTAAAAAAGCAGTACTATATTTGACTTAATCAGCAGCACCTGAACCTGTCATTTAATAACAGCAGATAATAAAGTAAGAATCTGAAAATGTATTCAGCACTTTTTTTTGCTTTATGGATACATTATAGAAAATTCAGTTTCACAATTTATATCTTTTTCTTTCTAATCTGATTCTATTTATTATTGAAAACTGCAGTGCTTTATTATATTTATTTAAATTGATTTTGTTTGAGCTTGTCCTTTTGTTTAAAATGCTGAATAAATTTTCTGATTTCGATGATGTTTGTGCCCACCATCTTTTGCAGCTTAGGACTTTCTTGATACGCAATGGTTTATCAGTTCTTTTTAAACAAGGAAAATCTGCTTATAAAGACTACTACTTAAGGTGCGTGCATTTGGAATTTATAAAACTAGCTTTGTGTTGGGTCTCTGTGGATAAACATCACTGTTTAATCATTGATTATCATTGAGCACAAATATTGTTATATTTTTCTTCATTTGACGAATAGGCTGTCATACTATCCATGCCACATAACAAATGCAGAATAGCCAACTTTACTTTGCAACAATAAATAGTGTTGTTTTATATCCTAGATTTTGCTTGATGCCTTCTCTTTGGTGTACTGGTTAACATTATTTTTAATTACAGAGTACAGCCATCACACACTATAACAAATAGAATAATCTTTATATATGTCACATCCCCTTTTTGGATTAAAATAATTAATAACATTTTTCAAGTTGGACCTGGTCAGTTTTATTTTTTGGGGAAGCTTTAATAAGATTATCTTAGCAAATACCCTAGCTGTTTGTTAACAGAAAATTTTATGAGCTCGCATAATGCAGAATAACAGAAAAAAGGCAGGAAAAGTAGAGGGCGAATCAGAACAAACCGGAGAAGCAGGGAAAACTAATCATTCAAATACACATGAAGAGTTCCCTATCATCGATGTTACTGAAGAAACAGAACGAGACTTAGGGTTTCTGGAAAAATTGGCAGTAATTTGCAGATTCATTGGGCCATGAATTGGGAGGGCTAAAATCAGACAATGGATAGAGGAGACATGGGAAACACTGTTCATCAAGATTTCTGGCCAAAAACTTCTTCATTGTCATCTTTGTCAATGAAGAGGAGATAGACAAGGTAATGTGGGGAGGGCTTTGGATGATGGGGAAATTTCCCCCATATATTCAAAGATGAACCCCCAATTCCAATGCATCTATGATCCTTATGAGAAGCTGCTATGGATTCGCCTCCATAATCTTCCAATTGAATACTGGTCCAAAGAATGTCTGCAAAAGATTGGTCGAACTCTAGGCATTCTCATCAACATCGATGCAGATTTAGCAAATGGCGATTCATACCTATATGCAAGAATCAAAATCGTCTCATTAAACAAAATCCCAAACTATTATATCAAATTAAAAATTGCAGATGAAATATGGACTTAGAAAGTGGAAATTGAAGAAGAAAAGTATTTTTGTTTGAAATGCAGGGATAGGAAGCACATGGAAGCTAACTGTAGAACTGATAAGAAAACTGTCAAGAAATGGGTTCCCAAAAAACAATAGACAAAGAAATGAGTAATCCTAGAACCAGAATGCAAAAGCACATTGACCAACGGAAATGTAAAAAATGCGATCATTTCATAGGTAATTCTGGAGATTCTGCAAGGCCCTATTGCAAATAAAGAAACCACAGAGGAACCAAGGAATGACCACAAAGGGCACATCAAAGAGTTAAAGGCAATTGAAATCTGGGAGTCAGAAAGACAAATGTCAGGGGAAGAGGAATTGAGGATTCTGGACCCTAGATGTATCAACCAATTAGCTATGAAGATTATGGGCAACTCAAAGATGGGCCGTGGGCGGAAGGCGAACAAACAAAAAAGGGAAGACGAAGCCATTGAAAAAAGATTGATCAGCCTTTCTGAATTTTTCATGAAGATCTCTCTTGGGGAGCGATGAAGCTGACCACAAGGAATGTTAGGGGCCTAACGACCCCTGACAATAGAAGCTTAATCAAGCGTCACCTGCAAAAACTATAAGACTATAATTTTAATGCAAGAGACGAAAATTGGTAAAGGAGATTTATTCATTAAATATTGTAGAGGATGGGAGGGAGTCTTTCAGGAAGCAGATGGAACAACAGAGGCTTGGGTATAATATGGGAACAAAATTCAGCAAAAGGAAGTCTGATAGAGTCAAGCAAGAGATGGATGTGTTGCAGAATTGAAAGTAGAATTACAGCCATGGGAATTACACTCTTTAATTTTTAGAGACCCATTGGTACAGAGGAGAAAGTAGATTTATGGAAGAAATGAGGGATGCCCCCACATCTAGATAGGGTAGGGGGAGGCAGAGTTAGGGAGCAGGCCTTGGGAACTAGAATTTCCCCGGCCCCTAGAATGTAAGAACCCCAATGGTTCTACCTTTAATTCATTACCCACTGAAATGTGTTGTTTTTGCAAGTTTTATTGTGCTTTTCCAGATTTTATGCTTTTTTTGAAATTTTTGAACAATATATGAAATTCAAATACAATGCTTGGAATTTCAGAAGCTAAGCAAACTATTCACTGAACAATCATATTTCATTATCTCACTATGAAATTTTACAATTCTTGAAATAGGCTAATCACTGCAATTCTATATGTTTGAAACTTATTATGAAGAACCTGGAATGGATCGCATGGATGTAAAAAAACATTCCAGATGGTATTGCAGCCTTATGGTATTGATCACGGATGGTCTCTAACGCTTGCAACTCTGAATGAAGGCATCAAACAGCCAAAAACGTGCCTCAAAGAAGTCTAACACTGCCCCATATAATCAAATGCAGTCACTAAGAACCCAGCCGGTGCCTGTAAGTAATTGGCGGCTCTCCAAACCCCAAACGCTGTCCTCTAACAGTCTTCTGCTGCTCTATAGGACCTGTGGCCAGCACTAACTCAAATTGCAGGTCCCAACAATGCTGCTATCTGCATTAATAAATCATTTCCCAAACCTTGCAAACATTCTCTAAGATAACACGCTGAATCCTCCACTCAATTTGATCATAATTTTAAGCACAATGATGGCTCTGTATTAAACCACCCTCTAGCACAATTCACTTGTGTAGTCTCAACCAATTCAAAGTGCACAAGACTCTGAAGAATTCACCATTCTCCTAGCCTTCCAACACAGAAACCCTTGGCACAACACAACTCACAAATTCACCAAAATATCAATACTCAACATGCATAGAATGAGATCGATTTTCTCTTGCAAAAACTTATATTTCCCCATTCTCAAAATCGACCTAGTGGCTTTAGATTCACTCTACGCATAACTTGAAACCCATTTGCAAATTCAAAAGTTTGAATTATAATAATTTATTATAACTGCCTCCAATAATAAGCACCAAGTCACTTTATAATTAAATAATCATTTAATGCACTTGAGCACACTTTATGATAGAAACTTTTATATTTAATCATTAACTAAATGAAATTTAATTAATGATTATGAATGAATTTAATAGCTCATTAAATTCTTTGAAGGACTCGTTCCAATTCTAGGTGCTCATTGCTTGACCCAGATGCCGACGTGCCCTGCTGAAAATAACAACTGACCAATTTGACTTACTATAAATAAAGTCCCTCAAATCAAGCCAAACGGAGAATGTAGAGGCGTTGAGTCCAATCCACACAAACAGTAGGGTAGTAATGTCAACTCTGCCAAGGATAGCAGGCAAAACAAATACCCTCTATCCAATGATTAGCCTACAAGGGTCACTGATAGGCTAATCCTCACTGCAACCTAAGGTGAGCTAAAATGGGGACATTACATAGAATTACATCATCAGAGGGGATTTCAATGCAATATTGGATATTTGGATTTTAGACAAAAGTGGAGGCTTAACCCGAATAACTAGAACATGTAGGGAATTTAGAAGATTTGTGGAAGAAATAGGAGTTATAGATTGTATTTTGAAATAAATAGAGGATATACTTGAACTAACCAAAGGGTTGTCTTTATCAACATATATGGGGCTGCATCTTGATATAATATCAAAAAAGTATTACAATCTATCCTTTAGCATAT
This sequence comes from Chamaecyparis obtusa, assembly GCA_027943335.1. Lineage (NCBI taxonomy): Eukaryota > Viridiplantae > Streptophyta > Pinopsida > Cupressales > Cupressaceae > Chamaecyparis > Chamaecyparis obtusa. The sequence goes on from BSBK01006692.1 coordinate 473,410, forward strand.
GTTATCTATCTTCTATATGCCATATAATATTGACTACCCCTAGAAACCCAAAAAACAAAGCATAGGTAACCGCACTGCACACGACCCCCATCAACTACCTAGTAAATGCACATAACCTTCAACTAAACACACTTATTGCCTCCCGAAATTGGGGAACCCCAATTGACAACATAACATAACTATGGATATATCTATATACAAACCCTTGACAAAAAAGGAAACTAGAAGAAAGGAGCACAACACCTGTCCAAAGAGATTGGCCTAATTTTCACAAATCTTCTTCGACGCATTGGTCACCACAAGGAAAAAAGTGCCACACACATTATGATCTTCCACAATGTCTCTCTCCAGCAACAATCCCTTGGAATCGACAAAAATATAGGCCTCTTATGCATTCATCTCCGACCTTTCCTCAACATCCTCACTAATTAATCCTACCACAAGATATTTTTGTAAGCACCCAACGCTACCTTCCTTAGTCAAGACTCAAATCCACCATTTTCTTGAGAAACAGGGCATTTCTCGCCACCACCAGCTTACTTTGCATAATTCTTGTCTCATCCATAAACGCTAGAATAAAAAAATTAACCACCTCTTTTTGCCATGACGAACAACATAATAGTCCTTAGGCCGAGGGATCAATCTTCTCTCATCTACATTCTCCAAAACATTATCTAGCTCACCCAAGAAACATTTTTTCAAAAGCCTCCTGCATGGGGTAGCAACCATTTATTTACCCTCACTAGCGTCAATTAAACTAGTAATGAGCATTGCCGAAATATTAGTATTAAGTTTGTAGCGATGCTCAGCTTGCATAAACTCCTCCCAAACACCTAAATTGCATGAACAACCAATCCATGCAAGGGAATGAAAACCCGCTTCAATCTTTTTTCTAAAATGTCACCAAAGAAAGGCATGTGCTTCTTTTGGCATTCAAGTCTAATTGGAGTATTCATCGCTGCAATTTCAAAATTCAAACTCAATCTACAAAACACCACCGTTATTGTTCTTAATATATTGCACTCTATTCTCGACCATCACACATCTCATTATATCAATGAGAGCGCCATCAAATCAATGGTACTGTGCCAACCCTCGAAACCTACATAAAAGTCCCATCACTCCATCTCCACATAGGTGAGGAAGGATAAATGCTGACCTACTCAAATTGTTATTGCCGTCATCAACTAACATGTCATCACCCACCACCTCATCGTAGGATTTCCCTTAAAGTCTAATTAATACGTTGATCAATATTTAATGCTGCTCTGTGCCCAATTGGGATTAGCACCATCGATTCTCACGTAGACATATGACGACCACATAGACCCCTACACATCATTCACATTCTTGCCACCTCATGCGGTCCCACCGTCCACCTCAACAGTTGACTAGCTAGATAGTCAGCCTCTTGGTTACCTTCCTAGTATATGTGGGAAACTTTAAACTCCTTAAATCTACGAATGACTGTCTGAATAGGCGTTAATCCCTTTTCTAGTTCCCAATTTGGGATAGTGTTCTTTCTAATCGCATTCATTGCCAGGGGAGAGTCGTCCTCTAAGTGAATTCTTTCCACTCCTATCTGAAGCCCACATTTCAAGCCAAGAAAAGCAGCCCAAATTCAGCTTCATTTTGAGTACTCACCTCCAAACCTTTTGGCTTTTAATAGAGAATTTGGCCCTAATGATCTTTGGTAAGACATTGTGCACCTCTTGGCCCTAGATTACCTCTTGAAGTCCCATCGAAGTTCACCTTGATCCAACCGAAGTCCAAATTTTCCCACTGTACATTTTATCGAGGGTTGAGAGGAAGATTAGCGGTAGGCTTCCTAGCCCCATTAACGGGAGGGAATCTCAGGCCGACAAAGACCTTGGTCACGTTATCATCCCAATTTGTGAAGACATTCTCCTTCAAATTTTGGTAACTAATTGCATTGGTAGCCAATTCCACCACCAATCTTTCTACCTTCTTACCTACTTTTTCCTTAGATAACTCCTTATCTTGAAAAATTCACCTATTCCTCTCTTTCCATGTTTCTCACATAACACACGAATAAACCATTTCCCAAATGCACCTGAAAAGAGCTTTTCTTTTAACAATGGCCCACATAACCAGCCAGTCCTTGATATCTTGCGTCATTGGGCATTGACAATTGAGTTTGCTCATGAACACTTTCCAACAATGTTTGGAGAACTTACAGCCAAGTAGTAAGTGATTAGCATCTTCTTCCACCTCCTTACACAACACGCACTGTCTTGGCCCCTGAATACCAATTCTCTTGATTCTTTGAAGGGTCAAAACCATAGTCGAAAGTTGTAGAAGCCCTAAGTGGCCATGTCAGACTTAACACGGTGCTAAGATGACCAACAAAGGTTGAAACTAGTGGCCGAAATGGAGGAAAAATTTGCAAAAACTCGTAAATAAGAAAAAATGGGTATGCAAACGAAGGAGAAAGCCCTAAAACAGAGGATTTCTCCCCAAAATTCCGTTGTAACTGAGAAAGGACATCACGTGGGTTGTAGAGATAGAGAGGCGATGAGTGGTAGAGAGAAGCACACAAAGCATGTCATCCAAGAAAAATAATGATAGATGGCTCACGTAGGTGCAAAAAAATTCAAACACAGGTAGATAATGGCATTGTTTTGTGACAAATACCTCAGAAGAAGATTGCAGCCGAGGAAAAATGGCCAAAGAACTCAGAAAACTATCCGTCTGAAGTGTGAAAGACTCATGAAGCCGAAAAAAATCCACAAAAAGACCCGCGAAAACCCTATGTGAGTTGCAGAAGAGGAAAATATGAATGTGGATAGGAAAAAATTCTTGAGAGTAGACCCACGAAATTCTTTTTGAAAAAATTACTAAAAAATTCCCAATGGAAAGATTTTAGAAACAAATTTCTTTTCCAAAGAAAATTAAAAATCCCACTCTAATACCATATTACAAGAGGTAATTGATAAAATAATTGAATGATTATTAACAAAAAATAAATTGTTCTTATAGAGTTTACAATCGAGATGTTTCTAAAAAGAAACATACAAATAAATAGAAAGAATCCATTGTATAGGATATTTACAATATCTAGAAGTGACCATTAAAATAGAAATAGAATACTTAGGAGATATTATTTTAATAAGAACTCTCTTTGAATTTTGAAGTTCGTTGTACTATTTGTTGCTGCAGGCCTGGGAACTACTTCCTTTGATGAGTTAATGGTGATCGAAGTTTCTGCTTTCCTCAACAAAAACATCAATCATTGACATCTTCTTTTGCCATTGACTTTTTTACTACAAGTTTCATCAACTCACCCATACTATTATGACTAAAAGAGGATCCTCTTAGGTGCATTCATCAAATTCAACTCTTACTTCCTTAGGGTTATTCTCTACCAATGTGCAAGAAATGAATGAACTAAACGAAATGAGGGTCTTATCTTGCAGTCTGCGTCTTTTGATATTTCCCTTGTCTACCTTCACTACAGGCATCTTAATTTCTAAAATAAACTAAAACACCACCATCAACTCTAGAAGAAAGTACTCCTTGGGATTAGAAATGGCTTGCAAGTTGATTATCTCATCAACGCCCAAAAAATCAATAACTAGCAAATGATTAATGATGTTTCTTGAGGATGAAATGCGAACAATTGCAACATTATCTAGTTCCTCACTAGCTGAGCAGCTCCTTTGACCTCATTCAGCAATTCAAAAAACTCATCTATCAATCTCAACCGTTTGTTATAGAACTGGTCAGTTCACTGTTAAGTACCTTGGGCACATGAAACAAAACCATCTATTTGTTTCCTCTGATTGTCTTTGTCAACTCTTTGAGGTCATATAAAGTTGAATTTGGCTTTTAGGGTGACCAAATCTGCAATATTAGCCCTCAATTCCATATTTTTGGCTTTTAGGGCTTCCTTTTCTTCTTCATGCTTCGTGATCTCTGCTTTGATATTATCTTTTGTGAATTACAACATGTCTATGTCACCTTGTCTATCTATAGGCACAAATTGGTTTGTGTATTCTGAAAATCTAAGATACTGATGTGTAGGTATATGCCCGAGATGCGGATTTTGATCCGGGTGCCCTGTGGATGCCACTCAAAAGCGCATCCTGGCCCGCCGGATGCCTTGTGATGCGCACACTGCGCATCACAAGGCATCCGGGGGGCCAAGATGCACTTCCGGGTGGCATCCACAGGGCACTCGGGCGCATCCGTGGGCATCCTTTCTCGTATTGGAGACACCGGAGAGGAGCCGTAACAAATATTCATATGCTCGTTGTTGAGAAAAATGTTGGATGCGGTGAGTAACCTCCGACGGGAAACCAAAAACCAGCAAATGAAACATATTAAAAATTAATGGAGAAGGAAAGAACAACACCCGAACACGGATGAATGTAGACAGAAAAATACATGGGACACCATGATAGAGAGGAGCCGTATCCAGAGGGGAAAAATACGGGGAAATCTGACGGCGTGGAAGATTGCAATCCTTTTTCGTATTGGAGCTATATCCAGACTCTCGCTCCTTCAAACTTCATTCGCGTAATACCATTTCGAATTATATGAGAAAGTATATGAGAAATTATATAATAAAATCGATTTGTTTGCCTAATACCATTTCAAATTATATTATGAGAAATTATTAATTAATAATATCAATATGAGGTTTCTTTTTATTTTTTATTTGTTTTTATCGTTTGTTCTTTTATTTTTATTATTGTTTCTTCTTTTTTAAATTAAAATTGATATATTAAAATATTAATAACATTTAAGAAATTATTTATTATTAATATATGATATTATTTCTTGCACTTCTTTGCATATATCATATATGATATATATTATATATAATTATTTATATTTATAATTTATATATATATATATATATATATATATATATATATTTTCACGCATCCAAACGCATCCGCTAAATTTTTTTTTTACGCATCCGCGCATCCGCATCCGAGTCCGCACCCGAATTGGTAACTTAGCTGAAAATCAGTAATTTGCACTTCTACATGTTTGTTTTGCTAATGGAATAGCATTGTCTCCAAAAAAATATTCTGCTTGTTATTCTTTAAGACTTTTTTCAGTCTCTTCACCTTTTTGATTTCATTCTTCTCTATCATGGAAAAAAGAACACCTAAATCGAGGTATTTTATGGTGAGAGCTCATCTTTTCCTTGCCAAAGATATCTTTACGCACTCAGGAACATTCTTGGTTGGTCACTTAGAAGGTTCAGATATGATTGGAGTCTCTTCCATAGGTTGAACTGGTTGTGGATGAATGGTGGAGCAAATTTAGTTTTAGAAGAGGGATTAGGATCATGAAATGGAGGGCTGGAAGGTAAAGATGTATCTTCTAGTTGGATAAAAATGTTTTTAGGAATAAAAGAATTAGAAGGAAAAGGAGTAACTTTTACATGTAGAGGAGGTTTCACACTCTTCGTTGCGACCAATTCAATTTTGCTGACCTTAGGAGTTTCACTTGCTTCACAAGAAGCCTTCAATTTGTATCTTCTTTCCTTTCCATTCCCACAACTACCACCTTGTACATTCTTATATGTTTCCAACTAGCACTTGTGAGCATTGATGCAAATTTGGTAGAGTACTCGATGAGTTTTTAACTTGTATGAGTTTTTTTTTTTGCTATGTGATTTTTTCCAGTAAAAACTTGCCAAGTTTTTGCTGAGTTTTCCCATTTCAAAACTTGTTGAGTTTTTGGCGAGTTTTTCCCTAAAACTTGTCTTCATAAAAAAGGCAAAGACACAAAAAATTATCCATTTATTTTCTCTTGGGGCATAGCCCCCGAACTCCCACTTTTGGCCCACGAGAAAACAAAACACTTCCCCGCGCCCCTTTTCTTGTTGGGTTTTTCTCACATCTAACACCCTGTGCAACTTATCAGTGCTGCCCCTCAAACCTTTTTAGGGTCTTGTTGTGAAGTTTTCACACCATCTTTCCATTGCAAATGGGGACCCCTCTTTTCGCTTTGCGAGTAGGCTTAGGTGATTTTAGGAGCCTTAGATAGCAGCAATTTTAGGTCTCCCAGCCTCAGAAAGAATTTGATGGAGTCAGGGAAGCAAGTTTGAGGTTGGGTGATGAATCTGAAATCCTCTAAGTTAAGTGTAATAAAGCCCAATTACAAATTCAGTTTAAAGGAAAGCTCAGTAAGGAAATGAAAAAAACTTGAGAAGATATGATGATTCCTCAAGAGAGGGCGGAATCCACCCTCTCACTAGGATAAAATCCTCCCACAATGAAGATCTCCATCCCTCACTATGGGAGCAAGCAACAAAATCTTCCCGGCCTTCAAGATTTCGTTCAGTCAACTAATGAAGTCCTCGAGCTTCCCTCTATTTCCACTTTTGGCGTGAGCAAGTTTAATGAAGGTTTGGGGTTTCAAGTGTAGCAGAGGAGAATTCGAATGCAAGGAGGGGGTATGCAATGAAAGTTTAACAAAATCTATCCTTTGTGGAGGGTGGATTCTGCCCTCCCCAAAGGATTTTATCCTCAACCACTCTCAATCTTCGCTCAAGGTAAGATCTTCGAAGCCCTTCCATTCCCACCTTGAACACAATGGAGTTCGGTGTTTGGTGAGGCATCTAAGTATAATGGAGAGCGATGGAATTGGAGACCAATGAAATATAAGGAATGAAGAGGAGACAAGTAAGGTTGATAGCAAAAAACAATAATCCTCTAATTTGGTCGAAATTCCTTTGATTCTAGGAATTCCGCCCCCTTAGATTCCATAAAAGCTCAAAATTCTGCCACCCCTCATCTTTGGAGCAATAAAATATTGATTTGGGAAGGCATGTCTAATACTTAGTGATTGATTTTGAAGGGAGATGATGATGAAAGAGAATAAAGTTGAATGATTGAGCAGATGATGTAGTTTGTGAAGAGGACAATGACGGGAGTATTCGAAAGTGGGGAATCCTCCATCCAAGTCGGATGCTGTCCTGACAAGGAGATAAGCTCTTTAGCATATATAAATCTCTGCCTTGGTGTTGGGAAAAGACAAGGCGAACCCCAAACATTTAACGCACATGATGAAGGACAGGGCGAGTGGGAATTGAGAAAATGGTTGAGGACGAGGCAATTTGAGTCTTAAGGGGAATTGTCCAGCTTGGGCGGATCTTGCTAGCTTGAGAGAATTCCCAAAATCCTCTTTCACTCCAAATTGCCACCCCTTAGCTGAGTTGGCCTCCACACTAGGATGTGCAATTTTGAAAAGGAAAATAAACACTTGAAATAATCAATTTCCTGTCTAACTCAAACCCTTGCAACGTCGGCCTAAATGATGATTATTTATTAATTAAAATGTTTTGTTTTTATATGTGCCATTGGTGAGCGTAGCCAGGTCGGCCCTTGTGGCCTGTGATTAAATGAAATGGATTTTATTTATTTATTTGCTGTAAAAAGGCCAAGCTGGCCTATGTAAGGTCGCGCCCCTTCAACTTGAGACATTGGCTATATAATAAAGGCAAATGATTCATCTAAACTCCAAATCAAAACATTTTTTCTTTGTATATAAGCGGCGAACTTAGCACCATTAGCAGCAGGTCACAACCTAATTAAGTCAAGATCGGATGATAATAGTTGAGAGATCATCAAAATAAAATTAGGTTTGATCATTAGGAGCTTATTGAAATGAATTGAAAATCTAATTTGAAAGCTTCTCTAATGATAGTAAGGCTTAAATTAAATGAAAGGACTAGGTTAATCTTATTGCTAAAACTTAAATGTTAGAGCTTTTAGAGAAAATTATAAGTCCTTTTCAAATTCGAGCAATTGAGAAATTCACTAAGGAAAAGAGGAGAAAACTATGGGATTCAAATAAGATTTAGTTCATCAATTTCGAATTCAAGTATTTTCTTGGGTTTACTAATCGAAATTTTAAACTCCAAGGTCTAATCAAAGATTCACAATGGCAAGAAGGTGGTGGAGTCTAGGACAAATTTTATTTCATGAAAATATTAAGTTTTTTTTTTCATCATTTCACAAACTTAATGCTTTTCCTTGCTTGTTTTGCAAGATCAATTCTGAGGGCGAAGGGGCTTGAAAGGTGGAAGATGGAGATGATGCAACAAGCTCAAGTCCTGGACTTCAAACGAGATCTAACTCAGGACTCACAAGGTTGCTAGGAGGATTCAAAGTGAGGGAGAATTCAACGTCAGGGACATCAAAATGCAATTTCAAATTGAGATTGAGGTGAAATTTGGGAAATATTGAGAGATTGGACCACATGAAGACAATGTCATCAAGTTTACAAATGCAATCAAGTATAATCAAATTCGTGATACAAATGCAAATTCAAGTCAAGCCATGAGGAAAATTTTCAAAGGATGGAGAAGACTCAAAAGGTGAAGCAATTTCAGAATATGAACCATCGCAATCATCCTCAAGGAGATGGATAATTTCAGAAGGCTTAATCAAAGTTAGAAAGGTCGAGTATCAAGAGATATCTTCTCTTCATCAAAAGACACGTAACAATCGAGCAGTAAATATTTGCAGTTTTAACAGACACATTCCACAAGCCAAGATTCAAAACACATGTTCTTAAATACATCTACAGGATTATGATGATGAGGTGGCACTTGGTTGTCTTCTCCAATCAGAAAATTCTAGATTCAAGCACAAGCAATCACATCATGCGAAGTGTCCTATTTTCTCATTGGTTATCAAAAGCTATGCAATTTTTTTATTGGCCTATGAATTGCTGCCTTCATGTAATTGGTCGCAATTTTGGCAACCCTAATTAGGGTTCGTAGGGATGAATCTCGACCCTTGATATTGGATTGATCTTGGCCCTTCATTGTAATGGAACATCTATAAAAGGCCAAGGCCTTCTCATTTGTAATTCATTAGCTTAGGAGATTAGATTAGGCTAGCTAAGGGAGAGACTTGTGCAATGACCCCTCTTCTGGTGCTGAAGCTAGTTAGCCCCTTGATGAGTAAACCTTCAGAGATACTCAATCTCTTCCTTAATTCCTTTGTTGTTTAGATTCTATTTACTTCAATTTGAAGACCTCTTATCTACGACTCAGCTTATTGCTCTTAATTGGATTAAGAGGATCTGTTCACATTTGATTAAAGAGGAAGACTTAATTATATAAAAATCAGTGAAGCGAATTCTCCTAGCCGCTACTGTTCCTTATTGGTTGTTGATTTTAGTGATGATTTCTGAGTGTGATTAACATTCAATACTATGATTATATCTGGGGCAATTTTCATTAGTAAGGTGGAATATAATTCTATCGCTGGATAATAGATGTTTCTAATTCTTGATCTCTTATTCGTTGTTTGACATATTCACACCGACGACTGGTTTTAGACTTGTTAATTGGGTATATATAATTATCCGATTCAATGATCCCCAATGGAGTTGGAAAACCTTGCTTATATATCCTCAAAACTGAAAGGATAACATCCCTTGGTAACAATAAGTCACTTTCCTTCATACTTGCACTTCTTCATGATGATTACTAATCTCATTAATAAAAAGTAGCTAACTGCTGTATACAGATCACACCTTTTCATTATCAAGCTAACTGCTTTTAGTCTTCTTACTATATCGATATTCTTAATTTGTATTAGTAATGCTCTTTTATGATTGACTTAGATTATTGACTACTTGAGCAATATCGATTAGATCTATTATAATCTATTTAATTAATATTAGGTCGGTCAACCTTATTAAACATTGATATCGTCTGTAGTGATAACATGAATATCCTCTGTAATGACAACGTGATCATCCTTGAACTAAGGCACGATATCCATGCTTGATATCTAGGCATCGCTGCTCTATTCCCAAGTTTATCGAGCCTTCTGTTTTACACGGGCTATCTCAATCATGGAGAACGGTTAATTCTATAAGTTTGATGCTTGTCCATTCTATGAAAAGTTGCCGCTATATATATTTTATTGTAATTACTATATGTATTGTATTATATATATATAATATATTACAAATTATAATATTGATATATACGATAATATATTTATATTATATATATTATTTCTTATTACTTTTTTTAATATTATATTATTACTATATTTGTTAATTAATATATTATAAATATATTAATATGTTAATAATATATTATTATTATCTATGTTTAATAATATATTATTATTATATGTTGTTAATTACTATTATATATTAATTATTATTATATAAATGAATATTCGATATATATTATTTATTTATATAATTATATAAGTTAGTTTTATTTATTTATTATAACATTATTAATATTTTGATCTTATAATCATTATTTATTATTATTAGGTTCTATTCAGGGTTGGACATGACAACTTGATCAAATTGTTGCTATGATGTTGTCAAAGTAATGGATAATTCATTGTTGGTTCTTCATGGTGAATTACTTAATAATGCTTTCAAGTGTTGCATGGTTTCCTCAATCTTTCACTTGGAGTAGATTTCTTTTCATGTTGAAGTAGTTTAGTTGAATGGAAATAATTGTGGATGTTTACTTGCTTGACTCAAACAAACCCGGGCCACTAGCCTCTTGCTGATGGTATGAGTGCCTTGTGTGGAAGTCGATGATTGAAAGCTCTTAACTTCAATTAATATTGAATATTTAGTTTGCATTTATTTGATGGGATTGAAGAGGAGATATTGATGTGAAAACCATTTAAATATTCCTTAGAAGCTTGCCCTAGGTGGGCGGAGTCGCTGATTAAGCTACATCTAGTAGAGTCCAAGTAGTCCATGATTCCTTGCATTCACAATTAGAGGTAGAATTAGCATTAGAAGTAGTCGAAGTTAGATAGTTTAAGTTTAAGTTGAAGTGGAAACTGAAAAAATCAGATCCATATTTTCATTGCACATTGTGAAGCATAATCTTTAGAAGTGCAAGCAGTTGATATCCATAGAATGAATAGTGTAAGCCCCCTAAGTGATTACCAGCAAATCACATTATTTCACTGAATTAGTATCCACAAGTGAAGGGAACCTTGAAGTCATTTCATGATCTTACTTTGCAAGCTTATCATGAGAGATAACCTTATTCAAGAGAGGGTTTAGTGTTTGATGTTTCACTCTGAAACATTGAGTATTTGATTCTACATGTTGTAGTGGAATAAAATGCACATCAATAGGTCTCCACATTGAAACCCCACTAGTTAGTGGGTTCTTTTATCATGTAAGGAATTTGATTACAATGAGGGGGACTGGGAGTGGAGACCAAAATCAAGAACTTAAAAAACAACTAATTTTATCACTATCATAATATCATTGATCAATGATAAAATGTCATATTATTAGTATCCAAGATATAAATCTAATTATTAGAAATTTAGGACCTCTCCCAAAGTTTTAACCAAAATAAGGAAGAGGAAGATGTAAAATATTGTAATACTCAATTTATGAATTATTCTGAATCATGATATTTAATACCACTGTAAGGCCATATGACTACTTTCTTCTTTCAGCCTCAAAGTCACCTACACAATCTGCCTGGTGATATTTAATGTCACACACATGGGCAAACATAGTGCCAAGCCTCTCCAATATAAGATCCTTTGAGTCATAAATTTTGCTTTGATGGTGCAACTTGAGGTTAAAAATAGAGATTTCCACATCCATGCTTTTAGCATCTTTGAACCAATCTGTATTGGAAATTTCACCTTTGGCTTGTTCCTTTGCAAATGAAGTGCGGTGTTGCCAACTGGCTGCAATACTGCACTAAAATTACTTTGTTGTTTGGGTACTATGGAAGCTTATAGGGGTCATAGTCAAAACCTTATACTTTCATGGAGGTGGTGGTGGGAAACTGGATAAACCGATCATCTATTTTTCAGATAACAGCCTTGGCATGGGCTGAAATATGAACATGAGTTTGATTTCCATTATTCCTTACTATCAGCATTCGAAAAGCATGGTTAACCCTCCTTTATTGCTTCATGCATTCTCTGAATTACAGTTGTGTATATTGCCTACAAAACATTCATTCTTCCCTCATCTTTTTCAGCCTTATGAATGCCTTTGTCTGTGAAAGCTCTTAGCTTGGAGGAAATTGGTTGATTACTCAGAGTCTCACAACTCATCTTGGATGATGATTGTTCTTGAGTACAAGTGTTTTGATCTTGGTAGCACCTATCTAACTCTACTTGAGGGATAGGAATAGTGCCTTCATGATGCTTAACCAATCATATAACTGGCACCTTGAGCAATGAGGAGAAAATGAGATTTGGGTTAGCAAGGAATGAAGGGCAGGAGTAAGTTTATGTTTTGTTAGTGACATTAAATTCACTTTTTAGTGTTAGCTAGGGTTGGTTAGGTTTTTTTAAAATGTTTTGTCTGTTTTCCATTCTTATATTTTTATTGATGCCTTGTTCCCTTGGGTTTGCAACACTCGGCCTGAGCAAGCCTGAAATGTACCTTGGTTGATGCCCTGGATGTATCTGGGCTAGGCCCAGCCCAAAATCTGGATACAAACTGGTTTGGATATGGCACGGTTCCATGTAGTACCTCGTAACATGGAAGGAAACATTAAATCCCTATACTTAGGAGACGTCTATCAGTATTTATACTATTTTGTGAATGTAGAGATATGTAATGTGCCTGGGCAATTCCTTGGTCCCAGGCCTGAGTCCTTACAGTCCCAAAGCCTTGGGACCTGTTCCTGAGATACAACCCGTTTGGAGACACAGAAGGACACTGTTTTCACAGTTCAGAAAGTAAAATGCAGTTGGACCCTGACCTCTTGTCTTCTCTTTTGTTTGAGAGACTTAGCATGTTAGTGAAGTATATTATAACTTGGCTTTATGCCTACACAATCTTCTGGGCAAATATAAAATATTGTACCTTAAGCGGATATTTTGATTCCTTTGTACTGTTTTGGTTTTAACTCCACTACCTTAAGAGAAAATATTGAATATGGCCAAACCAATACAATGCAAAATTCTCTCTGATTTATCTTTAACCAAATGTGATGTACTGTAGTCTTTTGTGAATATATTTGAAGCAAATTTGTCTAATCTCATCATCAATACATGAAATCAGTTTTATCATGTTACATGTTTCTAGCACATGTTACGAGTATTGGACACCAAAGACAACACAAGTTGGTTGATTGTGGTGTGAATTTTGGAAAGGTTATTGGGGTTGGGCATTCTTAGGTTTCTCCATGGCTTGCCTGCATATAACTTATGTTGCGAGTTATTGCTGGGGTACATAAAAATGTTTTCTTGTGCTTATTTTGGGAATGGAGTTGCTTTATGGCACATAACTGCATATGCATCTTTCCATAAACATTTACTTCATGAATTGATATTAACTTTTACTATGTATCAAAGGGATTGACATGTTTTGTAATATTGGTTTTACTTTTTAGAGATGGGATGCCAAATACAACATGAACTGGTTGATTGTGGTTTGAGTTCTGGAAGTTTATTGGGATGGGGGCATTCCTAGGTTTGTCCATGGCATGCATGCAGTAACTGATGTTGCTAGTTTTTTTTCAAATTATTGCTTGGTAAACTTTTTAATGTGACTGGTGATGTTGGCATGGTACACCCTTTGGCGCAATGTGAAACGATTTTGACCTAGGGCTGTGAATTAGTGAGGCCATAAATGATGTAATGTCCCTTGTCAGGACTTTACTTAAATTTCTCCATTAAGCTTTTGCAGACTATTCCATATATTTTCTGTATCTCTTTTCTTAAGCAACAGATGATATTTTTGTATCACTATTCCAAACTGGTGTGTCATTTGGAGGCAAGGGGTCGTGAACTTAGGTTTATTAATCATATATATTCCTGATTTGTAAAATATCTATATTTTATTAATAATAGATTTGTTTATTTATAACTGGTTTTCTTGTTAATTTGTCTTGATATATCATATTTAATTTATAATATATTATTATTTAACAATATTTTATATTAACAATTTATTATAAAAATTTAATTATTATTTATATGCTATTAAACAATCAATTAATATATAACTTTTGATATATGAATAATATTGTTTAAGTAATGTCTCTTCTTATTCTCCTTTTATAATTTCCTACAAAACCGATGTTAGTACAAAATATTATACAATATTTATATGACTCATACTATAAGTTAGTAGGGGGGGATTTGATTCTTAAGGCTGCCTCTAGGTCGGGTTTCATAGAATTTTTGATTCTCGGCTTGAGGGATATAAGATCCACTCTAAGCAACCGGGCTATCGACACGTCATCCCATAGAGCACTGCCCATAAGAATCTCTTGGAAGCAATAAATGCATTCCAAGCCTACGCATATGCATATGACTGATAATCAGTATATATATTGCCTATGTGAGATTATAACAATCTTGAGACTAGAGAAACTATAACAATTTCCTTTAGTCCCCTCTAGATATGGGATCCATCTCTTAATGAATATAAGATTCATTCTATGTATGGTCTCCATATCATCAATTTGGGTGGACATATAAATGTACCAAAAATTAATGTAAATTACATGATCATATATTCAGATTTATAAAAAATCCAAAAACACAAAATACCTATAACATAAATTTCATAGATCTTAGTTACACATGTATAAATATATATTTAATATATATCAATCAATATATTTACAGACATTTTTATAGATAAAAGAAATAAAATCCTTTGAACATATATACATATATATATAAATAATGAAATTATATTTAATTACTTACCAAGTAGAATCCTGTTATTGTCGACTGTTGTTCCCTTCTTTTCTTTGATTTTCTCTGTTTTAGCTTTTGTTCTCTGCTTTTTACCTATCTCCCCTCTTTTTTTCTCTTTCAAATGAACTCTCCTCTCTTTTATATCTTAATTTGAAGGAGTCAGATCTCTTTATTACATATGTCTTGACTTTTCATTAGATTTAGTTAATTTATATTAATCTATATTATACTATTTATTTACTTATTTATTTTATGTTTATTATCATTTATTATTAAATCCTATTTAGAAAGGCAACATAAAATTTACTACAATATTCTCCCTTGTAGTAAATTTTATTTATTTATTCATTCATTGTAATTTTATTATTATTTAATTATTTTAAATCTTACTTTTTGATAATAGATTATATATATGTTATTATTTATATTATAATAATAATATTTTATTATTATTTCTTATTTTTTATATTTTTATATTAATAGTAATATTAATATATGATTTTACTATCATTATTTACTTAATAATATTTTATTATCTAATTATTATTAAAATTCTATCTTAAAATGGGGACATGACAAATGAGGGACCTGATCCCCACATATCACTTGTTCAACTTCGCAAGCTCAGTGGACCAAGGAAGGCACAAGGCCTACGAGTACAATGGCTCAATAGGGGTTTGAAACTTGGTGGCCACTCCACCAACGAAGTGTATAAATCTAAGTTGCCGAATCGCCCACTTTTCCTGCCGATTCTGGGAAGTTATTTCCGTTTCGATTTTAATCTCTCGATAGTGATTTAAAAAAAGCTTTGCGCCCTCTTAATTTTTAATTTCAATTTTTCATTTTTTATATCATAGAAGCATAAATTGTTTGGGGAATAAATCGGCTAACCAAAGGAATATAATTTTTTGAAAAACATCGGCAAAAATATCGGACTAAAAAAAATTTGAACGTGAAAAATTGAAGAAGAATAGTCAATAACTATTTAAAAATAAATAAATTAAAGAACATTTCTATAGCATAGATGATAAAGGACTTATATAAATGATTCAAAGCACTTCCCCAACCTCCTAATATATTTTTAACTTGGAGGACTCAAAGTTTTAACATTGATTTTGTTTGTATAAATTTCAATCAAACTATGATTTGAAGTAGCACTAAAATATGATGTGGGCTTTCTTATTTTTCAAAATCAGAATGATGGTTTCTTTGCAAAATATTGTCAATAAAAGAAAATCTCGATATTCATATAAGTAGAATTCATTTTCTAGAATTCTCTCAAGTTCCTTTTACTATATATACTCAACAAACAATTATATACAAAGTTGGCATGATATACACACATGTGAAGTGATATATACACATGTATATAACCAAACCACTTTATATACGTTGAACTTAGAGACTGAATTGCATTAATTATTTAATTTAATTTTGAGTAGAGTTTTAAATATCTAGCGATTTGACTAATTGAAAGAACTTAGTGTAATAATTGACAAGCCTAAAGTGATTATAATGATTATTGTAAGATTATTTGTTTTATCTAAAATAAGTAAGGCAAAACTTTGTAACCCTACTCTTTTAAATCATATCGCAACAAATAAATAAGGCAGCTTTGTTATGGTCTTCTTTTGTTTCATAGTGCAACAATTTAAATATTTGAATTTTATATGAACAAAATCAATGTTAAAAAGAAATAGTATCAATCAAGCTATACAATACATTCAATGTAGAGTTAGAGGAAAATTTTGTTTGTAATTGCCTATCTCCCATGCTACATGCAACACTTCCGTACTTTGCAACATTTTCGACTCAACTATTTTGGCTGTGTCTTTAGTGTCGTGTGTCATTTTTGTAGAGAATCAAGTCATGTTTTTGCGGGTTTTCCAATCAGTATCCCTTTTAGGGTTTTTGCTAATTTCCCGTATTTTTTTACCGGTTAACCATCGCTTTTTTCCAATTAATTGCTTGATAAATTGCAAAAAAAGGTGTTGAAAGTCGTAGACCAAAAATTTCTGATTTTTCGGGGAATAAATTGCTGCACATGCCGACTCCTAATTAATCGCAATTTTTTGTCATTTCTGCTTCTATGCTATTAATATATATTAATAGTCAATAATAATTTAAATTTTGAAACTACTTTATAATATTAATTATAAACTATTGGGGTTCGTTGCTTTCCTGTTAAAGGGTCATCTATAATAGTGTATAATAGTTACAATTTTAAAATTAGGGTATAATATTAATTATATTTAGATCTCATCAGAATCTATGAGATGAGACATGCAGAGAGCCTGGGTCATATTGAAACTGTGATTTAGAACAAATTCATTAGCTGCTTCGACACTATCTCACATGTCTCCAAAATTTTGTTTGATTGAGGCCCTTTTAAATTTCGTTGATGACTGCCATTGCTTCTCCCATTCCTTTGTTTAGGGTTTTCCAGAGGTTGGAAAGAAAACTTAAGGGACAAAATTACAATTTTTTTCCACGTCGATTCCACATTGACTTGGCTTCCATCTTGAAATCAACCCTATTTTTGAGTGATTTTTCGAGAGTTTTTGTAAGGTGCCGTAGGTTTTTGCAATGATTTTTTACGTTTATTGGCCATTTTGTAGGGTTTTTAATATGATTTTAATACACTTTAAATGCAAAAAGTTCATCGAAAATTGGGTCTGCGATTGGTCAACGATTTTTTCATGAATTGGGATAATTTCAAGGAAAAAATCGATTGGCTCTAGGATTTAGGATTAATCGGGTATAATTGAGATTTTTTGCAGATTTCTGCTTTTGTGGTTTATATATTTTCTTTGAAGTTTAAAGTTAAAAATCTAATTTATAAATTATTTTTTATAGTTTAGGTTTAATAATGTTAATGATAATACATTAGTTTGATTTATTAATGTAATTATAATAATATGTAATCAAAATTATAATGTTTAATTTATATTATATGTTAAATATACATTATAATACAACAGTAGTCTAAAAGCTTAATATTGCTGATTTATAATTAAAAGGAATGAATATTTAATGATATAAAATTATTATATGTTGTCAATAGATTATATTTATAGTTTAAAAATGTAAATTAATTACTAATATTCTATTGTTAATATTATATAATAATAATACATAACCATTTAATTTATATTTATTATTTCTTATTATAATAGTAATTTATTAAATTTTATATGAAATAATTAATATTATAATTATACTATTTTTTAAATTCTTGTTTTTATGCCACAAATATGTATTTATTTATGTTTTTTATAAGTTTTTTGTATAGACGTACCCAAACATACCAGTCCTCAATTTTTTTTGCCGTTGCCGTACCCTCGTACTATACCCACATATTTGTATCGGTACTCGTACCCGATTCAACAACTTAGGTTTAAATTGTGACACTACATGTCCGAAGAAAAACCTTGTTGCTAGTTATTATTGGAATACATGTCAATATTTTCTTGTGCTTAGTTTGGGAATTAATTTGCTTCATGGTACATAATTTGCTTGTGTATCCTCCCATAGACATTGGCTTCATCAGCTAATATTGAACTTAAACTATCTATTAAAGATAGTAACATATTTTCTAATGCTGGTTATGATGATGGGATGCCAAAAAACAGCATAAACTGATTGATTGTGGTTTGAATTTGGGAAAGGTTATTGGGGTGGGGAATTCCTCGGTTGACCTATGGCTTGCCTACAGATCCCTTAGGTTCCCAGCTGTTACTAGAGCCTGGGGCACATACCATTATTTTTCTTGTTCTTATTTTGGGATGAATTTGCTTTGTGGCACATAACTGTAAACACATCTTCTCATAAACATTTGGTCTCATCAGCTAATATTAAACTCCAACTATCAATCAAAGGGATTAAAAATTGTGCAAATATTATATAGGGTCCTTACTTTCTAAAACAGTTTAATGAGACTAAATATTTATCAACAGAATTAGAGAGATATAGATATTTTAAATTGTCTAGATGCTTTTCTAGATGCTCATCCTTTAATATTAATTTTGGTGTGATTGTGGATTGTTATATAATTTTTGAATGGAATCCTTTACCAATTCACTACTCGTCATATAAAAAATACGAACAACCAAATTTTAATTGAACCTTCATGGGCTTTTGTCTATATGATGCCTACAGACATGGCAATGACTATTTTGCCGAACTTTTACTTTTCAATGACATTGTTTATTGCCATTGGTCAACTGAAGATGTTTTCTGTACTTAGAGATAAAGACATTTTGGAAATTTTAGTGTAATATTCTGTGATGTCTAATGTTATCATCAAAGGTGAAAAGTATATATGCGACTGGCAATACTAGCAAGATTTTTAATTGAGTAGTGGCTGGAGTTTAACTATTTATTGGTTAGACTGAGGTAGTTATGTTTCTATTTTACAATACCCATCAATTATATGCAATTGAAGCTTTATTCAAATTTCTTTTCATTGCCTCGTCTGATTCACTGTCTTTTTGAGTACTGATCATATTTAATCATATGCTACCTTTGACAGGCAAATGAAAATCTGGGGCACATCACAGGCAAAGCAAAAGGAAATGAGCAAGATGTTGGATGAATGGTAAATCTGACTCTGGTGCTTGCCTTTGTTAATACTTACCATTCATAGATAATTGCATTTTTTGGTACTTTCTGATCCCTGCTGAATATTTTATTATATTACTTGTGTGATTCATTTTGTTTTCCCTTTGTTAAGGGCTCTTTACATTTTAAAAAAACATGGAGGCAGACAGATTCCTTCTTCAACTTACCTGTCAGAAGCCGAACCATTCCTAGAGCAATATGCTCGTCAGAGTCTTCAAAATCAGAGATTAATTGGGTCTGCAGGAAATTTGATCAAAACTGAAGATTTCTTGGTTGGTGATGTGGGTGGTCTGACTGAGGAAGGTGACTTGGTCGTTGGAGATGAGCAGTTACCTACAACACCTCCTGCAATGGATAAAATATCCAAAGCTCAGGGAATGATAGTCTTCTTTCCTGGTAAACTTCGTTTTTTTATAAATATCTTCTGGAGTAGATTGGTAAGCTGACTTTTTATATTTGCACTCAGGTTTTTGTATAAAATCATAATCTCCAAGGACAGGGGAGCTGCTAGTGTAATTCACTTTCTGCAAACTTGAAAAATAAAATCGCTGCAATAAATAAAAACATTTCAAATCAGTGGACTTAATGCTGTTTAGGTACTAAATCCAAAACTTCAGGTTTTTATCATATCGGGTTTTAAGATGCAATCACTGCTAATGGTAAATGAACATAAGCAGGTTGTCTTGATTCCTTGAACATAGTAGACTATGATTAACTTGAAAACACCAAGTAATGTACTCATTTGACATGTTCTTTAACTATTGTTTTCTATTCGAGTACTGTGAAAAAGTTTCAATGAATTGTTAGGAGAGTATTTTAAGAGGAAGCTCACAACCATGCAATTTTGCAATACATAGAAAAAGGGAAAATTAATTAAGTGTCTGAAAATGACAAAGGTAAGGTCGACTGAGCTCAAAAATCATGCTGAGTGTTCATAGATATGAAAGGAGTGACTAAATTATTTCTTATTTCAGAGAAATAAAAATAGAGCGTACAAAGAAAATGTGAACCCAAATCAACACGTGAAATTTGAAGTATTCATTTTGAAAGCAGAAAATTCAAAATACAGTAAAAAAAGAAGAGTGGATCTTTGATAGAGATCACAGGATAGAGAAGGGGCATGGAAATTGAGAAGCTGGAAACATAGAGTTGCTTAAATACTGATAGACATGTTAGTTTCTTCAGATGCTTGGAAGAACATTTGTAGGTTGTTTTTGTTTTAATCTTTTCTATCATTTTTTTGGTATCTGAAAGAAGTTGCAAGTTTGTACTTGAATGTTATTTTAAGAGAGGTGCAGGATAGATGTCATTAGATTACCTGGAGTGTTGGATATCAAAATGATTTATGGGAGATGCAAATCTGCTTAGTTTTTCCTACCCAGGTAGAAATTTATTTGTTAGATCTACTGTAATGAACTTAAGGGCAATTGATGTTAATTACATTTTTCATTTTCTTAGTTACAAAGACATTTTAGTTTTGCTAATTTTAT
Source organism: Chamaecyparis obtusa (assembly GCA_027943335.1). NCBI lineage: Eukaryota > Viridiplantae > Streptophyta > Pinopsida > Cupressales > Cupressaceae > Chamaecyparis > Chamaecyparis obtusa. The sequence goes on from BSBK01006692.1 coordinate 494,201, forward strand.
AGAAGATTATTGACAAAGGTACTTGCTGATCCTTGACAAAGGATCTGCTGCTAATCACAGACAGTTTTCTTTATACAGAGATGCCTGGTTTTCACACTCCAATATTACAACATCATTTTCTGTAGATCTCAATTATATTCTAAATTTCCTAGTTACAAAGGCAGTTTGTTTTGGTGCTCTGTAGAATTACATTGGACAGATCTACTTTTCTGAAGCTTGGACAGTTTGTTTTGGATTTCTTATCTTATGTTTTATGCTTTCAGGAATACCTGGCTGTGGAAAATCTGCTGTCTGCAAAGAGATTGTTAATGCTCCTGGTGGCCTTGGAGATGACCGGCCTTTGCGTAGTCCAATGGGTGATCTTATCAAAGGTATATAAATTCAATTTTTAAACCTTTTAAATCTATGTTTTAATGATTGGATTGTGAAACCAGCTCAATTGACTGGTCACTGCTATAATGCTAAGGATTGCTACCCATATAAAGCTGTAAAGAGAATATTCAGATCCATCTGAATGATTAAAAAAATACTCAATAAACTTCAAAGTCCAATCTATCTAAAAGATATAATCAACAAGCAATTGGCTGGTGAAGTCCCCTAAAAGAATGCAGTTCTATATACCTCTTGATATGGTTCAATTCTTATGTTAGGTCAAAGGTGCTCTATCAATCTATGTGCTAGTACCTGTATTGTTAAATAAGTTCAAGATGTAAATGTAACAAGGTTTGTATAAACTATAAAGGTTATAGCTTTCACATTTGAGCATTTGTTGATAAATGTTATACATAGGTATCCTGAAATCTATCAAAAAACTTTCATACAGCTTGGACTTTCATGATCAGAGTTAAATGCAAGTGACATGTACCTGCATTGACTAATGCTGTCAATATCTGCAATCAATCTCCAAATCAAAATGTATGGCCATCTAAAAAATATACTCGTGAATATTTGCAACAAGGGTTTAATTAGATCTGTTCCCTATCTTGTATTTACATATATCAGATTGACTTTGTTTATATATTTATCTTAAAAGTATGTCTATATTTAAACTGTTGTTCCTTTGCCTTTTTCATTGCTATCATCAAGCTAACTTGCAACCACTATATCCTATGAATATGTATCTGCTTGTTTTCTTGCATGCATATGCACCATGAGCTAAAACGGAGATCAATGATTTGATGATGCAAGCAAGATCTAAAAAGGAATAACTTCAGCATAGACAACACATGATTTCAATATTGAAATAGTTTTGTGGCATCCAAAGCTACTACTTAAATGAACAAACAACATTGACACAAAACTTGACACCATCATTCAGCTTTCATTTGATCAGTGAAATCACAAACACAAATGGAACAATATTTCAACAGCACAGCATAGTGTAACTATCATTAAGCATATCTTGTGCCCAAAACAGTTAGTTATAGGTTATACGATGCCAATAGACATCATCATTCTGCTTCCATTTAATCAGTGAAATCACAAACACAAATGGAACATTATTTCAACGGCACAGCATGGCGTTAACTATTATTAAGTATATCTTGTGCCTTAAACACTTAGTTATAGGTTATAAGATGCCAATTTTTAGGACTTACGATGATCATTGTTCATCCAAAAATCAATGTTTTAAAGCACAAGTGCTTAAACCTTGCAACATAAATGTGATAAATTTTAGAATGTTTATTTGTAAATTCTTTATGATGGGTCTGTACCTGGAGTTGGGCATGTGAATGTTAAAGTGAAATCTTGTTTCTCAATATTGAGTGAAAAATGATAAGAACGAGGAGGCAGGGGATATCAATTCTAAACAAAGCAATGACATATATCCTTTTTTCTCTTCGAAGGTATTCAAATTTTTGTGTACCTTAAGATTACAAGAAGGGACAGCTGCATCACTGCCAAAACAATTTTCTATTAATGTGTGTTATTCGATATGTTTTGATTACTTGGTTTGGTGCTACATTTCATCATTTTTTGAATTTGGCATTTGGTTGTAAATTATGCATGCTTGAATTTTGAGTGTCATTTTGTGGGTTTGATTCAATAGTAAGTTTTCCTTGTGAGCATTGAATAATTCTTTTGAAATAACTCTTATGGTTTGAGATATATACTTTTAATAATTCTGAAAGATTAGGCTAGCGTTATGTTGAACTTTTTACAGGAAAGTACTGGCAGAAGGTGGCTGAAGAGCGGAAAAGAAGGCCATATGAAATAACTCTTGCTGATAAAAATGCTCCAAACGAAGAAGTATGGAGACAGGTAATTTTGAGACAAATGGTTGATAGTAATACTAATCTGACTTTTACATCTTTGTGCAAGGTGTAATGTCTGTTTAACATTGAATTTGTGGCTGACACATAAATGTCGGCAAGACAATATGAAAGGTCACTATGTGTAGAAGATTCAGTTTGCCTGCAATATTTCAATTTAGCTATTGAAACTTGTATGTATTGCAGTTTGCATTTGATGTATTATTTGAGAAAAAGTGGATTTCAGTAATTTTCTAGAGAATGGGGATGGGAACTAAGGCGTCAAGAAAATACATCTTCAAATGGGAGAAGGGAAATGAAGAAAAGGGAAGGGCAATGAGTACTAGACTAAGGGGGGGCACATCTTTTTATATATTTTGTCCTAAAAAATTGCCTCCATTATTGATATAAAACATTCAATGAATGAAGATTGAAGACATGAGCAGGAGCACTAAAGCAATAGCAGTACCAGTTGTAACTGACTCAGAAGGTAGTTTCTTTTCTTTCGGCTTTCATTTTTGGATGTGACTTGATTTATTCCTGAAGTTTTCTGTATTGATTGAATGATTAATTGGTATGTATTTGAATACAATTTTATGGTAAATATTTCTTTGCTTGTAGGATTGTGATTTCTTGTGCAGAGATACACACTATTTTATGAAATGTCACACTTTTGTAGAATTGAGTGTTTTCATTCACAACATAGAGAACACAAGATATAAAATGAAAAAATCTTTGACAGGACTTACGATATGATATAAAACTTTGATCTATGATGTCATCCACCATCCAATCCATCTAGATGGGATTTTACAAGAACAGGAATGGCAGTTGCGGAATAGACACCTTGTTAGGAACAATCATTCATACAGAAAAATGAAAGATCCCCTCTAACTTGATGACTGCAAGTTTGGATATTTTTTGGTGTTTCTTTGAATTTCCTGATTTTTTTGAGGTTTTGCAATATTCTGATTTTTTTTCATATTTTTGTGGTTTTTCTGATTTTTTCTTGATATTTGCAATATAAAAATGAAGCACAAAGAAAGTACAAACTGAAAATGCAAGTACAGATGAAAGGTACACCAAAGCATCAATTTAATGAATTTTAATTGACTCCAAAATTGATAAGTAGGAGATATTTTTCCACAGCAAGTCAAATTGTGATATTGCTATCAGGATTCAATTGTGTAGTTTTTTGAGTCAAACTCATTGACCCATGTTTCATGAGTAGTGGTTCACATGAACCCATCTCTTATGAGAATGTATGGAACACTTAGTACTCATTGCATCTAGGTGCTGCTCACAAAGGTGAGCACCGGGACTTCCCGGTAGGTCACCCATCCTAGTACCACTCCAGCTCAAGTGCGCTTAACTACAAAGTTTCCTCCATGGTTAAACCCACTCTGATTGCAACCCCATTTGCAAAAACTTCAGCAAATGTTGTATGGCAGTTGTGGAACAGACACTTTGTTAGGAACAATCATTCATACAGAAAAATGAAAGATCCCCTCTAACTTGATAACTGCGTGTTTGGATTTTTTTGGTGTTTCTTTGAATTTCCTGATTTTTTTGAGGTTTTGCAATATTCTGTTTTTTTTCCGTATTTTTGTGGTTTTTCTATTTTTTTGGTTTTTTCTTGATATTTGCAATATAAAAATGAAGCACAAAGAAAGTACAAACTGAAAATGCAAGTACAGATGAAAGGTACGCCAAAGCATCAATTTAATGAATTTTAATTGACTCCAAAATTGATAAGTAGGAGATATTTTTCCACAGCAAGTCAAATTGTGATATTGCTATTAGGATTCAGCTGTGTAGTTTTTGGAGTCAAACTCGTTGACCTATGTTTCACGAGTAGTGGTTCACATGAACCCATCTCTCATGAGAATGTATGGAACACTTAGCACTCATTGCATCTAGGTGCTGCTCACAGAGGTGAGCACCGGGACTTCCCGGTAGGTCACCCATCCCAGTACCACTCCAGCTCAAGCGCGCTTAACTACAAAGTTTCCTCCATGGTTAAACCCACTCTGATTGCAACCCCATTTGCAAAAACTTCAGCCAGTGTTGTACCTTATGAACCATTTATTAGAAAGCCCCTTAAGCTCATCAATTGATAAGTAGGAGGTATTTCCCCACAGCAAGTCAAACTGTGATATTGCTCTTAATTGACTCCAAAATGCCAAGAAACATACCCGTATAGGTCTGCTAAGATCTGAAATTCCTTGAGATATTCTATGACTCATAAAATAGTCTGATTTCACGCACATAGCTGGTTCATTAAATCTGATCTGTAACAGAAGGTCTGAAACTCCAAAATAGAGAAAAGTTAATGAAAAGAAATGTGAAATCAATCCTCATCCACTTTTAGGAGAAGATGGCTATTGCATCCTGTTTGATCTTGAAGACTATTGCAAGAGAAATTTGACGATGGTAAGCCTTTCCAGTCACAGTCAATTATCCTGTGGGGAAAGTTGATGATCCTTAGTGAAATTTTCTATATTAAGTTAATAACAGGTGTGCATGACAAGAAGGCACATAATTTTGATTTTGTAGTGGGAGTCTGTTGAATACAAAAAAAAAGAAATATCAGGAAATTGGTGCTGCTAAGCCACCAGGAATTGTAAGAGAAAATACAAAAATACAATCAAGAACTTTAGAAGTATGATTTTCTCTTGGTGCTCTTAAAGTTCAAACTTTATGTAGTATTTTGAATGATATTTCCAGTTTTTACAGGCCTTTTTCAAATAATTCTTAATTTTTTTGGAGTCTGTCATTTCCTTCTTTTGTAATTATATCTTTGTAACTGGATTCATGGTATAGTTTTTTTATTATCTTGAGCAGGGTAAGGGATTTGTTGTCAACCCGTATTTACCATTTGGATAAAATAAATAGAAAAAATAAAAGGTTAAAACATAAATGCAAGTTTGTAGTGCTCACTATATCTGGATATCATATTTAACTGAGATGATAACAGAAATGCTGAATGAGAAAGTTAGTTTGCATTCTTATCAATTCATCATTTTAATACCTTTCTTTTCTGTAATTGTTTAGGTATGGATACAAATCCTTTTTCCCTTGATGCTCTGGCGGTATTTATGTTCCGTGTTCTTCAACGAGTCAACCATCCGGTACAGTTAGTTTCTTGAGTGTGTTGGTTGGCAACTGACTTTTTTTTGGCTGTGCCCATTTTATTTTTCTTTTGATGGTCTTGCCTCTTTCCATGTTTCATAGAATCTGTGGTTTTGGGTTAGCAAATTTGGGATAAGAAGTGTTTTTGATGCAATGGTGGGCGCTTAAAACAAAAACATTTCTAGATAGCATCACTTGCTTTGTTTGTATCCAAAAACTAGGTACTGAAACTTGAATAATTTTTTTTTGAAGGGTAATTTGGATAAAAATTCACAGAATGCAGGCTATGTCCTTATGCTGTTTTACAATCTCTATGAAGGAAAGGTATGTACACAATCTTAGACATAATATTTTAAACATCCAAGTTTCTCTTTCATATTTTACATATTCATTTGGCACTTATTTCAAACAATAATTGCAATTAAAATTGCTTTTCAGAGCCGGAGAGAGTTTGAGGAGGAGCTGCGTGAACGTTTTGGATTGCTTGTAAAAATGCCTTTGCTGAAACCTGATAGGTACACAGTCTTAGTAATATCCAGTTTTTAAACTTCATATATCATTAGTATGCTGACTGTTTATTTTAATTCATGTTAATGTTATCTGGTTTGTTTTAAAATAATGTTTTGACACCAACTTTCATTTTTGTGGGCTCATTTCCCCTTTGAACATAACTAAAATTTGTAGTAATGCTTGAAACAATATAATTTAAATTGTTTCACTGCAGATTTGCTTTATAGTGTTGCATTGAGATATTTTAATCTGATGGGCTTTTCTGAAATCCAAATTTTGACATCGTAGTGGCTAATGGAAGTGTTTGCTAGGGATGCATCCCTATGTTTTTCATGCCATTTTGGGAATGGGGGACGCCCTGGGGACATGGGGACAGGGATAGAACATCTCTGCCCCATCCTTTTTTTTCCTGTTTTATGGGGATGTCCCATTAACATGGTGGACATCTCTTGGGGCATTCCTCAAGGGGGGACCTCAGAGGAATGCTAGGGCATCCTTGACATTTGAAATGTTCAACACTGATTTTTTATTTTAATTTTGAGTTTGTTGATAGAATAAGATGGAAATGAAGAAGTGTTTTGTATTTCATGTTTCATTTATCTTGTTGTTGCATGAATTGAAAGTAAACATAGCATCGAAAAAGAATAAACATTGCATTGCATCAAATCATGTTAAAACACTATTGCATTATCAAATAGCATCAAATGATATACTAAAATCCGACTTGTGCTACCAATCTCAGACCTGAAATAGTTCTCCAAACTTGAAATAGAAAGATCAGAAATAGACAGTACCATACTAGTTGCTAAAATGGGCCAAAGGCAATTCTTGGGTAGATTATTTAAGCCGTCGAACTTGATCAAATTTGCTCCAGTAATCTTTATCTGCAATCAGCAATATAAAAATCCAATGCCAACGGTTTTCCAATGCTCAGAATGCAGATTTAGCTTGACCTACAATATCCATGGGCTAACAAGGAAGAGGCACCTAGTGCTACAGGCGATTTGGCATAATAAATTCCAGCATAACCTGGGATGTGTCCCCAGCCTGAAATCCCCCATCCCCATACCGGGGATGTCCTAGAAACTTGCAGATGTCGCCCAAAATCTGGGGGGCTCGGGGGGGGGGGGACAGCCGTATGTCCCGGGGATGGGCAGGGACTCCTTGGAAGTCCCCAGGACGAACAGACATCCCCAATGGAATAGGCTGCATCTGCACTTGAAAAACACATTTTTCTTTTATAAAATTCTTTCTTTTTGATTATTAAAGTGGGCCCTTCCTTCCAAGTTTGCCCTACCATGCTTATTACTATTTGGTGGTTAATTCCTGCTCTTTGGGCTCTCTTGATTAGTATTTGGCAATGTTACATTAAGAATTGTGAAATTAAGAATGCTGTTACAGTCATGCTACATACTAAGAATCATATAGCAGCCTGTTTGAAAGGTTTTGGGTGTTAGTATTTGTGGTCTTTTCGGAAAGATCAAAATGCTGAAATAAATAACAAATAATGAATCTCGTAATTATTGGATTAAACTCTAAAATACATCCCTATATTATTCTAGAAGGGACGACTTAATATTGATATTATAGTCATTTTGATGTGGGACGACTTGCATATTTAATAAAGAATGACTTGGATAAAGTTTTCGGCTGAATAAACATAATTATTAATGTGGACTTGCATGTGCAATTCGGCCTCCTTACCTTGTTGAGTGGGACATCTCTTGATGGCATATATAAGTGGGGTTATGGTGTGAATTAGGAAGCATAGAAAACATAAAATGCCTGCCTAATTCGCACCAACTCCTTCTAATATGATCCAAAGCAATTACATTTCATACTAAATATTGCAGTCATTTCTAGAGAAAGTATAGCAGACTTGAGAGCAGACCTAGAGCGAATTATAGCAGATCTAAAGAGCGAATTATAGCAGACTTGAGGAGTGAAATATAGCAGACTTAGAAGCACAATTCATAGCAGATTTGGAGGACAAATTGAAGCAGACTTAAAGGTTGAATTATACCAGCTTGAAGGCATCATCAAGGAGCAAACCGGGTATTATCTATTCCTTCATTTATCTATATTTTGATAGGGCCTAAATCTTAGTTTTGAAAGATCATCTATAGATTGATATTTCCTTTCTAAGTCTGAAATATTAACTTTGGGAAAGTATGAAAAGTGCATTACAGACCTAGAACATGCATATTTATGTCATTTTGTGGCAATACATCAGTTCTAGGTTGGTTTTGTGTTGATTTGGTTCCTTTGTGGAAGATTTGGTGAATATTGGAGGTTGCATCAAGGTGCCATCTTGTTGTAATAGAGTATATCATCTTCGAAACTGTATAGCATACTTGTTTGTATTAATATCAGTCCACCTAAAATGAACTAGAGGTGTAGTTTTAGGGGTATAACAGTGTAACACCAATTTAGATCATTGGTGAATGTGGTGTAGAGCGAGTATTGGGAGACATATACTTGATCAACTATCTGTAGCAGTCCTTCCTAGAGTTAATGTCAAACCTGCAACAATCAACTTGAACACAGTTTCCAAGGTTTTTCATGTTAGTATTTCATAGGAATGTTATTTCATGTACAGGCCCTAATGAGAAAGTTCTTTGAAAGCAATTTTAACGCCATGCCTATAATGTGTACACCGATAATTTATATCAGACTTAAATGATAGTAATGTGCTTCAATTTGGAAGCAGGGTTATTGTTCTTGTTGCTATTGATAATGAATTTTGAATTATGTTCTTGGGTGTATTTCAATTTTGTATGTTATTATTTTCATATTACATGCATATTGACAATGAATTCTGAATTCTGAATGTATATTATTGAGTATTGAGTTTGACTATTGAAGTGTTGTATGTTAAGGTTCTATTATGTTTAAATGGCATGTTGTAATGTCCCCTTCTCCGCGCTAGGCCATTTTGGCACCTGATTAGTCTATCTCCCTATCCGGATAGGGTAATGGCTACTTCTGGAGGATGCCAGCCAGTCACAGGCTTTTTTGGGTGATTATTAAGTGTTTGGGGGCTCTTTTTCATAGTTAAGTCACTTTATTTTATAAAGTGAGTTTATAAAGTTACTTTGACTTAAAGTCATTTTATATTAAAAAGTTACTTGTGACTCAAGTGGGTGTACTTTATCCCACATGGCTTGGAATTCCGTGCTTTCCCTCATATCGAGGTTATAAAAGCATAAAGCACTCCTTAGGATTGGCACCATGAATTTTATAAAAAAAGGATAAACAAATCAAGTTACTCACGTGACTGGTTATTTCTTGAGGACGAAAACCCTTGAGGAAAAATACGAGAAGTTGGACGTAGCCCCAGCCACTCGGGAATGGTGGAGTCGTTCCTATTTCACATTGGATTTCAGATGTAGATACAAGGAGAATGTTGTTGCATTAGTGTCCTTGAATCAGACTTGGCAAGCAAGGGGAGAGATATCTTTTTAGACTTTTATTGTACCAGTCGAGCTTAGTACTGGGTGACGTGACTGCTATTTAGTTGGTCATTTACTTATTGCTAGGCATCGAGACCTGTTCTTGGCTTTGTAACGTCTACATGCTGGACATCAAGATTGCACTTACACCGTGGTAGACGCATGGGAGAAGAGACTGCATATTTCACATGCCATTATTTGGTCTTCATTCTACGTAGGGGACTACATTGCTTACTGGTCTGCATACCTCCTGGTAGCACGCGGCTTGCTGCTATTGCTCCATTCCCCTCTCATATCAGGTAGCATTGAACTGTGTATTCGGGTGCTATGTGTGGTGGTGTTACTGGAGCTCCCAGGTAACTTTGCGGGACCCTTTACTAGGCATACACTGCAACGTAGAGGTGGACGTGTTCACTGTGTGGAGAGTGGACGTCCTCAAGTTTCTGACAGCGTGTGTTACAAAGCAATCGCGGAGGATATTGTTCTGTGCATGACGTGGTTGAGGCGGATGTTTGAACCACTCCCAAACACATGGCTATACAGGTCTTCCTAGTGACCAACGGTTGGGTGTATTTCCTCTGTGATAATCAGTCGTCGGTTTAAAGCAGGCATCAGGTGATTGAGTGTCTAGACCACTGTCCCACTTCTTCGAAGCTAACACATAGTGCTGGATCAGATTGGGCATATATTTCAACATATGGTGATTGAACTAGGTTGGATTATTACGTCTCCTTCTCATTTTTGTATTGTTTGAAAATTAATCTAATATGATTTGCAAGTTGGAAGTTTGGGGTATTTAGTTTTATTATCTTGGTTACTTGAGCAAACATTTATGAATAACCAGAATACAACACTCCCTTGTTTAAACTGAACTATTCATATAGCATACGTAATACAAATACTTATGAATGACCAGAATACAACACTCCCTTGTTTAAATTGAACTATTCATGTAGCATACGTAATAGAAATACATACGTAAGACATTGCAAGTAAAGTTTTTGGCAAACAACTACAGTCGGAGTGTTCAGAAATTTATTCAGATCAGACATAGGATATTACTGTGGTATCAAAGCCTTCGATCTTGCCATCCTAGTGGGCTAGATTTTCAATTTATAACAGGTTGGTGCGACAGTGACAATGCTGAGTAGGCATAAACCGTACAACTTTAAACATAATAGGGTTGAACAAGAATAGCCAAAATCTTCAGTTCAGGTTGATATAGAAGATAGTCACACCAAAGCAAACGAGGAGATTGTATTTGAACAGGCTACTCGGGGTATAGATATGGCTAAGGATATAGATAGAGAGGCCTGGGAAACATTGAGGGCCATACACGACGGACAGGATCATATTGCCAATGTACTGCAACAGCTTACATGGGTTATTCAGTAGTTGGTAGTAGCACCCAAGAGACCCCAGAGCCATCACAGTGGTGGAGGCAGTATAGCAGGATCACCTAGAGCAGTTAGAGCACCCACTCGTACTTCAAATAGGCCCCTTATGCCTACCTTCGCGGAGAATAATGCAGAGGAAGAGGTAGCACAGTCGGAGACAGCAACCATTCTTCCAGATAATGTGTTGACCATGCATGATGAGTGGGATATGCTACTCGATGATGTCAAAGCTGATTTAAGCTTTGTCCAGTATATGGCTCAATAGAGAGAATTTGGCAGGGCTCACCAAGATAGGAAAGCCAAGGGTCAGAACAAGGATTTAAAGCATGCAATAAACAAATTAACTCTCCCTATGTTTGATGGCAGCGGTAAGACATCTGTGAGAGCTTGGATTGACAAGCTAGACACCTTCTTGACTGTCAAACCCATGTCAGAAATGACGGCTATTAGGTTTGCAACCATGCATTTAGAGGGAGCAGCATATGACCGGTGGCATGATGGTCTTGTCACCCATGATCATGGGCTGATTACTTCTTATGAGACCTTCAACACGAAATTGATTACCCGTTTTGACATGAAAGACAAAGGTTTATTACAGGGAGTTAGCCCAGCTGAGACAGAGTGGGTCTTTGGACCACTATATTGATGAGTTTCAGAGGACTTCCATCATGGTTCCCGATATGTTTGAGAAGAGGAAAGTGATGCTATTTATTGAAGGCCTACATGATAGATTCAAAGGGTTGGTTAGGGTCTTCAAGCCGAGCACCTTGGATGACGGTATTAAATTAGCACATGATTTGGATTCACCCTCTTCCATATTGCAGCCACCTAAGAAAACTTTTAAGGGATCCTCTTCATTCCAAAAGAACAAAAATCAGAATAAGAGTGTACTCCCTAGATTGGATTACGAGACAAGTAATGAGTTGAGGAGGAAATTATGCTTCACATGTAGAGAGCCTTGGACTCCAGACCATAGGGGCCTTGGAAAAGGCAAGATACATTACATTGAGGTGGCTTCCGATGGTGAATGCGAATAGCATGAGGGCAATGATGTTGAGGACAGCTATGAGGAGGCTCAGGAAGAGTGATCAACAGAAGAAAAGAAGAGGGAAGCCCCCCATGAGCAGCCCCCTATTATTTAGCGTCTCTTTCAGGTATTCCCACATGTCACCCATTCCGTCTTAAGGGAGTGGTTAGAGGACACCGAATCATTTGCCTTATAGATACAGGTGCTACTTATAACTTTATTAGCACAGGTATGGTTTCCAGGAGGGGATTACAGGTAGATAACATTCTTGAGTTTGAGGTTAAGGTGGTCGAGGGAGATTTGTTGAGCTGTACAGGGAAGATCCCCGGACTTCCAATTCACTTTGGGGATTATCTTCTAGAGGCTGATTTTTATGTCATTTATTTGGATAGTCTTGATGCCATTTTGGGTATGCAGTGGTTACAGACCCTAGAAAGATACACTATTGATCATAAGTTGAAACAATTGAAATTTATGCAGGGTGATCAACAAATTGTACTTAAGGCCATGCCAAATGGCTGGCCCAAGTTATTTTCGGCTCACGGGATGGAGTGGGCAGCCCAGTGTTTCATATCCTCTAAACCCACACCAGATTCAGGTTAACAGGTTCACATTGATATCCAGAATGTGCTTGATAAGCACAAATAGGTTTTTGAGGACATCCCTCCAAGTATACCTCTAGATAGAGGTTTTGAGCACATCATTGAGTTGGAGGAGGGTGCCAAGCCTGTGATCATTACTCCTTATCGTCACCCCAGACACTATAAGGAAGAAATAGAGAAGATGATCAAGGAGCTTCTTGATATGGGGCACATCAGGCCTAGTTCCCGTCCCTTTGCTTCTTCAGTAGTTTTGGTGAAGGACGGTACCCTTTGTATGTGCATTGACTACCGTGCACTCAATAAGAGAACCATTAAGATCAGGTATCCCATTCCTTGGATTGATGAGTTGTTAGATGAGTTACATGGGGCAGTATATTTTTCGAAGATAGATCTTCGATCAGGATACCATTAGATACGTGTCTGTGAGGAAGATGTTCATAAGACAACGTTCAAATGTCACTACGGGCACTATGAGTTTCTAGTGATGCCATTTGGGCTCACTAACGCACCAGCTACTTTTTTGTCATTCATGAATCATATATTCAAAAGGCAGCTGCACAAGTGTCCTGGTATTCTTTGACGACATCTTGGTCCTTAGTAGGACATGGGAGGAGCACTTACAACACTTGGATGAGATTCTTAGCATTATGGATAATCAATCTCTGTTTGCGAAAGAATCCAAGTGTGAGTTTGGATTGACTGAGATTCTCTACCTGGGACATGTGATATGGGCAGATGGAGTTGAGGTTCACCAGGAGAAAATTCAGGCAATTCTTGACTGGCCACCACCGAGGAATGTGTCAGATTTGAGGGGTTTCCTTGGACTATGTTCTTATTACAGGAGGTTTAAGAAGGGATTCTCTAAGACAGCAACACCCCTCACCGATCTTACTCGGAAAGGGACTTTCAGGTGGATAGATGAGGCAGAGGTAGTCTTTGACAGACTTAAGACACTCATGAGTACTAGCCCGGTTCTAGCACTTCTAGATTTCTCGTCCCTTTGTTCTAGAGTGCGATGCCTTAGGGAATGGAATTGGTGCAGTATTGATGCAGGACAAACACCCCATAGCATACGAGAGCCAGAAGCTTAAGGACAATGAGAGGTTGTATTCTACGTATGACAAGGAGATGCTTGCCATTATGCACGCCCTGGCTAAATTCAGACAGTATCTAGTGGGTGACAAGTTTACAGTTAAGACAGATCACAATAGCCTGCGCTACTTCTTGGAACATAAAGAGTTGAACGAGAGAGCAAAAGTGGGTCAGTAAGATCGAGGCACATGACTTTGACATTGAGTACGTCAAAGGGAAAAATAACATTGTGGCTGACACACTTTCCAGGAGACCTCTAGTTGCGGCTTGCTGTGCTTTATCAGAGATCTTTGCGGATTGGAAATCTCATTCGTTGATAGAGTATTCTTAAAATACTCAAGCTTGTCAGATTTTGGATGGTCAGCTCCAGGACAACACGTACAAGATAATCAATGATATTATCTTCTACAAGGACAAGATCTACCTAGTACTAGGTTCTAAGCTTAAGGCTAGGGTGATGAATGCTGTTCATGATGCACCTACAACAAGACATCCAGGGTTTTTCAAAACTTACAGGCAGGTCAGAGAGAGGTTCTCATGGAAGGGCCTCAAGGATGTTGTCCTTCGGCATGTCAAGGAGTGTCAAACTTGGCAGCAGAACAAGTTTGAGCACGAGCATCCTGCCGGCTTGTTGCAGCCCCTTCCCGTTCTAGCTTAGAGATGGGAGGGTATTTCGATGGATTTTATTACAAGGTTGCCGAGAGTGCAGGGCAGAGATAGCATCTTTGTGGTGGTGGACAGACTTACTAAACTCGCTCACTTCTTTGCTATCGCAACAGATTGGTCAGCTTCGCAGGTAGCTGAGCTTTTCTTCCGAGAGATTTTCAGATTACATGGTCTCCCCAAGACCATTGTGAGCGATAGAGATAGAAATTCCTCAACACATTTTGGTAGGAGTTATTTAGATTGGCAGACACCAAGTTGACTCCCAGCACCAGTTACCACCCACAAACAGATGGTCAGACAAAGATCGTGAACAACTGGGTGGAAGGTTATCTCAGGAATTATGTAGCAGGACAGCAGAGGGCATGGGTTAAATGGTTGTTTTGGGGGGAGTTTCGCTACAACTCCACCTATCACATGACTATTGGCATGTCACCGTTTCGGGTTCTCTATGGCAGCGAACCTCTGTCATTTATAGACCTGACTCTACAGGATAGCAGGGCACCGATTGCGAGAGATTGGTTACAGGATCATCAAGATATTCTTAGATCTCTTAGGGAGAACATCCAGAGGGCACAAAATCAGCAAAAGATGTACGCTGATTGACATTAGACAGAGAGGAGCTTTGAGTCAGGGGATATGGTCTACCTTCGTCTTCAACCGTACAGGCAGAGTTCTTTGAAGAAGAGCAGGTCCGAAAAACTTAAGCCCCGATTTTATGGTCCCTATCGCATTGCCAGGAGGGTTGGTGAGGTGGCTTACGAGCTCAAGCTACCGTTTCAGTAGGATTCACAATGTATTTCATGTGTCTTGCCTCAAGAAGGCGATTAGGAAATAGATAGTTCCATTAGTTGGATTACCCCCGCTTGATGATGAAGGTAAATTGGTTCTGGTTCCAACTGAGGTGATTGAGGTTAGAGAGAGGAAATTGCGGAACATGGCTATCAGAGAATAATTGATCCGCTAGAAGGACTTACCTATTGAGGATGCCACATGGGAGGGTGAGTCTATTCTGCAGCATTCTGCGTCTAGATTGCTTGAGGGCAAGCAATCCCAGGAAGGGAGGACTGTAATGCCCCCTTCTCCGCGCTAGGCCATTTTGGCTCCTGATTAGTCTATCTCCCCATTCAGATAGGCTAATGGCCACTTTTGGAGGATGCTAGCCAGTTATAGGCTTTTTTGGGTGATTATTAAGTGTTTGGGGGCCCTTTTTCATAGTTAAGTCACTTTATATTAGAAAGTGAGTTTATAAAGTTACTTTATGACTTAAAGTCATTTTATATTAAAAAGTAACTTAAGTGACTTAAGTGGGTGTACTTTATCCCACATGGCTTGGAATTTTGTGCTTTCCCTCATATCGAGGTTATAAAAGCATAAAGTACTCCTTCAGATTGGCACCATGAATTTTATAAAAAAACCATAAACAAATCAAGTTACTCACGTGATTGGTTATTTCTTGAGGACGGAAACCCTCGAGGAAAAATACGAGAAGTTGGACGTAGCCCCAACATCTTGGTAATGGTGGAGTCATTCAGATTTCACATTGGATTTCATATGTAGATACAAGGAGAATGTTGTTGCATCAGTGTCCTTGAATCAAACTTGGCAAGCAAGGGGAGAGATCTTTTTAGACTTTGATTGTACCAGTCAAGCTTAGTACTGGGTGACGTGACTGCTATTCGGTTGGTCATTTACTTATTGCTGGGCATCGAGACTTGTTCTTGGCTGTGTAACGTCTGCATACTAGACGTCAAGGTTGCACTTACACCGTGGTAGACGTGTGGGAGAAGAGACTGCACATTTCTTGCGCCATTATCCGGTCTTCATTCTACGTAGGGGACTACAGTGCTTACTGGTCTGCATACCTCCTGGTAGCACATGGGTTGCTGCTGTTGCTCCATTCCCCTCTCATATCGAGTAGCATTGAACTGTGTATTCGGGTGCTGTGCGTGGTGGTGATCGGAGCTCCTAGGTAACTGTGCGATACCCTTTACTGGTCATACACTGCAGCGTAGAGGTGGACGCATTCACTGTGTGGAGGGTGGACGTCCTCAGGTTTCCAACAGCATGTGTTACAAAGCAACTGGGGAGGATATTGTTCTGTGCGTGACGTGGTTGAGGTGGATGTTTGAACCGCTCCCAAACACATGGCTATACAGGTTGTCTTCCCAGCGACCAACGACTAGGCGTATTTCCTCTGTGATAATCAGTTGTTGTGTTGAAGTAGGCATCAGGTGATTGAGTGTCTAGACCACCGTCCCACTCCTTCAAAGCTAACACATAGTGCTGGATCAGATTGGGCATATATTTCAACATATGGTGATTGAACCAGGTCGGATTATTAAGTCTCCTTCTCATTTTTGTATTGTCTGAAAATTAGTCTGATACGATTTGCAAGTTGGAAGTTTGGGGTATTTAGTTTTATTATCTTGGTTACTTGAGCAAACATTTATGAATAACCAGAATACGACACTCTCTTGTTTAAATTGAACTATTCATATAGCATATGTAATATAAATACATACGTAAGACATTGCAAGTAAACTTTTTGGCAAACAACTACAGTCGGAGTGTTCAGAAATTTATTCAGATCAGACATAGGATATTATACATGCTTTATCCATGCTTTCATATGAATGTAATGTATATATTCGAATTTCCCTATATATTCCAAAATTTCCCTATATTTATATAGCTTCCCCTTTTGCCATCCCCTTGCTGTCCCCAAACTTGGCAAATTTTTTTTTTGTCCCGGAAACTCGTCCCCCTGTCCCCTACCATCTCTGTCCGGGAAACTTGGGTAAATATTGATAAATTCAGTTCTTTGTCAAAACCCACATTTGATGGCTCAAAAGATGGTGCCCTGCAAAGTGAAATGCAATGAGATGATACCTAGAATGATACTTAGCAAACCCACTGAGTTATGAACAAAACTTTGTTTTCAAGTATCTCAGAAAAAGCGTATCAACACACTGAATCTAATTTCTTCAAAGCATGAACCATGCTAAAAGAAAGCACACACCAGACCAAGAGCTAGTTACCCATATCAGAAAACTACATGAATCTTCATCTTCTTCAAATCGAAAATCAACCTCAACGTCAAAATTACTGTAAATCTCAACCAATAATACCAACCAGCTACGGTGATCTCTGAGCACCACCAAAACCAGAAAACAAGGAGGTTTTCGTCTCAACCAGAAAAAGAACCACTTGAGCTCATTCCAGCAGCATTTCCTTAAGTTGCCAAATCATCTTTAACCAATTGAGAGCTTAAACTTAAATATATAAAGATAGAGAAGTAGCGCAACTCATTCAAATTTGAATTCACTTGTAATGTCCCCATCTTGAATTTGCCCTAGTTTATGCCCTACAAACACAATTTCAATAATTAGGGTTAGAGAAGTATGATATTAATCATCTAATTTGGTAAATCTATCAAATATGTTAAGTTTTATATTGATTAATATTAATATCATATAATAGACAAATCAACTAATTTAGTAAATATATTGAATATGTGAAGTTTAACTTTTCAAAATGACATAAATTCCCAGCCTTTATGAGAGTGATTTTTTTCCCTCCTATTTGTCTTTATAAAATAATATCAAATTATCTGCCAAGAAGTTTGACCTCTTTGAGCTCACATAAAGGCATTCTAAGAACAATTTATCTAAACCTTCAATCTTGGCCTCACTTAAGGAGTCAACATGAAACCTTTTTAAAATGTTAAAATTCCTCCTTGCCTTGGCAGCACATATGAAGTCTAACTAGCTTTCTAAAAACAGCTTAAAAGTGACCACTTTCCTAGGCGTTGAAATAGGGGAACACTTTCATGAAAATGTCATCCTTACTTAAGTTATAAAGTAACTTAATAAAAGACCACTTAAGTGACATAAATCAAATATCAACATCTCAACCTGATCTCACCAAGGCATTGAACAGGAAATCAACCTTAGAATTCACCAAGGCATTGAACAGGAAAGTGTTGCATTTGAATTGAGAGATGATAGAAGCCAAGACCAAATGCTAAAAATAGCACTAACTGAAAATAGCTGTATGCTAATTTCTAAAAATAGAAACTCTGCCAAAAAAACACTGAAAACATCTACTAGAGCTCTCCTCAGGTCACTGTGTCCTCTAACCACATCCACTTAGCCCATGGGAACTTAGGAACAGGCTAATGGAAACCTGATACCAAGTAGGTGCAGGAAGCGGACATTACAACACCCCTTTGACTTCTCGACATCTGTTGCATTTACGGTTTTATAATTGAACATCTTGACCTGTAGATTTTTAGGCATAATTTTTTACTTCCCATTATCCTGTAACCTGATGATAATTCATCTTGTTATGCAAAAAAAAAAAAACTTTCTCTGAGTTTCTGCAGCCTAAGTGTTCAGTTAATCAACTTCCACCCTTCATACAAATTACAAATGGCTGTCATACATTCAAAACCCAGAAAGAAACCTTGTAGGATGAACCAGGTAACCTGGCTTGTGGGATCATTGTTGATCGTTTAGGAAAAGAATAATCATCTCCATTCATTTGCACATCAATATTAGCCTGAGAACAATATACAAGAATTACATCTAGATAGAATTTTACCATTCAACTCTTGGAAACAATAATCTTCCATCAATGCTTTCTTTTCTTGCTTAAGGGCTCTATGTGCTTTGCAAATTATTTTGTCTACTTTCTCAAGTAACAAAATGCCAAAAGCCAGAATTTGTGTTTTCTTCTTTTCCTATAATAGGTTGTTGTATTTAGGGAGCTTTAAATTTGAGAGCTTTTATTTAATTGTGGGCTCTTAAGTTCATAAGTAATTAATAAATTATTAATTGCTGGAGTATAAAGGTACCGTGATATACATTAGAAATATATTGTGAATGTTTGGAAATGTATTCCTTTCCGTATAAGGACTGTGTAATTAATATTTTATAGTTTTGGCAAACTATACACTTAATTGGAATATGTTACTTCCCGATATTTTAATGCCACACTTTGGAGAACTTTATGAGTTGATATTAATATTTGGATACTCAGTTGTGGGTCTCAATTCCGGGAAATTTACATGTCTCAGTCATTTGGAAGGTTTCATTCTTTAGTAGATGCTGAGAAAGCATAGTGGGCAGTTAATTAGTATCATGAAGTTGGTCAGGCAGTATTATATTTTCCGGCAGTCCAAACTTAGCTATTCACCATGAAAAATCCATACGGTGCCTGGAAGTGTAACTCAATCATTACACAATATTGTTTGTTAATTTGGACATTGTGTGAAGTAGCATGTGTTGGAAGCTGATGTTAATATTGACTGCGTCATCTTCCACCTTCGCTTCCAAACGCATCAGCTTCCACCTCCAACCAATCATTGAGCGCACCCGATAACTGAGGAAAATATGGATAAAGCATGCCATTTAAACATCATAGAGCCTTAACAAACAACATTTTATTGTTTCAATACTAAATACTAAATAATTAACCAATTCAATACTCAATATGCATTCATAAATCGGAATTCATTGTCAATATGCACGTGATAACATAAAAATAATTTTAACATTCAAAATGCCCAAAGGCTAAACTGCTGCCATATAGTTTCATGCTCAATATAAAAATCTAAACACAAAAAGCCCAAGCACACCGCTGCTCTTATTTTGCTTCTACCAACATTGCTTCAAAATCAGAGTCATCTGAGTCATTGCCACTGTCATGCTCCATTGCAAGTGCATCCTCATACAACGGAACCCCTGGTGGTGCCTCCTCATGAACTTGGACCACACTTTCAAGATCAACATCCCATCGTAAAGATGGAGCCTGTCTATACAATGGAGTTTGACAATCCTGAAGTTGAAGAGCACAATGCACGACCACTAGCTTCTTCGCTCATCTATAGGTAAGTCTATTCCTCTTTAGGGAGTGGATAAAGGTATATATAGACCAATTCTTCTCTGCAGTAGAGGAACTAACAACCTATGCAAGGAGGCGAGAGGCAAGCACCTTAAAATGTGGTGTATCCCTCTCGTCACATGTCCACTGTCCAATAGGATCTCTCTTTGCTGATATGACTATCCAATCTCGCTTGTGGTTTAATCAATGTTGGGCCACAGTTTTGTAAAGTCAAGGAATTGTGTGCAAAGTACGGAAGCCTCCTCCTTTGGAAACATCTTATCAATGGCTTGTGTGAACCCATCTATTACCTTTGGATCATCACATTGAGGCAACCTTCCATCCATATTTGCATACCATTAGGGATTTAGAGTGTAGGCTGCCATATGAATCAAGGTATTAAGTAAGTTCCACCTCTGGATCACAATGGGCCTAATATGCTGCTCATATAACCCCAAAGTAGGATCCCTAGCCAAAATTGTTTTCTTTATCTTCCCAAGCATACTGTCAAATGTCTCATATATCTCTCCAAGACTAGGAGAGTCTGTATCGACATATCTAATGACATCTATGATGGGTGAGATGACAGAGAAAAGATATTTGCAAAATGCAAACAAAAAGTTCGAAAGAATTATAAATTTATAATCAGAAATTTAATATGAAAGTCAGCAATCTAAAGACCAATATTTAATTTTAATTTTTAAATAAAATCAGCAACTTACCTCATTGTGGTCCACCAATTGTCATCAAGGATCTTTTGCTTGACCAATCTTTCTTGAGGAGAGCTAGAATTAGACCATCGGGTCCACTTTGGATTCACCACCATCAATTGTAGAGGTTGATGCACCTCAAGCATTCTGTCCATCAAGATGTAGTAAATGTCATGCCTATAATATATATAACTATAAGTCTCAATGTAATTTGAAATCACATGTAACAATAATTTAAATATTTTATGAATTCAATAAATAAAGTGATTGGCATACCTTGTCTTGGCTGGTTTGAGGAACTCCTTTGAGAAGGACCTAAAAAGAGAAAGTGACGCGTGGTGGTTGTAAATTGACATTTGAACCTCTCAAGCTTCTGACACCACTTGCTTCATTCAATCTATCTTCCCCATGTCTTTGAAATATCCTTTCTAATAGATTCAATCCAAAGGCATGTAATTGCATATATTAGCTTAAATCAAATTAAAGATTTAATATAACAATAGAATTTATCAATTTGTTCAAACGACCTTAATTGCAAATGTCATATTTATGCAAAGTTCTTATTATAAACAACCAAAATTAGACTGTATAAGAGCCAAGTATTATTGACAGAATTAATCAAGGATAGGACAATACTTGAATGATCACTTCCAATTAAATGCTCTCTTACAATAAGCCCATTGAGAAATATGATTGTGAACACAGCCCTGTCGACTACCTATGGACGATCAACCACTGAAATCTTCCTCACATATAGCTGAGAATTCTTCATACACCTATGATACCTTCCATACAAATTCGGCTAACCAAATCCGACCTTCAATTTCTCTTCAAACGCTAATTCTCAAAGCTGCGTAACTACCACAGCACGATCGACACATAATTCTTCATAGTTGAAGCTTGGGTGGACGTCCAAGTTCTTCAACACCAAGGGTTGCATCTTGGCAAAGCTGCGATCTTGTTGCAGAAAGAAACATAAATCAAAAGATGTGAAAAGATACCCAACAAACCTTCAACGCTGCCTTATGAAGACTCAACATTCAAAAAACATCACACAACATTAAAAGTCTAGATTTCAGGTGATTTCACATGAAGATAGACTCACCCATAATTGGAAAAATACAATTGCCTTCATTAAATAAAATCACCTTAGGACAAGGTAATATGCCTTCATTAAGAATTGGTAATCTTTGAAGAGGATGTTGCATTCAAAAGATCCAAGGACATTCATGAGATAGACATTGAAGATCAAGAGTCTCCTCAAAATATGGAAGAAGATCATGCTTCTGAGATTCAGAGGGAGACCCATGAACTTATGGAAGATGTTAATCCAAATGAGCCTATGGATCCTGTTGATGGGTCCTAGAGACACTATTGTGAACTTGAAAAGACCTCTATGGGAAAGGAAAATGATTCAAGTGGCTGAAAACTATGCAGCACCAAAAGGAACCTTTAGGGAAAGCAAAAGACCTCATACATACTCCAGTTATGTTGCCTTAATGAGTGAAATTATCAAATCAGAACCTTCTAGTGTTGAGGAAGCTTTCAAACTTCAAGTTTGCAAAGATGCTATGACAGAAGAATACCAATCTATTCTTAAGATTGATGTTCGAGACATTGTACCTAGACCAAAAGATAAATCAGTAGTTTCATGTAAATAGCTCTTCAAAATCAAACATGTTGCAGATGATAGTATTGAAAAGTATAAAGCAAGAGTTATTGCCAGAGGCTTTTCTCAAAAGGAGGGAATTGATTATGAAGAAACATTTGCCCTAGTTGCTTGATAGACCTCCGTCGGGGCTGTGATTGCTATTGCCGCATCAACAAAGATGAAAGATTTACCAAATGGATGTGAAGACTGCTTTTCTTAATGGTATTATAGAAGTTGAAGTCTACCTAGAGCAACTTGAAGGATTTGTAGTACATGGTAATGGATCTCATGTTTGCAAATTAAAGAAGACTCTATATTGTCTTAAACGGGTTCCTCAGGCCTGGTATGAGAGGATAGACCACTATCTTTCAGGCTTGAGCTTATCCAAGAATGATGTAGATCTGAATCTATATTTCAAGGTAAATGGTGAAATGTTGATTCTCATACTTTATGTTGACGACTTATTGGTTACGCGAGAAGACCATCTCATCACTAAATGTAAACAAGATCTAGCATCTGAATTTGACATGAAGGATTTGGGTCCTCTACACTATTTCCTTGGTTTAGAAGTATGGTAGCAGGCTGATGGCATCACTCTAAATCAAGGAAAGTACACTATTGACATTCTGAAAAGGTTTGGAATGACATGACTACTCCCATGTAAACAATCTTGCATAAGTTAAAAGAGGTTGCAACATGCTCAGAATTGGCAGATTCCACTCTTTACCGATAGATGATTGGGTCCTTGATGTACTTGATCAACACTAGACCAAATATTTGTTATGCAGTAAATGCACTTAGTCAGTTCATCTGTGAACCAAGACAGTTACATTTATTTGCAGCAAGACACATTCTGAGATACCTGCGTGGCACAATTGGATATGGTCTAAACTGTAACAATGTAGATCTAAATCTACATGGATATACTGATTCAGTTTGGGCTGAAAGTGTAGTTGATCGAAAAAGCACATCAAGATGTTGCTTCAGCTTAGGATCAACTATGATCTCCTGGTTTAGTAGGAAGCAATCTTCACTTGCACAGATTTCCACAGAAGCTAAGTACATTGCAACATCCATGGAAGCTCGAGAAGCTGTATGGCTAAGGAAACTGCTTGTAAGATTGTTTGGACAATCCTTAGATCCTACTATCATTCACTGTGACAATCAAAGTTGTATAAAACTTTTAGTGAATCTTGTGTTCCATGAAAGATCAAAGCATATAGAAATTCCCTACCATTATGTTAGAGATATGGTGGAAAGAAATGTTATCTAGTTGAGATATATTAGTACATGTGAACAAACAACAGACATTCTCACCAAGCCTCTCTCCAAGACAAAGGCTGAATACTTTTGAGGTAAGCTTGGTATGGTAGAAAATGTAACCTTATCTGAGATTGAGTCTTAGCAATGTTAATTTTTTGTACTAATATATTCTAAAGATGCTTAATGCATAAACTCTTTTATTTGTAATGTGAGTGACTCCATGACTTCATGGGCCCCTGTGAACATCATTGAGAGTGACAATCTTTCAATAATGAACACTTGTACTTCTAGTTGTTATTGTAAGGTGGCGACTTTACAATAGTTAACCACGCTATCATGATGGATAACATGAGACTTGATATCTGTTTACATGTCATGATAGTTAATATCTCCTAAGTAATATCAAATTATGGTGGATATCATGAGACTTTATATCTATGGATAAGCCATGATGATTGATATTACTGAGGTAGTCATGGTGGATATTATGTGTCCTAATATCCGTGGATATGCCGTGAGCTGATATCCTTATGGTAGGTTATGGATATTACATTGTGAGTTGATGCCTGTGCACATACCATAGTGATGGATATTACATTGTGAGTTATGGTGAATATCATGTGACTTGATATTTGTGGACATGCCATTACTCCTGATATCACGATGAGGTGATATCTTTCTCTCTCGCAATAAATGGATCTATTGTGTTTACATCTTGGATAGAATTACTCCTCCCTAGCTAAGATGGATTGTTAGAGTTTTGTAGCATCGGTCGGATTACTCTAACTGATGAAATTAACATTTGATTTCTATCCTTCACTCTATATTGATCTAATTATCTGTTATGATTATAGTTATCTTAATTAACCTCTAATGCACATGATTAATAATCAGTGATTTAATATTTACAGATATGTATATATATTTAATAATATTCATATTATTAAATATATATATAATGATTAATAATCATTGATTGCTGAAGGTATCGATATTTAATATCGATATATAAATGATGAGGTTCACAGCATATATACATCGATCACATATTTGATTAATGATATCGTTGACATCATAAAATGAGAGTCGTTATTAGTAAACGACATTTGTTATCAGTGACATGTCTCACATAGAGACATGTCTCTATGTGAGGCATAAAATCATTTACCAATATATTTATATGAAGCCGATCCAATACTGAGCGGTGCAGAGAAATATGGTATACAGTCTTCTATAAACTGGTCTCAGCAATATCGATCCATATCATATCAACATTAATATACAACAAATAGAGATTGAGACATATCTCTGTAGTATTACTGCAGATTGATAGCTGAGATTCATTCTATACTATCGAACTGTAGGATTTGATCCTTATATATTATATGTATGGTATACAGTCTTCTATAAACTGGTCTCAGCAATATCGATCCATATCATATCAACATTAATATACAACAAATAGAGATTGAGACATATCTCTGTAGTATTACTGCAGATTGATAGCTGAGATTCATTCTATACTATCGAACTGTAGGATTTGATCCTTATATATTATATGTATACCTCTGTATAACAGCAAATTAAAATTAAAATTCTATTTACTTATAAATCTGATATAAACTTAACAATGTGCTCATAATTTCTTTGAGTTTGTCAAATGTAACCTGTGCCTCTGTAGACCACTGAAATGCCCCCTTAGTAAGATCGGTTAAGGGAGAGGCTAACTTGGAGAAATCTTGAACAAACCTTCTGTAATAGCAACATAATCCAAAGAATCCTCTCAAATCAGTTATGTTCTTAGGAGGTGACCAGTCCATAATTGCTTGTATTTTTCTCTTGGTGTACCTTAACCCCTTCAATTCCTATCACATGTCCTAAATAAAGAATTTCTGACATTCCGAATTCACACTTAGAAGCTTTTGGAAACAATGACTGCCTTTCCATGATACTCGGCACAACATCCAAGTGCTGCAAATGTTCATCCCATGTCCTACTGTAAATTAGTATATTAACAAAAAATACTAATACAAATTTTCTCAATTGATCACGGAATGAATGGTTCATGCAAGATTGGAATTTTGTTGGTGCATTTGTGAGTCCAAAGGGCATGACAAGGAATTCAAAGTGCCCATAATGACAACGCAATGTTGTTTTGTGAATGTTCTCTTCCTGCACGCTTATTTGATGATAGCCTGACCGTAAATCAATCTTAGAAAAGAACACCGGTTTTGAACCTTCTAACTCAATGACATGTTCAAATCCTCTATCAGAAAGATGTCCAAGAGGAATATCTCCAAATACCGCACCATGTTTATCTAACATAGACTGGATAGCAACATGGCAAGAGGGTTTATTATTTGTGGTAGACTTATTGGAAACAAAGCAATAGGCTGTCCATTCTACATCATTATGCCTGAAGAAAGATTCCATTCATCTAGCTGAAACTACCCTTGGACCATCGTTGGCCATAACTTTCATTACTATTTTCTTACCCTCAACCATAAACTCCAATTGCATTTGTTTGAAGTTCTGAACATATCTCTCTAATGACTCAAGCTACTGAAGTCCCAAAATGGCATCACCATTGTTGAGACCAAGAACATAGAAATCTCCTGTCATTGTGCAATCCCCCATTTGAATTTCCAGCTCTTGTATAACACGGTTACAACTCAGGGGAAAACCATTTGCAACAATGACATTAAATCTAGGAAACTCTTCTGTGAGTCCTCGGATCTGGCGATCCTGATCGGGCTCCCTTGTTTTCCTGATTTTGGATCCTTTACCTGTTGCGGCGGTTCGAGTGTCGTTGACTATGCTCTATTCTGTGCCTCCTTCATTCCCTCTATCCACCGCTTCACCATCTCCCGTCTCCCCTTGGCCGACCACGCCCTCCTCAGCCTTTCCTTCCGTGTCTCCCCACCCCCCTTACCTACCCCTCCCCCGCTCCCCATGCTGACCCTCACCTGCGCCTCCTTTCGTTTCTCTGAGGGAGACCAAGGTCTCTTTGTCTTTCACCTCAGGCGTCTCCTCCCGCTTGCTTGCTTTTCTGAGTCCGGAGATGCCTCTTCCATGTTCAACATATTTGCGACCACTCTTTGGGAGTCCGCACTCCTCTCCATACCCCACTGTACCACACTTTTATCTCACAGCCCCAAGCGCAAGAGCACTTTCCCTATGAACCAGTGGTTTGATGAGGACTGCAAGGCCTTCCATCGCTCTGTCCGTTCTGCCTTCTTCGCTCATTCTCATTCCTTCACCCAGCTGAGGCTCTCTTACCGCCATTTTCTCCGCCACAAGAAACGCACCTTTGACACAATGCAGTGCCGATCTCTCTGTACTTCTCTCCTGCAATCCCCCAAGCTCTTCTGGCGCACTTTGTTCCCCCGCCATCCTCGTTCTACCCTGGATTTCCGCTCACTGATCTCCCACATCTCCACTCTCTATGACATTCCCGGCCAGCCCTCTCCCCACCTTACTCCACCGCCCTCTTGCCATCTCTTCACATTCTCCAGCACCTGCGAGGCGGTCAGATTGATGAGCAGTAGTAGGACAGTAGATGAGGAAGGGTTCCAAGCGGAACTCTTCAAACTTGGTATTGGTGTTCTGGGTTCTCTTCTCTCTGTGCTCTTTAATAGAGTGGTTTGCATTGGTTTTCCTCACTCATGGTCCCGACACATCATATACCCGATTCATAGGACCGGTGCGGTCTCAGACCCCGGGAACTACAAAACCATCATGGTTGGGCACACTTTTGCCAAACTCTATGCCACAGTTCTGAACACTATCTTATCCAGAGAGCTTGATCGTCGCTACTGTCGGGCGAAGGGTCAAGCAGGCTTTCGGGCTGATTTTCAGACCATGGACCATATTTTGAGTCTACAGACTATCATTGAGGAGGCCCGCTACCGCTCGGAGAAGGTCTATCGCTGCTTTGTGGACTTCTGAAAGGCTTTCGACTCTGTTCCTCGTGTGGCCCTCTTCCAGAGACTCAGGGACATTGGGATTTCCGAGACTCTCCTGACTACTTTTATGAGGCTCTATGAGAGTGTGGTGGGCAGATTTAGGACTCCTCAGGGTCTCTCCAAGTTGATTTAGAGCACCATCAGAGTGAAGCAGGGTTGCCCTCTCTCCCCTACGCTTTTTGGCATTTACATTGATGAGCTCGAGACTTTTCTCTGGGATTTCTCGCTCCCCGACGATGGGTGTTATCTGCATCAGGTCCTGATTTACATTCTTTTGTTTGGCGATGATGTGGTCCTCCTGGCCTCCTCCCCCAAGGGATTACAAAGACTCCTTGATGGCTTGGCTTCCTTTTGTGATCTTCGACAGCTGGTTGTGAACTTGGACAAGACTTGGGTGATGGTCTTCAACTATTTGAAGACCTCTCATCTTCACTTTTACTTTCAGGGCTCGGAGATCGAGATTTCATCCTCCTACACTTACCTTGGGGTTAAGTTCTCTGGTCCTCGCTTCAGTTTGAGACTTGCTATGCACCCCGTGTCAACAAGGGGTTGGGTTCCTTGGCTTTGCTCAAGAGACAGTGTTTCAGACATCATTTTCAGGACATCAGGTCCAAGTTATCCCTCCTTGACTCCTTAGTCAGGCTGAGTGTGCTATACGACTCTGTTGTGTGGGGGCCCTCTCTCGTGGACTCGGATTGGATTTCTGTTGAACGAGTTCAGATCCTCCTCTGGCGCCTCATTAGATGTCACCGTTCTACTCCTCACAATGTTATCCTTGCTGAGTTTGGTGCACATCCTTTTAGACTTGCGGCCATCTTTGATCTCGTTTGGTTCCTTCATCGTCTCCGGGGTTTTGCTAACTCTATTGATGGTCGGCAGAGATACCCCTACCTTGCTTATTGCTCTTCTTTGGCCTTGGCGAGTGCTGATCCCTCTGGTAGAGCCCGCTGTTGGTACGCCCAGGCTGCTGCCCTGCTGGATTCCGTGGGGATCTCGATTGATCATCTACTCCCCTTTTAGTTCTCCCTGGATGCTCCCGCCCACCTCCTCCCCTCTCAGCAGGAGCTTAATGGTCACGTCAAACTCGACATTTACAGACAGTTTATCACTACGACTTGGTGCAACCCTCCTGGAGGTCTTCGTCCTAGGATGGCCTTTTATGCTGAGCACTTTATGGAGGTCCTGGATGGGATCATTGTGCGTCCCCCGTACTTGGCCCACCGGTGGAGTCTCCATATTGCTTTAGGGTCTTTCCGTGTTGGTTCTCACTGGCTCTGTATCCAGACAGACCACCACATTGATAGGGCTGACCGGATATGTCGCCTCTGCACCTTGATGGAGACGGAGTCTGAGACACACTTCATCTTTTGATGCCCCATTTACTACAAGATTTGAGGGAGATTCCACTGCTTGTTCAGAGAGTGATGTTCCCTTTCTTCCTTCAGATACACCGATCAGTGGTGTCTTGCTCTTTATCTTCAGGAGACCACACAGCTTCGGGATTCCACCCTCTAGCTTCTGTTCCCGTCCAACCAGTGTTTTGATCAGCTTATCACATCCTTTTTCACTCCGACATCTCCAGCTCGTGGCAGGAAGCGTCTTCTCGGCCCTCCTTCCTCTGGTCACACCAGGTTTGTGAGACCTTGTAGAGATCGTAGAGATCACACTCGACAGCAGCACTCCACCTCCAGAGCTACTTAGAGACGATTCGGGGCTCCTCCTCCTCCTCGTCTCGGACTGTATCCTTCGGTGCTTGATTACTTCTCGCCTGGAAAGAGCCTCTAGGCACTCTTCCCGACTCCTCTGTTCTCTGCTTTCTTGTTGTTGTTCTTTCCCCGGACACTGTTTGGTGCTCCCGCTGTTGGCAGTTCACTTTGTGTACTTTCAGTCCCTTAGACCCTTTTGGTGGTCTCTTGTTGGACATTAATAATTTATCTTATCTATCTTATCTATCTGCCTAAAGTCCATGTCTACTAACTAGACCCTCATTAGTGAAGTTATCTGTAGCATCACTGTCCACTAAACATACCATTCACTGTCCTTTTAGAATTCCTTTCAGCCTGAAAGGTCTACCATGAGGAATCACAGATAAAGTGGCAATATGCTGATTCTCTCTAACAATAGTATCCTCCAATTCTATTTGTTGGGGCTGAATTTCCTACGCAATGTCTTCCTCAAGGCTATCCTCCTACCCATCATGATCCTCCTCTGCTGGATGAACCTCAATTAGATGTAACTTGCCTTTCCCAAGGCAGCTATGTCTTGGTACCCATGGCTCCTTACAAGAGAAGCACAAATTTTTCCTTCATAGTTCATTTTTGGATTCTTGTTCAACTTGTGAAGGTATGGTTAGAGTTGCCGGAAACTCCGAGCACGTGTATCCCCTTATCCAATTTGGAAACTTATCTGATATGGCCCAGACACATATTGAATATTTTACCCATGTGTGCCTAAAAAAACATGATTTTTTGACCATGCCGAATATTTTGTGATTTGATGTTTTTAAAGATTTGACGTAAATCTTCCCAAATTAATCTAAAAAAACTTCATTAATGCAATTCTTTTAAATTTTTTTGGTATAAACAAAACTTGTACCAAATGAGAAAGACAAATGAAATGTTTTTTATTTCAGCAATCCATTTTTTTGGGTTATCTTCTACTGCAACTCTACTATTTTTGCATGTTGTGAAGTGTTAAATTAACTTATAATTATTTATGCAGCATTTATTTGTCTATATTGCTTTTGAAGTAATGAAAATCTCCTCTAATAACTTTGAAAATTGTGTTAAATCTATGAGTATGTGTTTTTTATTAATGTTGTATCCAGCCGTATCCATATTGGGGGTCTTAAAAAATGGTCGTATCTGTACCTGATACCGCATCCGTATTATATCTGTATCTGTGTCCATGCAACTTTGGGTATTGTCTTTCACTGATTAAAATTCACATTTCTTTGCTGATTAAAACTTTTCTTATCAGTTTTCCATGGGCTGAAATCTTTCTTCTATGGCTGAGAAGAGGTTGTAACATCCAAGTCATAAGCTAATCCAATAGCATCATCTAGAGAACTAGGCCTGTGAGACTTAACCAACCCCTTCAGCTTGTCACTTTATCCTTTCACAAAGAGCATGACAACCCTTTGTTGTGGCATATCAGGAACCATTACTGAAATGTTCTGAAACTCATTGACATAAGTTTCCAATTGTCTAACTTGTTTCTGTAGGGCTAATTCCCTGTACTAAATCTCTATGTCTTTGCTATCAAAACGAGTGACCAGCCTTTTAACAAATTCTTCATATGAGTTAATCATGGCATGATCCTAGGAAACTAAACCACGATGCTACCAAGCGTATGCTACTCCCTCTAGGTGCATGGTAGCAAACTGTATCGCCTTTTCGTCTTCCATTGGCTTGAGTGCTGGGAAAGTGTCCAGCTTATGAACCCATGACCTTGCTGATATACCCTCGGTTCCATTAAAGGTTGGTATTGTTATTTTGTTCAAAGAATCTCTGTCTTCCATATGCTGAGTACCTTGCCTAACCGAACCTTTAGGCCTGTTGTCTTGCCTTTCTAGATGATTTCTTGCCTTGTCATTACACTGATTCATGAACTGATTTAGATTCATTAGCTGTCTTACATGAGCTGGTAATTGCATATATTCATCACGAGCTGCCATAACATCTTCTGTGATATGAGTTTCTTCCTCTACCTCTGGGATTGGTTTCCTCTTAATTTGTTGAGGTAAAAAGGTGGGACGCTTTGGTCGATCAGACCTTGTATCCACTGTTCTTACAATATTAGAGGCTTCTCTATCTCTGTTCTCATGCCCAGCCTCACTATCACTGTGTTGGCTTCTAGATCTTCCCGACCTCGAATGTCCAACTCTCATTTGCCCCATAGTTGTGATCATGTGATCCTAGAATTGTTGCATCATCTGTTGCTATTGTTGTTGCTGCTATTGGGCAAAAACTGTCAAGAAATCATTAAGTTGATTATTCAGTTCCTTTGTGGGCTTTGTCACTTCTTTCACCCATCTCTGCTTCAGTTGGGTTAAATTCAGCATCTCCTAGTTGCCCTGAATGATTTCTTGTATTGTATCTGTGTAGTTAAAACCCTCTGGGATACATAGAACTACTTTATACCGGCATGCATTGGATTAGGAGTAAAAAGCATACACAACTTCTGACTTTTTCAAGCTTCAAATTTAAAGGATGGAATGATGTAACGTACCTCTTCCAAACTCTTGCTTCCTTCCTAAGTTACTGGCTGCGCACTGCTTGCCTCTGCATCTTGATGTGGATGCGATAGTATCCAGGCACATCCGGGTGCATCCAGCCATTTGACTCACTTTTTGACTTAAAAAACACATTTTAAAGTGCAACAATTCGGGAGAATGGCCAGAGACATGGATTCGAACACTCTTTGAGCTGCCACAGCCAAGTCAATTTCCATGCTCATCTTAGTTTTGGCATTATGCAACAATGCTACAATGTTTGGTAAGCTCATGGATGGTGCCAAGATGCCTTCTAGTTTGGTTGCTATTGCATTAGTGTATGACACAGTTTTGTTTGTGATTGTTAATTGCATTGAATATTTTTGGAACACGTGTAAATGTAAAATTTGATCTCTCTAAATTTAAATTACATTGTTAAAGTTGGGAATGAAAAATAAAAATTACTGCAAGCACAAGAATAAAATAATAAAAATAGCTATAGAAGAGTGAAAACAAAGCAACAAAGAACCTAGAAAGTGACTTGGGATACTCTCAGGAATGGTATGTGTTGTATGCTATCATCCCTGGTAGCATGGATGTTTTTCTTCAGGACCTATTCATTCCGCACACACAATTGTACAAAATTACGAATACAGAGAAAAAAGTGCCAAAGCGGTACAAATAATTAATAAATATAGAATAGCGACAAAAGAAAAAAGTTAAGATTTGTAGAGCTACATTTACCTGTTTCTGAACAAAAGGAAAGGTTGTGACTACTTATGAGCTTGCCATGAACGGTCAAGGCCCTAGTTTGATCTTTTGATCCCAACAAGCAGTCAATGGAACAAGGAACATTGGATTTGTGTGCACACTTATCCTACATGCATCTAAGACTAAGACCAATAATGTAAATGATAACAGAACAATATTATTTGTGTCTATTGTTATGCCTATGCATGGAAGAGATTGAGGAGATGTAGAAATCCAATGATGCCAACGAAACAAAAGAATAACAAAGCAATAGGGGAAGAAATAGAAAATTGCCTCTTCTAGAGTTTTAACTAAATTTTTATTTTACAAAGGGTTTTAATTTTTTGTTGTATATATATAAATTTGTAATATATATATATATATATATAGATATAGATATCACACACATGTACCCAAATGCATCCGAAATCCCCCCAAAAACTTCACGTATCCATGTACTGAGTTCTTGTACCCGGATCCGCACTGGTAGCTTAGCTTCCTTCTATCACTTGCATAGTTGCACTCTCTTCTTTCAAACCCCTTGCTGCTTCTGCTTTCAACCCCCTTTGCTGCTGTGAAAGCTTAGACAGAGAATGAGAGAAACCAGAAATAAAATGCAAGTAAAGACCTTTTAGCCTTTTAGGGGGAATAGGGAGGAGAGGCCCACATTTTAATTATAAACAATCCATCTTTCAAAAGTCTTTTTTTAAATTCTTTTGATTGCTGTATGTCTTTTCCGTCGGGGACGGGCAAGAGACGGCTAAGCCATCCATGGGATGTATGGCTGCCCCCCCCATCCTCCAATTTTGGGTGGCATCCCTGGGTTTCTGGGACATCCCCTGCCTTTTTTTGAAAATTGGGGATGGGGTGCGGACAACCCCTGGCCGTCCCTCCATCCTGGAAATGTCCTCGATACAAGGACATGCTTTTAGGTCGGGGACGCATCCCCGGGTAACACTGATTTATAATTTGATTTTCATAATTAGGGATATTAGTTATAGTTATCTATATTTTAAATACATAAATTTTAATTTATTATAATTAAATATTATCAGTAAAATTTTTCAATTATTAGTGAAATGTATGTTTGACTTTTACAGAGAATTTATCTATGATTCTATGTATTTAATTTTGTACAGTTTTTCTTACTGTTTGTGCATGTATGTGTGTATACATGTATGTACTCATATTGCAGTCTCCAAAACTTAGAAAATTTTATTTACCATCCCCAAAACCCTAGCATCATGTTCCCGTCTTATAACCTTGGAGGAACACTGTTTAATGCTATTTGCATATGGATTATATGGTTAATGGCTAAAATTGTACATTTTCACTTTCAGGGATCCTTTACCTGACTCAATAAAACGCATCTTGGAGGAAGGCCTTGATTTATACAATCTTTACACTAAGAAGCATGGAAGGTATGATATGAGTTAGGCCAAGCATCATACAGTACTGTTTGTAAGATTAGATAAGCTGTTCTATTTTTTCTATCTTGGGGCACATGCTTGTATTCCAGGTCACCATGTTGTCTTACCCTCTAATAAATAGATAAGCATGTGATTTAGTTTTACCTCAAATTTTGTTATCATAAACTTTTACGATGTATGTTTAATTATATCTGATTAGTACATTTTCCTTAAGTTAATGCAGAAACCTTCACAATTTTTGGTGAGCTATTTTTATATATTATTTCATATTTTCACCTGTTGTTTTCGTTCACATTTATAGAAGAAGATGAATTGATGATAAAAATTCCTCATGCCTACACTTCTGTCTCCCATTGCTTTATTGAATCAAGTTTAAGTTAACAGTGTGGATACCAGAAACCAGTACAGTGGTACAGAATTTTTTTAATAGGTGTGTCTGTGTTCAAAATTATAAACTGTGAGAACACTAATTTTCACCATTGCTAGTAAAAAGATTATTTAAACAGTATATATAGTGTCTGATAAGCAATTAATATAATTCTGGAAAGTTACAGATTTGTTAGGATAACACAGGATACCATGAGTTAACAGAAAAATCCATGGTCTAGGTGACAATCAGATCGCTGATTTTCAGTCTTTGGCCTAAGCAAGACCACTGATTTCACTGATTTTCAAGAGTATGCATAATCTAAGCCAAAACGCACCAGGCCATGGGTTATGAAAGAAATATGTGATCTGGCAGAAGGAGAGAATGAATTTTTGGGTAGGGGTGGTCTGACAGAGTATCAAACCTTTGATTTTTGAAAAAAGGGGCGGTCTGGGCGTCTTTGGAAAAAGACAGGGATTGGGAAGCCAAGGAAACTTTAATGTTTTAATTCTTTTTAATCTTTTTCATGTTTTAAAATGCTTTTAAGGTCCAGCGGCTGCTGGTAAGTCAGAGTCCTGCTGGGTAATTGTAGGATGCCTTGTGGGTTCCTCTGTGTAAAGGACCACAAGGGACCTGGGGCGCCTGCCTGGGCAGTACCCTGGGTGTACCTGGGGCCAGATCTGTAAATAACCAAGACCCAGGGAAAACACACACAGTTACGTCAGGCAAAACATGAGGACCATGTAACCAAGAATCAAGTATTAAAGTTTTTGTTACTTTGCTTATTGCACATTACCGTTCACTGTTGCTGTAAACTAAAGTTGCTTCCTAGTCTCTGTGCTGATCACCACTTGTTATTGTTTCAAGTGCACTACACGTTTATTTCAAAATTATACATCTAGTAACTTGAAATGCAGAATTTGATGGCATACCAAAATTCAAATTCTAATGAGAATAATCTATCACACTTGAGTTCCGAATTTGAATCAGTTTATGCCCTAAGTTTGCAGACAAAATAAGTAGACCAATTCTATCATGCAATCAATCAGACTCTTGAAGTGGTTGAAGTTGAGGGCTGATGTTATATGATTGAAGAGATGTAAATCAAATGCATATTCGGCACATCTGACGAAGTAGAACAACTTATAACTATTTAAATGTAGTAATTCCCTGTATTGTAATACTCTGTAAGAAATAGATATGCTTGTGATTTTATTTTACCTCTGATTTTCTTATCACAAGTCTTATTATGAATGTATAACTATGACTGATGTGTACAATTTTTTTTTAAAGTTAGAATAGAAGAATTCACAATGTTTGGTGAGCTATTTTTATTTAATTTTTTTTCATGCCTTCTCTTCTGTGTCCCCTTTATTTATTGAATCAAGTATTAGAGCTAATGTCTCTTTTCTGATTAAATGCTACTGTTCAGTGTTGCTGTAAACCAAAGTTGGTTGCTGGTCTCTCTGCTGAGCAGTGCTTTTTATTTATTTTGAGTGTGCTACACATTTATTCCAAAAATCATTTAGTATCTTGAAACACAGAATTTATTGGCACAGTAAAGTTCAAATTGTCAACAAGAATAGATTGTTACACTTGACTTCCGAATTTTGAATTAATTTATGCCCTAAATTTGCAGACAAAATATTTATACCAATTAAAGTGAACAACCAATAAAAAATGTTAAATTGATTGGAGTGAAGATTGACATTATATACTTGAAGCAATGTTAAATAGAGTCCATATTTAACAAATCTATTGTAAGTAGGACAACTTGTAGGCGTACTTAAATAAATTTAGAAATTAAGCTTTCATATGTGTAATCTACCAAAAGAATCATTGTACAACATTGATGAGCATTAAATCCATGAATGATGCCATTTCTTATCAACCGGTTAATACAAAAAGTAGTTTGATCGGTCTTACAGAGAATATCTTACGATGATCAAAGCACGGGAATATTACTCAAGCATAAGAAATTGTTAATCACAAATCGCAAAGTAAAAGAAAATGAGTAATTCTCCTTTCTTTATATAGAGTTAGGGCATAACGGTAATTACCAAATGGTAACTATTGGTTAACGGCTATAGCATTAATTACCTTACCTAACCTTTCTTTCCTTTTTCACCAACCGGTATTCAGGCTTTCTCCTTTTGAACAAACCTCGGTTGATTAACAATTACCTGTCCGGTTATACTTCTTGACTGAGTGAGTTTGTTACTCACCAATCCTACCAGGAATAGTAGATGGGCTACCGGTTCCCTTTAAGCCTTTTAGGCTCAGTTTGCTGAAGAGATATCACCATCACTAGACGATGATCTTCCCTCTGTCTTCTCCTCAGCGGAGCTCTTTGATTCCATCTTGGACCAAATCTTCTTGACTTCTTTCTCGGTCTCTTTTCCTCTGTTGTTCTTCTCATTGGAAGATGAATTCTTCACCACCAGTTTGACCGATCCTTTTCTTTTGTTCACTGACCGGCTCCTACAATCTTTGGCCAGGTGTCCAACTCTGTTGCAAGTGTAACAAACTATCCCGGTTGCTTTCCATGGATTTACCCTTCTCTTGTTAGGTGATTTACACTAGGAGTCATTATGACTATGCATGCCACAGTTAGCACAGTTGGTTGTGCTTCGGTTCTTGTTTCTTTTGGGAAATATCGGTCTTGATGGGGATCTGAATGCCATTGTGTTGGATCTGAATGCCATTGTGTTGGATCTGCACTCATCAGCTTTGTGTCCAAACTTGTTGCATGCGTAGTAGTAGCCTTTGAAGCTTCCTCTGCTTCCACTAGACGCACTCATGGGGTGAGACCAACATTCAGTGGTCTTGTGGCCATACTTGAAACATTTTTTGCAGTAACTATTGGTTGGCTTTACTGGTGCATTTTTGCAGTTACTTGTTTTATGGCCTGGTTTCCCATAGTGATTGCAAGAAGTGTTGAAGGTCTTTTTCCCCTTTTGTTCTACCGGTTTCTTCTTTTCCTTCTTGCTTTTGTTGGCGCCAGATGACTCACCGGTTTCTTTGGTGTCTTGTCCAGTGAATCCAAGTCCTGTGGGATCCTTGTGCTTTCTTTGAGCTTTGAGTTGCTCATCAAGCTTGACCGAGCTTTCTTTGTATCTTGTGAGGGTTTTATTCCTTTCTTCGAGTTCTTTCATTTGTTCCTTCAGTTGATACAGTTCAATTGCCAACCTCTTGCATGCATCATCTTTATCATGCCAAATCTTTTGCATGTTGGCATTTTCTTGAGTGACTATTTGCATGTCTTCTTGAAGTTGCAGAACGACAAGATCACTTTCCCTTACAGCTTCTTTAGCTAGATTTCTTGCTCTCTCAGAGGCTGTTAATGACTTAACTGCAGTGTTTCTTTCATCTTTAGCTTTCCTCTTTTTCTCAATCAGTTCAATCATTCTTAGGGCATTATCTTCCTGCTCAATTTTTAGGTTGGAGATCTGTTCGGTTAGGATCTAGTTTCTCTTCATGAGCTCAAAGACTACCTCCTCAGATTCATCTGATCCATTTTGCCCAGAGAGTTCATCAATTGTTTCATTGCTCTCACTCAACTGCAGAGCCAACTCCTTTCTTTTAGCAAGGAATCTTCTCAGCCTATTTTCAAGAGAGGCAATGATGTCATTGGCTTCCTCAAGTTGCTTCTGATACATGTAACCCTCCATGATCTTTTTCTCAAGCGCTTAAGCTTTATATTTAAGAGAACAAAGCTCTGATACCGATTGTTATTCCTAACTGGTTACTGAGAGAGGGGGGGGGGGGGGGTGAATCAGTAAATACTATTTCTATTTCCAATTAAAACTTGTATAAAGATTCTTGCAAGATAAACAAAATGTAAATAACCATTCACAAATAGAAATAGAAATACTAGGATCAACACATCATTTATACGTGGAAACCCTCGGTTAGAAGGAAAAAACCACGGTGAGACAGAGCTCACAACTTCACTACTGCAGTAATAAAGACACCCTGTTAGGAGCTTACAAAGCACTTGTAAGAGTGCTACTTGGTAAAGGGATTTGGTAGAAGATAGGTTAAGATCTTGACTCTGTCAGGAGCCGCCTTGTCAAAGGACTTTCAACATCAACTAAGATGCTACCCGATTAAATGATTTATACAAAGAACCTATTACGGTTCACCCTAATAGAGGGATTTGAATATGCTTTCACAGTATAAAAGCAATGATCTTAATTGAAACTCTTTGTCTGATTAGGTCATACCTGTTGACCTTCTTGTACTGCCTGGCTGTTGATCCTTTTCGCCTTTCACCTTTGACCGTAGCTCTTCTCTCAGAAGATATCTCTCTCTTGCTCTGTATAATCAACAACTTGTCTTTTTGTGTCCTATATCCCATATTTATAAAAAATTAATTTTATTAAAACCTAACTCATAGAACCTCCAGGCTGTAAACTCATCCATAAATCATGCAGCAAAAAGATCTGCAAGATAATCTTGAGTTTACCTTGAAACATCCATGTAGAAATAAAATTAACTCTTGTTTAGTCTACCGGTGTCTATCCGGTAGAAATAAACCAGTGCATATCCTCTGTTTAGTCTACTAGTGTCTATAAAGTAATATAAGTGATCTACCGGTGTACCTGATACCGGTGAGAATGGTGTTTGCATCTATCTTCACTAATGACAACTTAAATTTGCTAACAATATCCATGGTAGCCGTGTGTTCAGTCTTGATCTTCAATTCATCAGGAGTTAGGGTACCAGTGGGTTCATTGTAATCAGTGGTTACATGAGTCCAATATTGATCTTCGGTGGTCTTCATGTATAGCTTCATTCTGCTGCACCACAGAGTAAAGTTTTCCTTTGAAAACTTTGGTCCTTCCTTTCTCATCATCTTGACTTTTTCTTTTTTGCGGTTAAGCAGTAAAGAAAAGAAACCGAAGCTCTGATACCAATTGACAGTCCCAACCGGTGCTGAGAGGGGAGGGGTGAATCAACACCTATAAAACTTTATAAAATAAATTTGATGGAGTATACTTATAATTGTAAGAAGAACAGATTCAAGCATAAAAGTAGCATCAAGCAATCAACCATAAAGTGACACTAGATTTATCACGTGGAAACCCAAATCAGGTGAAAACCACGGTGTGAGGAGACCTCACAAATTCTGCACTCTTCTAAAGTACGCCTTGTTAGGAGCTTTCCATGTTAAAGGATTACAACGCACTGTTAGATGCGACCTGGTTAAGGGATTTGATACAATAAGGCCGGTTAGTGCCTGCCTGGTTAGAGGACTTAGAACACCTAAAAATGATGTCACCCAGTTAAGGGATTTAGTACAAGGGACTTGTTAATGTCCACCCAAAATACTGGGATTTAGCTATTGTAATTGTTAGAAAACAATAGAAAGATTTGACCTTTTACAAATGGCTTTGCATAGTCTGATAAGATCTCTGTTATACTCAACATAGAAGTATCACCCGTCACTGCCGGTATGCTCTCCTTTTTTGTTGTGCTTCTTTGCACACTCTTCTCTCTCTTCTCTTTTCTTCTCTATTTACCTTAGCTTCTTCAGTGTACAGGTTCACTTTTTGCTTTGGCAGAATAAGGGAAAACTATCTTCTTGATAGGCAGAAGAATATATAGAGTCCTTGCCTTAATTGCGCTTCTCATGCATGACCTAATTACAAATCTCCTTCGGATTCATCACCCAGTGGAGTATTAGTTCACTGAGGAAATATCCGATATATGCCCTTGCTTTATCTTCTTTATGAAGAAAACAATATATGCGTGCTAATCACCTTTCCTTCGCATGAGATAACTCCATGTTTTAAAGCCACAAACTCCGGCTTTAAAACCTTCAAACGCGCCTTGCACCGATCATCATGTTAACTCAAAGTCTTCTGAATTTAGTGCAGTAAATCCCGGTCAAGGAGTTGTTTAACAGATAGTTGACTATGACTTCCCCGGTTTATCTTACCATAACGAAGTCTTCACTTGATCGGTTAAGATCCTTATGTTGTGAACAGGTAAGAGCTTTGTCCTGTCACCTTTACTTCCTCTGATTATACCAGTTGCACCCTTTCCTCGGTTGCGTTGTCGATACTGGTTGTGTCCGTTCCTCGGTTGAATCCTTTCCTTGGTTGTATCCTTTCCTCGGTTGTGTTGTCGATACTGGTTGTGTCCGTTCCTTGGTTGTATCCTTTCCTCGGTTGCCGATGCACTTTGCTTAGTGACCGGTTGCACTTGATGAGCAGATATAGTCTCTTCTATAGTGTCACCGGTTTCCAAACTAGTCTCTTTATGTATAGATCCACCACTGGTGTTCACCTTAGATCTTTAAACCTTAGATTGAGATGTCAAACATGTCTTTCCTCTTTCCTCTTTTGCGAATCAATGACAATACTTAATTGCCATGTACTGGTAGTAAGCTTACCGGTTACCATCTCTTAATGCCAACAACCTAGAGACACAATCCTGTTGATGCCACGTCAAATAAGGTACAAGTAAAACTTCCTTAACTGGAGTTTATATTATGTGCTTGCGTGTCAGTTCTTCGTGTTCTGCTCACAAAATTAATAGGAAAAACTGAAGTATCTGTTTGATCGATTTAGTTCAGTGTATTATTAAAAGGTTGAAAGAAACAGTAACAAATCTGGAAATCCACAGGAGAATAAATCTTACTTTTGACTTTATCTGTTGATGCACTTGGAATCTATGCTTGTAATATCTGTAAATCTATAAATAAATCTGGGTGTTACGTGTGAATGATCTGTCACCATTAAGCCACTTAGTGCGTAGATTGTCAGGGAATTTTACTGTGGTATCAGAGCTTTCTTTCTTGCCAGCTTGTAGGGTGTTTTGTTTTGCCAAAAATGTTTTGCTGAATATGCAATCAGGCCATTATAACTTTCGGAATACCAGGGAACGTGAAAACAAAAATCCAACTGGTTCATCTAGTTCAATTCCACAGTTTGAAATAGAGGATAGTCATTCTGAGTCAGAAGAAGAAATAATCTTTGAACAAGACAATAACATGAGGAACCAAAAAATAATAGGGATTTAATTGCTGCATTGATGAGAAGTCAATAAGACATGCAAAATAATATAAATATGATGACCAATCTGATGATTCAATTCATGGCTCAAAATTTAAATCAAAATCAAAATGAAGGTGGTAGGGATGACCGTTTAGTAAATAACAATCGGTTTGAAAGAACAGCAACAACCAGACCTTACATGCCAAATTTTACCCCTAGAAATATGCAACCTGAACATGGACCTACTGTTAGAGAGGTACAAGATGAAATTTTGAATGATTGAGAATCAGTTGGGGCAGAATTCAGAACTCACATGTCTTTTAGAGAATACATGGATGTCAGGATGAAACATAGGCCTCATAGTGGTAGAAACTACAATAGTGAACTACAGAGGAAAATAGGGAAGATGTCCATACCTTATTTTGATGGCACAGGCAAGACAACTGCCAGGGCTTGGGTTCAAAAGTTACACACATATTTCCAATTAAACCCTATGATGAAGGATGAAGCTATTAAATATGCAGCATTACATCTAGATGGAGTAGCACATGAAAGGTGACACCATAGGCATGTCACATTGGGTCATAATCTGGTAGACACATATCTTGCATTCACTGAACGCCTCATTGATAGGTTTGATTCCAAAGATCCTGAATTACATTTGAAGGAATTAACACAACTAAAACAAATAGGGATAGTTGAACAATATATAATGGAATTTGAAAAGTTGGATGTACTTGTCACTGAAATATCTGAGAGACACAAAATTGTTATTTTTATTGATGGGCTTTCTGATTCTTTGAAAGGATCGGTGAAGTCTTTTAACCCTACTACACTACAAATGGCTATTAAGAAGGCTAGAGAATTAGAACCTTCGTCTAAGGGAAAATCTTTTAATAGAGGACCACCTCCGAAATCAGATAATGACAGGAAAACTTTTATGAATAACACATCTTCCAAAAACAAGTTGGACAAGGAAGAGCGAGATGAACTTAGGAGGAAAAAACTATGTTTCAACTGTAAAGAAGACTTGGCACTGGGCCATAGATGTTTGGGAAAAGGGAAAATTCATTACATTGAGGTAGTGTCTGACAGTGAAGAAGAAGAAATGTAGATCCAAACCCAGAACCTAATCAAAAGACTAATGAACAATCTCAGGAAGTTAAACAAGGAAAAGTTGTGATAGCATCCATGACAGGAACACCTTATTATAATATTTTCAGAGTCAGAGAAGTTTTACAGGGACAATGGGTCATTGTTATGTTAGATAGTGGAGCCACACATAATTTCATTGATGCTGCTTTAGTTAAGAAACATGGTTTACATACACTGGAACATGAAGGATTTGATATTGAGGTTGCAGGAGGGACTAATTTAGTATGCACACGCAAGGTTCCACAACTAAGTATTGCCCTTGGTAATTATACTGGAACAAATTATTTTTATGTGGTTGATTTGGCTGATACTAATGTTATTTTGGGAATTCAATGGATGGAGACTTTGGATAAATATTCACAGAGTTTCAAGCGCATGGAGTTTTCTTTCAAAGTTGATGGGAAAAAGATAATTCTCAGAGGAATGACCAATGGTGGACCCAAGATTGTCTTTGCTAACAGGATGGAGGCTATTTTTCGTCATGGTGACACTGCTTGGTTAGCACAATGTTTCATTTCCACCAAGGTAACAAGTTTTGCATCTACGCATTATCATAATGATTTCTTGCAGATTTTAGATTCACATAGTATGGTTTTTCAATGATTTACCCCCCGGAGTACCCCCGGATAGAGGGTTCGAGCATTCTTTTGAACTTGAAGAAGGAACCAGTCATCACTACTCCATACAGACATCCAAAGGCATTTAAAGATGAAATAGAAAAAGGCTATTAAGGGATTGTTGGATATGGGTCATATTAGACCTAGTTCGATTCCATTTGCTTCATTTGTAGTTTTGGTTAAAAAGAAAGATGGGACTCTGCGCATGTGTATAGATTACCGTGCCCTCAATAAGAAAACCATCAAAAACAGGTATCTGATTCCCCGAATTGATGAACTGTTAAATGAATTACATGGTGTTATTTATTTTTCTAAAATTGATTTGAGGTCAGGGTATCATCAAATTAAGTTAAGGGAACAGGATATTCCTAAAACTGCTTTTCATTGTCATTATGGTCATTATGCAGTTTTAGTCATGCCTATTGGATTGACAAATGCCCCCTCAACTTTTCACTCTTGTATGAATCATGTTTTTAATAAACAATTGAGGAAATTTCTGCTGGTTTTCTTTGATGATATATTGATATATAGCAAGACTTGGGAAGAACACTTGCGTCATATTGATGAGATTTTGGGTACAATGGAATCACAATCTCTGTTTGCAAAAGCTTCTAAATGTGAATTTGGTATGACAGAAATTT
Source organism: Chamaecyparis obtusa (assembly GCA_027943335.1). Taxonomy (NCBI): domain Eukaryota; kingdom Viridiplantae; phylum Streptophyta; class Pinopsida; order Cupressales; family Cupressaceae; genus Chamaecyparis; species Chamaecyparis obtusa. The sequence continues at coordinate 537,980 of BSBK01006692.1, forward strand.
TATATTTAGGACATATGATCAGTGCTAAAGGTGTACAGGTACATCAAGAGAAAATTAAAGCCATTTTGGATTGGCCACCTCCATGCCATCTTTCAGATCTAAGAGGTTTCTTTGGTTTATGCAGTTATTACAGAAGATTTGTTAGGGGATTCTCACAGTTAGGAGCACCACTGACAGATCTTACCAAAAAAGGGGCATTCAGATGGACCGAAGAAGCACAATAGGTATTTGATAAACTCAAGGAGGTAATGAGCTCTTGCCTAGTTCTTGCACTTCCAGATTTTGATCAACCATTTGTACTAGAATGTGATGCTTCTGGTGAAGGAATTGGAGCAGTACTAATGCAAAATAACCATCCTATAGAATTTGAAAGCAAGAAACTCAATTGTGCTGAGAAATTGTATTCTATTTATGATTAAGAAATGTTATCCATTATGCACGCGTTGGCTAAATTTAGACAATATTTAGTTGGTGGTAAATTTGTGGTTAGAACTGACCATAATAGTTTGAAATTTTTCTTGGGTCAAAAGGATTTGAACGATAGGCAGCAGAAGTGGGTTAGTAAGATTCAAGCTTATGTTTTTGTGATTGAATATGTTAAAGGCAAAAATAATGTTGTTGCTGATGCATTGTCCAGGAAACCCGAAATAAATTCTTTTTCAGGGGTCACAGCTGACTCGAAGTCACTCTTATTAGTGGAATATTCTAAGAACTCATTTGCTTGTAATTTATTGGATGGGAATGTTCAGGATGATAAATACAAGATTGTGAATGATGTTATTTACTATAAAGACAAAATTTTCTTAGTACTTGGTTCTAAATTAAAATTGTGAATTATGCAGATGGTTCACGATTTACCTTTGATGGGCCGTCCAGGTTATTTTAAAACTTACAGGAAAGTTCGTGAATGTTTCACATGGAAAGGACTTAAGGATGATGTGTTGCACTACGTCAAGGAATGCATTACATGTCAGCAAAATAAAACCAAGCATTCATATTCGGCTGGGTTACTACAGCCTTTACCTATTCCAAAATAGAAATGGGAAAGTATATCCAGGGATTTCATTACTGATTTACCTTGAGCGCAAGGTAAAGATTGTATTTTTGTCGTGGTCAATAGGTTAACAAAATTTGCGCATTTCTTGGCTATCATTGCAGAGTTTACAATAGTTCAGGTCGCAAATTTGTTCTTTAAGGAGGTTTTTCGTTTACATGGGTTAGCAAAGAATATAATCAGCGATAGAGACAGCAGGTTTTTGAGCATCTTTTGGGAAGAATTGTTTAGACTAACGGGTACCGAGTTGAATCACAGTACTAGTTACCATTCGTAAATAGACAGACAGACAAAAATTGTGAATAAATGGGTTGAAGGATACCTCTGCAATTACGTTGCTGGACATCAAAAAGCTTGGGTTGGATGGTTGCATCTGGGGGAATATTGTTACAATACAACATATCATATGTCTATCGGTATGACTCCCTTCAAGGCTTTGTACGGTTATGATGCTTTATCTTTTGTTGATCTTGCTTTCGATCACAGTAATGTGCCCAAGTCACAAAACTGGCTGCAAGAATGTCAGGACATTTTGAAAGCTCCGAAGGAGAATCTACTTGTTGCACAAAATCAACAAAAGGTTTATGCAGATAAGAAGCGAGTAGAACAGAGTTTTGATGTTGGAGCCTGTTAAGATTATGGCCTTGACAGCAAATACAATAGCATCAAACAATACATTTACATTGTGAAGAGCATTTATATCGATATATAAATAATGATATTAAATATATATTATCTTTAATATCTATTGTTTATAGGAATTCGATTTAGCAATGAATTGTTTGTTTGGGCCCAAGAGTCGGCCTTCTTGGAATAATTATCCAAGTTGGCCCCTATTGGGAATTCTCCCTTAGGCTCATATAAAGGAAGTTGATTCTTGAGAAGAGAAACATAGAAGACATAACGTGCTCTTTCTTCATTCAAGAATCATAGCAGACACCATTCTGGAAGCAGCGAAAGATTACTCTAGACAGCAAAATATGGGAACAGATTTAATGCAGGACAGTTTGCACATTATTACCTAGTGCAAACTTTAGGGCAATAATATGCAGCGAATTCCTGGCATGCACATTCCTGGAAGTGAGTTCTGGAACCGTGATATTGTAATGTCCCCATTTTTCAGACTTCGGGATTAGCTAGTTTGACGACCCTCACAGGCTAATTAGGTGATCAGAGGGGGTCAAATGTCAAAGCCAGTGTTGGGATTCCACTCTGCGGATTCAGTTTATCAGGTCTGCTCTTCGTTCGGGTCATTTCGGTTGACTTACTATTTTTAGTAAGTGGTGTTTTGGGTATAACCAAGATTAGCAAGGTATTTGCACGAATGTCAGATGTTCGGTATTGAGCTTCAGAGAATCTCCAGTTTGAGAGACTATTTTTAGTAAGTCTGTTTTTAGCAGTTGCCTATTTTTGGCAGTGGGTTATTTCCGGCAGGGCAGTTGGCGTTTGGGCTCTGGTGTCGGGAATGAGTTTGATTCAGTCAGCGGAATTCTATGGCTTTGTTTTTAAAGTTATCGTTATTAAATTAAAGTATTTTAATTTAATAACTTAAGTACTTTATAACTTTAATGTTATAAAGTGAAATATTCATTTAAAAGCCTTTAATATGAAAAAAGTGAAATTGTGCTTTTTCCAAAAAAGCTATAAGTACAACTCGAAAAAGCACTTTCATTCACCGATTGTTTATTTTATATTTTGTTGTGAGAGAATTCTGCTTGGCTTTGGAAGCTAGGGTTTGAGCTCGGTCTTCAGCTTTTGGAGAAAGTTCTTTTGTGATTGTTGAGTTTGGTCTTCTTCCAGGAGAGAACTCATTCTGGTATTGAATTGAATCCAGTGTTGAGGTATACTGGATGTGTATGAAGTTATTCTATTGGAAAATGATTTCCTCTCAAAGAAATCAATTTGTTATTTTGCTGGGGTTTTGAAAATTATTAGTGAATTTGCTGTGATCATTCTTTGAGCATTTTGGTTAAGAAATTGTGAAAGGGTTTACAATTTGTCAAAGAAGATTGAATTAATTTTGAGACTGAAAATCCATGAAGTGATTCGAAATTAAATTTCTGAGACCTGGTCTTTTACGCAAGTGCTGCTTGTTCCAGTTAATACAGCTCCTTTCTTTGGTGTTGTTTGTGCATTTATCAAGTTTCTGCGTTGGATGCTGGGGCAGCTGCATCTATTTCTGCTATTCACGTGACTACCTAGGGCTTTGACAATTCCATTGAGTGGCCGCATATGATTCTAGATATTCTGCAATTTTCACACAAACTGTGATAACTCATGAATACAGTGCGTGACTTGTGGATTTGCTGCATCTCCCTCACATGGATGACGTGATTATTCTGGTAGGAGCAGTCTGCTAATTTTCGGGCCTGCATTCATCCAGTGCCAAGTTCGGTCAACAAGGAGGGCTGTTTGCGTTTTTCCTAAGGAGCAGCTAACCATAGTAGATGCTACGCCAAGTTTTGGGAGATTGATTTTAGTTGCAGAGAACAATAAATACCAGGTGCCTTTAATTTTAAACATAAATTATTGTGATGCTATCTAACTTTGATATGAGAATAAATTAAGTCTTTCATGAGTGTCAAATTGGCTAAATTTCAATATTTGAATGTGGTGGAGATTGAATTTAAAATTTGCAATTAAATGATTTTCTTGAACAAGTGCTGCAAATATTTAAAAGAAAATAAGTGGATTTAGAAGAAGCCAGTTCCGGTTCTTCACAATAGTATCAGAGCAAAGATGTTGCCATCCTGTGAGGGTTATGAAATTAAATAATGGCAGACAGATTTATACCAGGAGGGTACTATACCCGCAGGGATAGAAATTCACCACCTCTTGAAGATAATGAATAGGGTCCACAGAATGAACAAACAGAGAACAGGAATAATACCGGAAATGATATGGACAGGGAGGCCAGAGATGCTTTCAGACATATTGCAGATGGTCAGCATCACGTTGCAACTGTATTGCAACAACTTTCAGATACTTTGCAGCACATTGCATTGCCAGGTGCTAGAGATAGAGGTGTGCGTAGTGTTTTAGTCGGCTCACACAGGTCACGAGCTGATGACAGGCGAGCTGATGATAGGTGAGTTGATGATAGGAGGGATTATGACAGACGAGATTACAGAGTTGATCATACTGGTACTTATGATAGGCCTGACCGTCCGACATTCTTGAGGCTAGAGTTGGATGCAGTTAATGTTGAGCCAGAGCCTGCACCATTTGTCGATGACATGGTGACACATTTTGCAGAGTGGGATGCTCTTCCTGAGGCACTAAAAAGAAATCTAAATTTTGACAGATATCAGAAGCGTGAGCATTCCAGAGGCAGGCCAGCTCCTGACACGAGGCAGAGACCTAGACAGAATGAATTAAAGCAGGCAACCAAAAAGTTGACTTTGGACCACTTCGATGGAAGTGGGAAGACTACAGCCAGAGCATGGGTCCACAAGCTGGACACTTATATTTCACTTCGCCCTATGTCTGAAGAGGACGCTATTTGATTTGCTGTGTTACATTTGGATGGGGTTGCTCATGATTGGTGGTATCATGGGTTAGTGTCTCTGCATCATGATCATATTGTGCAGTATCAGGAGTTTGTAGATAGACTGATAGAGCGGTTTGATCGGAAGGACCCGGAGACCTACTTCAGAGAGTTAGCTCAGCTCTGACAGATAGGTGGTCTTGAGGCATTCATTAGTGAGTTTCAGCGTCTATCAGTCATGGTATATGACATCTCCGAGAGGAGAGTCATGTTGTTTATAGAGGGTTTGTCAGAGCCGTATAGAGGATGGGTCAAGTCCTTGGATCCACCTACTCTACGAGATGCTATGAAGAAGGCAAGGAATCTTGAGCCTTTTGTTTCGCGGGGCAAGTCTACTCCTAGTCCTACTATTCCTCCTGCAAATGAGGTACCTCCACCAGCTGTTGACAGAAAGAAGCCTGCAAGTAGACTTGATGATGACACATGAGAGGATTTGAGGAGGAGGCAGCTTTGCTATTGGTGCAAAGAGCCTTATGATAGAGAGCATACTTGTGCTATGAGGCCTAAGGGCAGGGCGAATCGCTCTATGTGGGTCTATTCTAGTGAGAGTGAGGCTGAGTCTTCTCATCAGGCTGCTGGTTTTGATACAGAGGAGCAGAGAGTTACTCCAGAGTTTGGTACTGAAGCCAAACTATCTCCGATTGTGTTGTCCACCTCTGTGCCACTTCCCTCTACTTTCAGACCGAAGGGATTAGTGGAAGGACAGCCCTGTGTTGCTATGTTGGATACTGGAGCTTCGCACAATTTTATTCATGAGCGACTTGTTAGTTAGTGCGGGCTTCAGGTAGAAGAGTTTGTAGGGTTTGGAGTTAAGGTAGCTGATGGCTACAATTTCACCTGTACTAGGCGCATCCGAGATCTCTTATTTCTTGGCGATTACAAGATGATAGCTGATTTCTATGTGTTTGACTTGGGAGAGATGGATATAGTTTTAGGGATGCAGTGGATACAGGAGATTAAGGAGTTCTGCCTTAGTGTGAGCCCGATGCAGATCAGATTTGAGTACCAGGGCATAGAGTATGTGTTGCCGGGCATTTTTGAGGGGAGTCTACGCACTATGTCCTTTTGTGCTGTAGATAGTGCTGATTCACAAAGACATGAGTCTATACAGGTAGAGCCGATCACATATCATGTCTCTCCGAGTTTACCGTTTTATGGCTCAGATCAGCAGATGGGTATTGTTCACTTTGTGAACAACCCTTTATTTGATGTGGATGTCAACATGGCCTATGACAATCCACTGTTTGAGTTTAGTGATGATCCCTTATAGGAGATGTACGGACATGATGACGATGACATTTGGGATTCGATTTGTGCACCGACTCATCAGGCAGTTTGCACAGGAGGCCAGTCAGGCCTAGCTAATCAGTTTTTAGAGGTGTACACAGTGAGGAGTGCTTATAGCTTTACTTTCGATCCTCACGTACAGGATATCTATTAGTCACGCGGTTTTTCAATGCTTCCTTTTTATGACTGGTACGATGATTTGGTTAGTTCGAAGATTGGGAGTAAGTCCAGTCTGTTGGTTGAGTTACTCCCGTGTGAGTTAGTCTCGGTTGAGTTTCTCCCACGTGGCGATCCTGTTGCAGCATCATCAGTTCGGGTGTTGAGTACAGATTCTCAGTTACTAATGTTGGTACTGTTGATGATATTGGCTTCTTCACAGGAGTATGAGGTTGATCGGGACATTATTCATGACTATCCTTGGGATCCGGGTGGTTTGTGATGGTTGTTTGTTTTTTCCCGATTGCTTGAGGACAAGCAATCTTGGGAAGGGAGGACTGTAATGTCCCCATTTTTTAGACTTCAGGATTAGCTGGTTTGTCGACCCTCGCAGGCTAATCAGGTGATCAGAGGGGGTCAGATGTCAGAGCCAGTGTTGGGATTCCACTCTGCGGATTCAGTTTATCAGGTCTGCTATTTGTTCGGGTCATTTCAGTCGACTTACTATTTTTAGTAAGTGGTGTTTTGGGTATGGCCAAGATTAGCAGGGTATCTGCACGGAATGTCAGATGTTCGGGATTGAGCTTCAAAGAATCTCCAGTTTGAGAGACTATTTTTAATAAGTCTATTTTTAGCAGCTGGTTATTTTTGGCAGTGGGTTATTTTCGACAGGGCAGTTGGTGCTTGGGCTCTGGTGTCGGGAATGAGCTTGATTCGGTCAACGGAATTCTGTGGCTTTGTTTTTAAGTTATCGTTATTAAATTAAAGTATTTTAATTTAATAACTTAAGTACTTTATAACTTTAATGTTATAAAGTGAAATATTCATTTAAAAGCCTTTAATATGAAAAAAGTGAAATTGTGCTTTTTCCGAAAAAGCTATAAGTACAACTCGAAAAGCATTTTCATTCACCGATTGTTTATTTTATATTTTGTTGTGAGAGAATTCTGCTTGGCTTTGGAAGCTAGGGTTTGAGCTCGGTCTTCAGCTTTTGGAGAGAGTTCTTCTGTGATTGTCGAGTTTGGTCTTCTTCTAGGAGAGAACTCGTTCTGGTATTGAATTGAATCCAGTGCTGAGGTATATTGGATGTGTATGAAGTTATTCTACTGGAAAATGATTTCCTCTGAAAGAAATCAATTTGTTATTTTGCTGGGGTTCTGAAAATTATTAGTGAATTTGTTGTGATCATTCTTTGAGCATTTTGGTTAAGAAATTGTGAAAGGGTTTACAATTTGTCAAAGAAGATTGAATTAATTTTGAGACTGAAAATCCATGAAGTGATTCGAAATTAAATTTCTGAGACCTGGTCTTTTACGCAAGTGCTGCTTGTTCCAGTTAATACGGCTCCTTTCTTTGGTGCTGTTTGTGCATTTATCAAGTTTCTGTGTTGAATGCCAGGGCAGCCGCATCTATTTCTGCTATTCATGTGACTTTCTAGGGCTTTGACAATTCCATTGAGTGGCCGCATATGATTCTGGATATTCTGCAATTTTCACGCAGACTATGATAACTCATGAATACAATGCGTGACTTGTGTATTTGCTGCATCTCCCTCACATGGCTGACGTGATTATTCTAGTAGGAGCAGTCTGCTAATTTTCAGGCCTGCATTCATCCAGTGCTAGCCAAGTTCGGTCAACAAGGAGGGCTGTTTGCGTTTTTCCTAAGGAGCGGCTAACCATATTAGATGCTGTGCCAAGTTTTGGGAGATTGATTTTAGTTGCAGAGAACAATAAATACCAGGTGCCTTTAATTTTAAACATAAATTATTGTGATGCTATCTAACTTTGATATGAGAATAAATTAAGTCTTTCATGAGTGTCAAATTGGCTAAATTTCGATATTTGAATGTGGTGGAGATTGAATTTAAAATTTGCAATTAAATGATTTTCTTGAACAAGTGCTGCAAATATTTAAAATAAAATAAGTGGATTTAGAAGAAGCCAGTTCCGGTTCTTCACAAATATTGTTATATGATAGGAACAGCAGTGCGAATTCCAGATCTGCTCCTTACACAAGAGCAGATTACAGTTGGAAAGATCTGAAACCAGAAATATCGGAATTTGCATAAGTTTGACAAATATATTCTAGACGGAATATGAGAAGCCATGTTTGAAGCAAACATTGCAGAGCAGGACTAGTTGCAGATAAATATTATATCTTAGATATAATATATTGGCAGATTATTAGAGGACAACTTGAAATCCTTCAAGTTGCAGATCTGAAGTCATTCCTTTTCAAATCCGGGTACTATTCGTTCTTACTTATGCTTTATTATTTATCCTATCCTTAGTTTTGTTAGATCTATATAGATTGATATATTATTAGGTAGAATCTGAAAATTATCAACATGGTATCAGAGGTACGGTAGAAGAAAGTGTTGGAATCATCTGCCGTTGCACCAAAAGCTCGAACTGTCAATGCCCGATACAAATGCCAGATTTAACCCGATCCACGGGAGGCGGTTAAGCCATGTCACGAATCTCCAAGGAGGTGTTGACCACCAAGTCAACAATCTCCACCTCAGCACCGACTGAGCCTTCAGCGCCAACTGAAGGGAGACTCGAACCCGTGACCCAAGGCTCTGATACCAATTGTTGGAATCATTTGCCGTTGCACCAAAAGCTCGAACTGTCAATGCCCGATACAAATGCCAGATTTAACCCGATCCACGGGAGGCGGTTAAGCCATGTCACGAATCTCCAAGGAGGTGCTGACCACCAAGTCAACAATCTCCACCTTAGCACCGACTGAGCCTTCAGCCCCAACTGAAGGGAGACTCGAACCCGTGACCCAAGGCTCTGATACCAATTGTTGGAATCATTTGCCGTTGCACCAAAAGCTCGAACTGTCAATGCCCGATACAAATGCCAGATTTAACCCGATCCACAGGAGGCGGTTAAGCCATGTCACGAATCTCCAAGGAGGTGCTGACCACCAAGTCAACAGAAAGATTCATTTCAGATTTAGGAATTTCAATCTATCTATTTCAAAACTAAGGCAACCAGGGGTTTGGCCTAAATTGGTTATGAAAGTAGGGCTAAATCTTGCATTAAGGTTGAATACCTTGTAGGGAATCTTGATTAAAAGGGAGTTTGATCATGGGCTCACTTTCCTATCCCTCTTACATGGCTTATTGGATCATTAGCTAGTTCATTAGCATCATATAGTTGATTCATTAAACATTTGCATTGATTAGCACTTAGATATGCTATATTTACATATTGGCTAGTTCATAACACTTGGCTTATGATAGAACATCCTTCCTCACTGTTATGACTGCTTAACTGCTTATGAATGTGAAGGAAGTACTTTTGTATACTGACAACTTTGGCTTGTGTTGGTCCTTACATTGGCATTGGACAAATGATATAATCTGGTATGTATTACAGATTTTGTCTTAGTTACAACTGTGGTAACATAAAGAGCTATCTATTTGGATTAAGCATGCCTTCCTTACTGATTTATGCTTGAACTACTGCACATTGTATACTTTAGCATGTAAGCAGCATATCTGATTTACCTTAGCATGTATGGATGAAGATAAGACCATCTAGAGGGAGTAAGTCTCCTGTTCCCTAGGTATCTTAATTGTAGACATATGGTTTAAGAGGGAGTTCAATCATGGGCTCATTGGTTTGAATGGTAATCTCCTTCTTTATGTCTTGTTGATTTCATGTATGGGTAGGTATATGCCTCATTGGTATGATCATCATTACTTGTTAATTTTTGATCAATTGGTTAAGGATGCCTAATTAGCATATCTAAATATATATGGATGCATTCTAGCGTATGAGGGCAACATACATTCAGCATAGTTATTTTATAGGATCATACACTGGCTGTGGAGTATACCTCACACTGGGATATGTTATACTTTTGCCTTGATTAGGTTGTGTTCTTATGCAGAATAGGAAACTATATGAGTAAATACATCTCCTGGTTTATGGAATACATTGACATTGATTTGTATATCTTCCTTGAGTCATTGTCTCTGTTATGGGAAATCATAGTTGATTGCTAGATGGGTGCTAGTTACTGTGTTCCTTGTAGGTACATACATTATTGGTTGGAACATTCTTACATTGGCATATGTTAGAGTTAATGTTGTTATCTGCATAGGAACATTCATACAGAATTTAGTTCCAACCATCTCTTAAGAATGTTAAGATATAGCTTTATTCGTATACATACATACATACATACATACATATATATATATATATATATATATATATATATATATATCATACTATTCTATACATTGTTAATGAAGAGTTGTAATTTATATTGTTATTATCATATTATCATTATTATATTTATAATATAATAATGATAATATCATAATACAATATTATGATATTACATTAACATTGATCGAACTATGTTCGATATCTATCATAATTGTTAACATCGACCATCAAGTCGAATGAATGAATATTGAGACAGCCGACTACACACTAATGTAAGTCGCTGCTTACATTAGTGCTAGCGACTGTTGTTAACAGTCGCTAGCACTAATGCAAGCAGCGACCATGGGTCGCGCCCTTTCAACTGTGAAGAGACACATTGCTTGCTGTCATCCGATCATCAGCATATATATATGTATGCTGTGATCGCATGGATAACACGATCAATAAAAAGAAGTTCATTGCTGTTATCACCTGCGGTCACAGCATATAATATAATCAGTATAAATATAAAAAGCATCACAGTCTATTTATATATCAGAACAGTCATTTATTAGTGAACATAAAACAATAAATTATATTCCCAAGATCTGATTTCCTAACAAAGAACTAGTCAGAGAAAACTTTGCAACTCATAAAACACTTGTATGGATGAATGAATAAAATTTCCATTCTTGGGGAATAGTTGGAAAAATCAGACTTAGCAGTCCAAAATTTTGATTTGGTCTCAGGACTTGGGACTTAGCAAGATCTTGGCAAATAAATATGCACAAACATATTGAAACACACACAACAAAACAGAGAACACATAAAGTATTTCATAATCATCAACTTGTGATTATTGAAATATTACATGTCATATGACCCTCAAGCCAATAAATTATGCCTTTGTAACAGTACACTCTAATTGTTTTACGGGACTTGGTGTGTTTTATATAGCAATTTGGCAGAAGTCAGTGAATACTTGGTAGAGTCTTGGTTCGTGAGTCACTTCAACTTGGTGCAGTTTACCAGATAACTTGCAAATCGCTTATAGTCCATGCGAGTTTTCCATCTGTGTGTTATGGAGCAACAAATCTACCATCTTTCTTGTCTTTGTTATAACAAATCAAACATACCAAGTAAAGCTTTCTTCTCTTTTAATAATAAAATTTACAGAATTACCATATGAGAGAAATTGGGTTAAACAGAATCTGGTCAAAGGTAACTGTTTGCCTTTCAAATACTGTATAATGCTCTTATGCTTTCCTTTCTCATTTTTTATTAGATGGTAAAGGTGGGGTTCTGAATGGAGCCAAACTCTTGTATAAAAAAACAGAGCAAATGTAACAATGTAGCTCACCAAATTACAAAAAACAACAAGGAGGACGCAGAAGTGCCCTCGTAAAAAGCTGTCAACCAATGATGAGACACTCCATTAACAGCAAAGAATGAGTGGGCCACAACAAAGCTTATTACTAAGATGAAGAGAGATCATTCGGAGCATCAACAACTTCCTACTTCTCTCTAAGGAACTCCAAGTGGTCATCAACCAAATCCATATCCATGACTCCCAAGAACTATCTCTTTCTTCCTCCTTCGGCTTGAAGTTCTTATTGCTAGGCTTCGATTTAGGAAGATGCCCTTTTCTTTTAAGCAAGCTTTCAGCAGCATGTCAATGCTTGCAGCAGTGTACTTAATAATAATCTTACTAATATGTATTACCTTATTCAAAGAATTATTTGAGGCTTCCTCATTTCTTTCTTTTTTATTTGTCTTTGATTTTGTATACATCCCCTAAAAGATTCCACTTATCATTGAATGGACACTTACCTTATAAGCTTAAGGCTATTCCCCATTGACTTGCTGACGCAGCACACCTATTTTCATTTTAATTCTACCATTCTTTGGTACAAACTATTTGAAAATACTATGTTGGAGATGGTAGACCTTTTAAAAAGTTCTACTCCCATTTTTGGGATGATAGTTCTTTTGAACAAGTCCATTCTCATTTTAATTCTTCCTTTCTCTATTATAAACTACTTTAGGATGCTATATTGGAGATGACAATCCTTCTCAAGAGTAACATTGTTTCCTTTTGTAATGTCCTTGTGTACGGAATTACCTTACTTTAGTCACAATATTTGACGAATATACAACCGTTGCTTATTTTATATTTCTCAAGACTACAACTCCTATTAGATTGAATTATCCATGTTTGAATTTTATTTCTTAAACTCTTATTCGCTCTCGTGATACTCCTGTACATTTGAGATGGTCCTTCCATGATCCAATTCCATTGCATATTGGTTAATTCTATTCATTATTGATATATCTTAAAGATCCATACTAATGTCTTTCTAGTATATGTCAGTTTCAAATCTGTTTGGTTCAATGATATCTATTCCTTCCATATGAAAAGAGTAATAAGAAGTGTTCGATTGATGCCTTCCATATCCAAATCGTATCTTTGGTGCTATTTCTTCTTCACCCAAACATCGCCCTATCCTTAGATTATGACTCAATTGATAGTCTCAGACCCATGTCTTTGATATGCAACGGCCCTATAAGTCCTTTGTAAACAATCGAGTTTCTCCTGATATGTATTGGTATTTACTTGTGAGTTCATAAATTCTTTGATGTGTAATGGCCATGTTAGAGTTGTCCCGATATGTATTTGTTCGCTCAGACCCTTCTTATTGACTATCATTCTTACACCTCTATGTCATCGTTCATGGTTAGTCACTTGATAGCTTTGCCTGGTACGTATAATGGTGAAGTCGTATTTCCTTTGCAGCTTATAGTTTATAGAATATTCGTAGGAATCCTAGTCGAGGAAATATCACTTAAGGAAGAATCCACAATCAATGTCACGCCAATTTCCAAGATGCCCTTGTATCTGGTTATTGCCCATGGCCCTTGTCTAGAATCCATCGATGTTAAAGTTGATGCCTGTCTTTGTCTATGGGGTGCGGTCTACACGTGACCCTATCTGATCTAGGCATAAGCATTTATATCAATTCCATACCATGTTCAGAGCACTTCCGCTACTGCTACATGTTGTCTTTAGATATCTGTAGATGTAAACTGTATTTTACCAAGTCCTCCTTATGTAGCTATCTACACTCTATTCTCTTGTTCAATCTCTATCACGTTACTCCCGTTCATTCCTTGGTTAGTGCTGACTATAACCGAGGGTTCTGAAATTGAGTCGTCTGTCTGCCTATATTATCTTTTTTTTTCTCCCTCCTAAATACCTCTCACTCAGGCTGGGACATACGTGTCTTTGCCATGACTCTTCCCTAGCACCCAATGCATAGATGTGGCTTTTGGTCATTGGTCTAGGGTAAACAACTTTGTAGTAGTCGTTGCTATATGTTTGAGTGATCTATAATCATTCATTATTATTATAAAGTTATTATATTTGATATATTATGGTTTTAGATTTATGTTATATATTATTATATTAATTATATATCATTATATTAATGATGTTCTATAAATCAAATTAACAATATATTGATTTATTTATATTTGAATCATCTATTTATTATATGTAATTATACAATATACTTTTCTTTTTTTTTTGTATTATTTACTATTTATTATATAATTATTAATAATATATTATTTTAATAATACATTATTATATTCATATTAATTATATTTATATATTATATTAATATTTTAATAATAATATATTATCATATTAAGGATATATTATTAAATCCTATTTCAAAACGGGGACATCACACCTTTAGTCTTGGTCCTTGTGAAGTGTAATGTTTCCTTTGGAAACCATGTGCACTAAATATTTTACCTTGTTTTCAAATGTGATAATATTTGTAGAGATTGTCATTTCATGTTTTTGATTCTTCTACCTCTATGTTAGGAATGAAACAAACTTTCACTAAGAGGACAGCCACAAAGTCTCCAAAACTTAATTCTATTCACACATAGCGTCATATAAACAACAAAACCACCATACACTTGATGTCATTTAAATTATAGAACATGTATGATAAATATTCTCCATTCAAACGTCAAGTTCAATATCAAAATAATTATATCAAGTTCAAAGTTTGACAGTTGGAACCTTTAAGTTTTGATCATGAGCATCATCATTGACATTAGATGATCTAGTAACATTAGATGAACCACAAGCGGTGCCAATGCCACTTGACTAATAGTGTACTCACTTTCCTAGTCCTCAAATACAATATGTTGAGAAGTGGAAGCATCCAAGTTAGTATGCTCTAGCTCTGTATCCCACATCTTTGTCTCCCCTTGCTTGCAGTCATGTTGTCTGTGTGGAAGGAGACACAAGTTGGAATGCACATATACTAAGTTCTCCACTCTATTGTGCTTTATTGAGTGAATGAAAGAATATGTACTCCAATTTCTTTCTGATGCAAATGAACTAACAACTTGTAAAGATAAAGTAAACAATTAAAGTTATACGTTTATTAGTATAATTAAAAAAACCTTTAAACTCTAAAAAATAAATATTCATTAATTGTTAAAGTTATTGCGATGAAATTTTGATATCTTTCCTCAACTAGAAATCTAGCAGCTCTACAATTCTTTGCGTCATAACTTGAACAACGCTATAGGGTCTCACTATTTCAATGGCATAGATGAGAATATCATCAAGAAATTGTCCATCTTTTACCTGCCCCTCACTATCCACAACTCTCAAAACATTGCCCCTTTGGGGGACACTGCTATGACATTGATCAAGGGACGATTTCTTGAATCTTTCGATCCATCTGAAACAATAGACAGATCTATCTCAATTCATGAATCCCTTATGGGCTTCAATGCATCTTCGACCTCCTTGACCTCTCTTTCCAACAAGGTCCCATGCACCTTCTCATAACCCAAACCCTTGTACTATTTTGGAGCTTCTTTAACTTTTTTCAACATCTCTTTTCAACATCAGTTTCCAAAGGTGCCTTTGATGTTTTGTGTTTAGTGGGTTGTTCACTTGCAACATCAGTTGTGATAAAAAATGGATGGTTCTCTACCAAAATAGCGAGATTAGATGGAGGCTGCATTCCTTTTGATATTTTGGGAATGAGATGATTTAATCTACGCGCGTCTCATTCATCTGCTTCACCTTGCTCCATAATATATTTTAACACTATCTCTTCTAGTATACATAACCCTCTTTTGGAGAGCAACTTTTGATGCCTTTTTAGCTGTTTCACACAAATGGGCTTTCACTCGAAAATATGAACTAGATTGTTGTTTATCACATCCCTAGCATTTCCAAATGTATGTCCCACCTCCTAGAACCGGTTGCATCATATCAATGTATTTCCATATAGGAGAATTTGGATCTGTTTGAATTTTGGTGGTTGACTTGTGGAGGTAGAACTAGTTGCCACTCTAATTCCTATGGTAAGAAATTAAGTGAACACATTCAAAACAGAAATAAAAGAATGGAAAAGAATAGATAAACTAAACAATTAATTTTTTTCATAGTTGTATAACAAAAATGGAGGAAAAAAATGTTACCTTGTACAACCATTCAAATATTGCAAATGTGTAGGAATGAGGGCGCAATGCTTGATGAAACTTCAATAGTTAATCTTCAACTCACTATGTTAATGCAATGAGCAAAAAATTGCTCAGTCTGTAATTGTAGGAATGAATCTTGCCATTTGCAAAAGAAATGACCACTAATGAGGTGCTTTTGGTGTTTGAAGTGTTTTAATTGTGACTTTTAGGTTACTAAGGCGTAGAAGTTAAACCTGACACCTACTAAAAACAATTAAGTATCTTTTGGGTGGATGTGCGTCCAAGTTTGCTTTGGGTTCTCTCTGAGTTAGCCCAAACTGAACACAGTTGTGGTTGAGTGAATCCTGTTTGTGCCCACAGGCGAACCAGACCCAAATCTGGCTAGCCTGGGGGCAAACTCTACAACATAGTCTTTATCCAAAGATCATCGTCATAAAACCATCCTTTTTCTTATCAGAGGACACAAAATAGAGACTTGGATGGTCAGATGAAAATTATTAAATATTTTAATGTCCCTTTCTTGTATTATTCTGGACACTACTGGAATTATCTAATTCCTTCTACAAATAAGAATAATAATCAATGCAAAGATACTTGATTGGTAGTTCTCAATGCAATTATATGTAACTGGTAATTCCAAATGCTTTGCCAATGCAATCTATATGACTGGTAATTCCAGATGCTATAATGGATTATGAGAATTAATGAATTTGATACAATGTGCAGCGATATGAATGCAATGGCAATTCTTAAATGTATGCAATATATTATGATGTAGATAATGGAAATGCCAATGTATATGTATTTACAATGAGGATTCCAATGCCAATGGAATTCAAATTACAGAATATGTTTGCAACAATAGTTCAGACCTTAATGTGATGCTATGGCTGTCTCTGTTGTATCGATATGGTTCATGCACATTCCCTGCTAGCTGTCTCTGATGAACTTTGTAATATATGCTGCTGTTCGATAGGGATGATCACTGACAGTATGCCGTCTCTGATATGATCTTTTTGTATATGCAATCTGCAATTCCTTGAGCTGTCTCTAATATGAATATAAATATATGCTTGATTTGGTGCTGTATCTGATATAACTATTATGATGCTTGCACTCTGCTTATAGAGGTTGCGTCAGCAACCGATTGCTTGCTAGAATGGAGCGATAAATCCACAAAGGAAATAAATTGTTATTTTATCTTCAAATCCACCTTTTCATAGCCGATCAACATTGAATATATATAATATTTGAATGGGCATGATGAAAGGTTGCCAACCTTCAGAATAGATGTTATTAGCAATAGTCTACGGATTATATAATTAATCATGGATTATTAGTTATCGGCCCGATAATACTATCGGCATAATAGAATAGAAAATATATGACGCCGATCCATAATATGTTTTTCTAAGTCATCAATGACGAAGATACATGATAAACAGTCGGCATACTCTATTTGTCATCTATTGTAGTTTGATTGAGTCGATATCAATACTCCCACCGCTGATGGATATTGGTGTATCAACTACTGCTGCGTCGTGTTATAGTCGATATCTTTACTGGGTCGATGGTGTTCAATGATCGTTATTAGAATGTCCTTTCTATCATTGCTGCTGCTGGGTATTGACTCGACCTATGAATTAAGTTGCCAATTGTGATATTATTGCTTCCTTCGTTGAGTCACTGATATTGGATCATATATTGCTCTCCAGATCATATAAATAGTGCTCCGCCATTATTCATATTATCTGCATTACATGGGCAATGTCTGGAGGCATCAGTCATTGTGCTTGCTATGTCGTGTCTGGTCTTTCTGTGAGACACCATTCCGACCAATACAGATGATTTTTTATTTGATAGCAATAATCATTTATTCCTTAATCTTTGCTCCCGGGTGTAATCTCCTTGTGTCGCTAGAATGAGATAGGCTTTGACAAGGATGCTACCGGTAGTAATTCTATTCTTGGTTGCTTTACTCCATTGCAAATATAGGAGAGGAATTGCTCCTTCTGATTGTGTGTCAACACATCTATTCAATTTGTAATTTTATCATTGATTTGTAAATAAATTTCAATCTTTAACTAAAATTTATTAATCGTATATCTTTAAATTCGGGGATATTACAAATATGATGGGGTGTTTTATAGCTTTACAATCAATTTAGTTTTTATTTAGTCTTGATGATCCTCATTGGGCTAAATCTAACAGTTCTTTTTTGGTTTCTTCTTTAGTTGTGATGTTGACTCTGGCATCTCCTTGTTCTTTCTATTTAGGAGATCATATTAGGTATTTCCAATAATCTGGCGCATTAAACATGATTTTATTTCTGTTAGTTTTCTGAACATGCTGCTTGGCTGTTGATGTTGAGGTTATTAATCTTATGTTTGCAATTCCATTAATTATATAGAATTGAGTGAATTTGTCAAGCTTTGCATTGATGCTTGCTATTTAAAGTATTACTTAGCAATTTGTTTTTTTTGTTAAATCTTGTAGTGTTGCTCCATTTCATTATTTCGGTTTCCTATTTATGTAGATTTTCTAGTCTCTTATTTAGCTAGTAATCAACATCCGTCTTTTCTTTTTTCTTCAAATGTTTTCCAATAGTTGATTATTAGTCTCTGCTTTAGCCAGTAGGAAGTTGAGTTTATTTGTTTGTGCTTGATAGTTTCCACTTCTTCAAATCTGAAAATTCGGTGCAGGTCTTGAATATTGATAGTCTAACACTTGCATCTATGCCAGAAAGACAGTCAGCTACATATCTATATTTATGCAAAATCTCTCACTGAAATCTTGTATAGTATGCATAATTGTAAATTTGTTAATAGCTTCAGGTTTTAGCCTTAATTAGATCGTAAGGAGCTTTCTCTTGTAATGTGAAGAATGGTTGTACCATATGTGCTGCTCTATTTTATGTTGTTTTGCAACAAACAAAATAGAATGCTGAAAAGCTGATCAATTATATATGCATTTTTTGGTTGGTGACACCCATTTATGCTTGCAAGATGAAGTTTTTGTGTTGATTTTTATGATTGTTGAAATTTGTACAATATAGTTACTCATTTGATGTTATGTATATTTTTATGTTTATACTATTTTGACTGCCATCGTTTTTGGCATGGGCGAACCGCCCTTTTTATGTATTGAGGACAAAAATATTACTTTTTAACCTTAATAAAAAACAAGTTGAATTTGAAAAATGTATGGTAGCTTTCTATGTAGTGCAAAGGTGTGTGGAAATATTCAAGTGCTCTATAGATGATTTCATGTTGTTGGGTGCACATATGGTGAAGTCAAAGTTCTATGTTGAAAACTAGAACATTATATGCTTTATCTTGTAAAGCTAGAATATTGGATTGTTTATCCATGCATATAACTTATAAGTATTCTTAGTTTTCTAATGAATTTATTTTCTTGATTTGCTGGTTTAGGCAAGAGCCGAGCAAAAGTTCATATGCAAAGGATTGGTCTCTCTGGGAGAAACGATGGAGAGAAACTTTTTTTGCAAATGCAGACTATCTTAATGCAATTCAGGTTCATCCTCTCTTCTAGTTTCTTGTGCATTTGTTTTTATTTTGGAATCAGTTGAAATACATATCAAGAAGAAAGTATGGTTTACATAAAATGTTTGGAGTCTTAACAGAAATGTAGAGGAAATGAAAATTGTTTGTGAGTTTAGTTCAAATAATGTAAAAAGTCAAACTTTGTCAATGCAAGGGCAAATCTCATGTGAATGCTATACAGTATAGAGAAATAGCAATATAATCTAAATTGAAGTGACTCTTATGAACAGTGGGATTTGTAGTATTGGAATAACTTAAATATAACCACAGAAAAGAATATGGAAGAAGGATTTTTGTGTTCATTTTTGGTGTTCTTTCAACAAGGTCCTTCATTATAAGAGGTATTTTAGATTATAATGATGGTGTTAGTGTAATGTCCCCATTCCCAAATAAGATTTAATGATAAACAAATAATAAAATTAAAATATAATAGATAAACAATAATATCAAAATATTAGAATAAATAAATAATATAATTAAATTATTTTATAAATATAGACAATAATATTATAATTCATAAATATAAATATTATCTATTATATATTCATTTGATATACTATCATATAACAAATAAATAATTAAATAAGATTTAATAATGAAATATATATATATATATATATATATATATATATATATATATATATATAAATTATCTTATAAATATATATATTATTATAATATAAATCTGTGGCTTAATATAAATTAATATAATACAAACATATATTAATTAGATATAATATGAACTACAAAAGAAAAACAGTAATAAAATATCAAGCGACTATGAATAGTCGCGACTATACGGATGTCACTGTGTCGGGCATAAGTAGAAGGAACAATCTGGACAAATAGGGGGGAAGGGAGAGGGAACAAAAGAAAATATTACCCTCCGCAAGGCAGAATATCCAACTAGTGGACAGTGACCAGTATAGTGACACATGGAGAAGACAAACTAGAGCCCTGCTGGATACAAATTGATATTTCAATCTCACTGTATCATTTTCAGAGAGGTTGCAGCCAGTCACCACAATTTGTGTATCATGCGGGAGACATTATACACAATACTCATGGTCATTACGTAGGGAATCATGAGATTTGATATGAGATCCGTCAGCAAACCGTCTTGATCAAACCGACCATACAAAGAGTGTAACACATGAATGATAGAAACTAATATGTCAAGGGAGAACATATTAACTTAATACACAGCCAACTATCTAGAGATCAAGCGCATCGGCAATGAGTATCAATTAAATTTGAATCAAATAACAATATCAATAATGACTGCAATAATAATATACAAGTGCTATTTCGACAGACAACATATAGAAGAAGCATCCAATCAACAATATTAAAACAACGACAAATAAGATCGCATGAAGGGCATTTGACAACAACTTTAGCGACCTACTAATTCAAGGGCCAGCATCTACCCAGTGTCATGATGCTCAGACATACTTGAGACCATCGGTAATATGCTGTATCTTCAGTTTGGTATATATATCAGGAGAGTGCAAAGATGGTGTTATAGAAAATTTACTTCATATTGGTGTATCGAATGGATCTGTGCTTCATATCCAGATAATTATCATAAAGAGACTTATTGCTGTGTAAAACATGTATCAGATTACCTTTCAGTATATTATAGAAGAAATACTATCGCTCTCTCCATTTGGATTTTGTGACCAGACCAACACACTATCTCAAATTGTCAAGAAGCAATCAGATATTCATAGAAAACTAGCAAAAAGATATGAGAAACCAGAAGTTAGACTCATACATATCTGCATCAGTCAACTAAGTCATATATCCAATTTCGAAATATAATTCTTGTGTGAAGCATTACCTTTTTGAATATCTATGGGGTTAAGGAATTATCTCTTAGTATTTTCCATTAAGATTGAAACATACATATTAGAACCATTCCTTATCAAGGCACTGGCATGTGTATATTGCCCTGTATAGTTGACATCGCTAATCAGAGATAATTTCCGTCCCTCCAGTAGTTAATAAGAATATATCAGAATTTCTTGGCGAGACTATTCTCACATAATATCAAGATAAGTCACTTTTGTATTGATTGCTACTATACCATATTCTCATTTGTGACAAACTAAACAATTGAGTGTAAGTCAATTAAAAAAAAAAGTCTTTACGATTGAATTGAGGAAATCAACCTCTAAACCCCAGAGGATCAGATTGGGGACATTACAGTTAGTTAGCAGCTTACTTCCCAGTAAATATTGCCTTCACTTTTGTAGACAATGCAGAGTTCTTAGCATTTCTTTATCATTAACTAATTTCAATTTATCCCTAGGGTTTAATTTGCAACTTTCACAACTCATAAGCCATAGGGAGCCCCTCCTACATAATTTAAAACTTTGTATGATTGTGATTCTATAGAACTCCCACAGTTGTCTCAATGATGAGAAGGCGTAGACATGGGGCTTAAAGGAATGGCAAGGTTGTTAGTTGAAGCTGGCCAAACAAGGGATGAATAGAGAAAACAAAAATATGTTGGTAGACTAAATCCCCTAATTTTAGTTTTTATAGGTTTTCCTTAGTGGAAATTACTTAGGGATTTAAGTATTTTAATCAACACTTCACATAAGTTTTTAACCCCAATTCTCTCATGCCCCTTACTATCTTCTCATTTTTTGTCCTTAGACTATGTTAGACTTCAACAATGCATATCTGAACCTAATTATTTTTGAAGGGATGGGTTCATGTTAATAGATACATTTTTCTTTGGATTAATTACTTCAAAACATGAGGAGACCATAGGCAAGGTTTTAAATTTAGTTGTTATTAAGTGTTGATATGTGTAGCTTCAATCAGATGAAATATTGATACTTATAAGGATAGATAAAATTGAGATATATATGTATATACCAATATATAGATAATAATAATATTATTATATATATATATATATATATATATATTGATATTCATTTATATTATTATCTATTATTATTATTATGATATAGGTTGATATTTATCATTATTATTATGAGATATATAATAATAATGATTATCATCATTATATTATTTGATAGAATTAACAAATAAGAATCAATTATATTCATTACTATTCGATTCATAAAAGAATCGATTACATTCAATATAAGTCAATAGTAATGAATATAATCGATTCTTATTTGTTAATTCTATCAAATAATATAATGATGATAATCATTATTATTATATATCTCATAATAATAATAATGATGAATATCAACCTATATCATAATAATAATAGATAATAATATAAATGAATATCGATATATATATATATATAATAATAATAATAATAATAATATTATTATTATCTATATATTGGTATATACATATATATTTCAATTTTATCTATCCTTACAAGTATCAATATTTCATCTGATCGAAGCTACAAATATCAACACTCCCTCTTAGCTCGGGAAGATAAACATATCACAATAATCTATGTGAATATCTGTCTTATGATATATCACTCAACTTATGATATAAGTAATCACATATCACCTGACTCGTGATATGAAGTATCACATATCTCGTGATACATAGTATCACATATCACATAACTCGTGATATGAAGTATCACATATCTTGTGATACATAGTATCACCTATCTCATGATACTAAAGGATATAATATACTCGAGAACATTACATTCTCCTTATATATCCCAGTTATGGTATGTGCACTAACATTAAGTCACATAATGTCTACCATAACTAATCATGGCAAATCCATGAATCATACTGATATCAAGTCACATGATATCAGACTACTGAACATTATAAGATCATCACCTTATAATGGTAAGTACAAGTGTTAATTATCCAAAAAGTCGTCACCTTTTAGAAATATACACAGGATGGGTAGGCCCATAAAGTCATAGAGTCACATATATGACAAAAGAAGTTTACATACTAAACATCTTTAATATATTAGTACAAATCAATTTGAAAAATTTACATTTCAATCATACCAAGATTCTTCTTGAAGTGTTCAACTTTCACTTTGAGGAAAGTTTTGGTAAGAATATATGTTATTTGATCCCTTGTACTAATATACTCCAACCGAATTGCGTTCCTTTCTACCATGTGTCTCACATAGTGATAAGGAATTTCGATGTGCTTAGATCTATCATGAAATACTGGATTCACTGAAAGCTTAATGCAACTTTGATTGTCACGGTGGATGATAGTTGGTTTTAGAGGTTTGCGAAATAATCCCTCGAGCAGTTTCTTGAGCCGTATTGCTTCTCTAGCAGCCATAGAAGCTGTAATATATTTGGCTTCAGTAGAACTCTGAGCTACTAAGGACTATTTTATGCTAATCCATGGTATCAGAGCCAAGTTAGGAAGGATCCTAGCAGCAACTGAACTTGAGAAATTCAGATTTAAGTCTAAAGAATATTACATTCCTCTATGGCAACTGTAATCCGATTTGAAGATAGGCTAGGAGGAGGAAATAACTTCTTATCATGGAAGTTCAAAATTATGATGATATTAAAAGAAAATAAAGTTGAGTCATTTGTGAAAGAAAATAAACCAGAACCAAAGAATGATCCCAAGAAAACATGGATTGAAGGAAATGAAAAGGCCATGAAAATCATAGTTGATGGAGTTAGAGATCATATTGTTCAAATTTTGACAAAACATGAGACTGCATATCATATGTTTAAAGCACTTGAAAGTACATACAAAATAAATAATTCCAGCAGGACTTTGGCTCTAAAGAGAGAAATCAATCATATAAGTATGAACAAAGGACAATCTATCAATGCATACTTTATGAGAATATCTACTCTAAGGGATCAACTATCAACACTTGGATACCAAATTGAAAGTAAGGAGCTAAAACTTATTGTCCTAGATGGTCTACCAAATTCCTGGGAGACATTTGTTCAAGGCATTAGTGCAAGGTCTAAATTTCCAAAATTTGTCCGGTTAAGATCAGGCTGTCTTCAAGAGGAATCAAGACAAACAAAAAAAGGATTCAATCAAAAGAATGTAGATGAAGATCTTCATGTCTTGAATGCAAACTCTCACAAGAAACGAAAGAAGAAATTCTTTAAGAAGAGGAAAAGCCACCCTGAGAAAGGTTCATCCAAGAAAGATGTTTCTCACATCCAATGTTTTAGATGCGACCAATATGGGCACTATGCAGTCAGATGTCCTGATAGAGCCAAGCAACAAGCATCGTATGCCAAAGTAAGAAAGTCCTAGAAAGAGCATGAATCCGAGAAATATGTATTCTACTCTGCACTTTCAAACCAAGTATCTAATAAAACCAACACCTGGGCTATAGATAGTAGTTCATCAAGACACATCACTGGGTTCAGGGAACTCCTAGAGTCCATGGTAGAAGAAACTGATGAGGAAGTGACAATTGGAGATGACTCTGCACATACAGTCAAAGGTGTCAGAACTTGCACCATCACATTAAAGTTGATATTTATCACTATTATTATGACATATATAATAATAATGATTATCATCATTATATTATTTGATCGAATTAACAAATACGATTCATAAAAGAATCGATTATATTCATTACTATCGACTTATACTGAATGTCGAATCATATTATATAAACTATCGTTTGTTATTACAAACCCTTGATTATCGGGTCTGAGCATAATGTAAGGTGGTGATGAAAAGTCACGCCTATGATAGGCGTGACTCCTTAAGGAGTTACGTCTATCATATATGTGACTACTCTCCCTTGCTGTTATGGTATATAGACCTTTCAATGATACCAATCAGACGCAAGGCACAGTAATCAACAAGTGACAAAGCTTTGATTTGGTATCCTGCAAAACAATAAACAATTCAAGTTTCAGATTCAATAATATTTTTTAAAAAAACTATTCTATATACAACAATATAATAGATGTATAAATTGCTTTCAACAGAATACTGACAATATTAGAATTTGTTCTAATAATTAAATTTGATATAAGTTCAATTTGCATTTACATTAAGGGCTTTGTTAAGGTCTTTGGATTGTCTAATTGAGGAGGTCCTTTGTGAGAACCCCTACAGGTTCTAACTTCCAACTTGTACTTTCATTGAACACATTTACTCAAACAGTTGGCATACATGCAATACTCTGATAGCACTGTGATGAGCCCTGCTGGCTCAACCTCTAACCAAATCCAATTATTGTCTGAGTTTTTGATTTGTTTTGCAAAGTTTGTACTTTTTTGTCCTTTTGAGAATATATAAATATTGGAATTTGTAAATAATAGAAAATGCATGAAATGGAATTGAAATTACTTCCAATTTACCAACAAAGTTTGCCTTATTTTATTGATTGGAAATCACAATGCATATCAATGGCCAATATAAAGACTGAAATGAAATTGCAGATTAATAGTGAAACCTGGATTGAATCGTTCCACTAAGTAAATAATTTCAAACCCTTTCAGAATTGGATCCACAGATTAGACAATGATAGATGCCCAATATTGCATAAAATAGTGCCACCAAACCTAGGCGGCTGGTCCAGAATTCCAACACCACTCCTGTAGAAACTCATGTGGGCCAGGAAAAGGGGTCCGGCTGCCTCATAAGTGCACAAAATCGGTCTTTAAAACACTGCTACAACTGCTAAGAGTTGGCTGTAGCTTTATCCTTGATTCAGCCTTCAATATCTCAAATAACTTCAACCAATTTGCACAATTTGGACCGCTAAATGAAGCCCACTGAATGCAACAATTCAACTGATCTTTTATAGTCTCAAAATTGCACATGCACCAAAGAATTGACATCCTCCAATGCTCACGGGTAGTTGTGGTAGTAAAAAAGGGGTGGTCTTCTATCACAACATCTGTGGGGGGTTGTGTTACCCTTGCTTTTCTTTTACTTTTACTTCTATTGCTAATGCCATCAGTTGAAATTTGCCTACGTTCTTCTCTCTCTTCTGCTGCCTCATGCTCTTGAATATACTTTAGTACAGTTTCATTGGGTACAAGTACACCTATTTTTCTAAGGCATTTCTTGACTCCTCTACCAGAGTATCCACACAAATGGCCTACTACACGAAAATATGAGCTATTTCTATCTACATCACAACCCCTACATTTCCAACGAAATGCACCACCTCCAGGAAGGGCTCTTATAATATCAACATGTTTCCACAAAGGAGAATCAGAGTTGGGTTCTATTCTTTGTTCGGTATTGCCTACCGAGGATGAGGTAGATGCCATTGTAGTTCCTTTTCCTATGGGAAGAAATTTTAAATTGTATACATATTCATTATTCAATATAAAATTTAAAACTTCAAAGTTTAAAAGCAAGAGAATGAAAAATTATCAAAAAAATGGCTAATATGAAATATCTTATGGAGAATGAAAGAGAAATGAAAAAACTAAAAAGCTTAAACAAAAACAAAAAACAAATGAAACAATAACTTACCTCTACTCATTGTAAGCTTGCAAAGGTGTACGTATGAGGCACAAACTCTTGAAGAAAGCTCACAAACCAATTTTGAAGAATCTTCCAACTCCTTGCACAATCAAGAACTTGCTCTTTTGCCCTTGCTGAAGTCAAATAGCCTACTTGCACACAACAAATGATAATGAGAAGCACAAATTAAGCTTTCATAACGAACTTTTAGGGTTTTGGACGCCAAAAAAAATTAAAATTTTGCAAATTCCATCACTTAAGTGACATCCAAGAGGCGAAGTTCGCCCAAGTTCGTTCGGGGTTCGCGGATTTTCATCTTGGTTCGCCCGGGTTCGACCGTCCGGACCACCAGTTCGAATTGGGTCCGAAAAATTGAACCCTGCCCGAACCCACAGGCGAATTGGACTCGGACCACGGACCAGTTCGCACTCGAGCCAGTTCGGAGGGGTCTAGGGCGAACCATGGTAACTTAGCTGAACATAACAGAAACCCTAGGTTTCTTTTCTCAATTCCCAAAAACTTCATCAACAAAAGAAAATAGACCAAATGCATAATGAAATCGATTTCCTCTTTGGCTTTTTTACAGTGAAATTAGGGACGCGTCCCCCCACAGATTCCCTAATGTTCTCGGAACAGGCATGCACCAGGGATGTGGGGACGACGTTTTGGCGTCCCCAGCGGTGCCACCACAATTTTCACTTGCCGCTAGAAACATGGGGACGTCCCCGCGTTCTCGAAACGCTAAGGGGGACGCAACAACATCCCTCCAGCATTTTGGGGATGCTCATCTGTCCCTCGTCATGGAAGCTTAATAAAGAGATTTTAAAAAAAACATTTTTTAATTCATTCTGATTTGAGAATTTAAAATTTTATCATTTTGTAGTATTGAGTATTCCAATAGTAATCTCTAATTAGTAATTTGATATTGAATACTTCAATGTTCAATGTTTATTGTTCAATGTTCAATGTAATGTTGAAGTATTTAGTAATTTACTATTTTACATCTTTATGTCTTTATGTCATACATTTTTTCATAACTAGCATTTTAAGAACCATAAGAACCATCTTTGTGTCTTATCCCCACCGTCACCTTCCCGAAATTGAGGCCCCTTTGTCCCCCTATCCCAAAAACCTCTCCCCCTGTTCCGACATCCCCTCGTCCTCAATGACGGTGTAACTATGCTTTTCATAATAATCCTCAATAAGTTCAACCTAAGTAGCTTTTTCAATAAGCCTCTTTTAATGACTTTTCACATCTACTTTTGTGGTTGACTTTAGGTTATAACATAATTGAAGTGTACTTTTCCATTACATGTAATGGCCCCTCACATAATAATGCTTTATAAAGTTAAATAATAACTTTATAATATAACCATTATAAATAACTTCATTAATGCCATTATAATTTAAATATCGCAATGATTACTCATCATCTATTTGTCCTGTTTGAACCTAAAAGTCAACCATTGCTCCCATTGCGCAACCAACTACCTTACTAAAAATAGTAAGGGTCTATCTCTATCAACCCCTGACTTACTATAATTAGTAAATCCTTGAATACTTGATCAAATCAATGGTACCAAGGGTCGTCACTGCAACTGAGGCCGATCTAGGTGCCCTCTAGAGTGGGAATAAGTCTCTTGCACTGCCAACTGGGACCCTCTAACCATTAGTCTTAGCCTAAGAGGGCCAATAATAGGCTAATCCGATCATAAACCATATCATCTCAAAAGGGGATATTACATCCTTTCAAGGTTCTTAAGGTCTAACAATGATTGATACATTAAAAAGCTCACACCAAAAGAATACTAGAACTAGACCAAAATCAAAATGATAATACATGAAGCATAAGGATATTAGGAGATAACTTAAGAAACAAAATGGATATTCCATCTGTCCACATTTAGAGAAAAGGATATACATTCTACACATCAAACATAACATATATGGTGCATTTGATTATGGAAGAGATATTCCTATACACACCCTACTATTTGTTTCAACACAAGTGGATTTCTTGCAATGAGGTGAAATCATCGTTGGTAGCATTTGTGAAATCAATCGTGTTGTATCAATCAAATTTTGGAGTAAATAAGGATATATGTGCCCAAATGCAATGTTATAATTATTATTGTAAGTACATAATGTGATAAGTGGTAACAATGCATGAATTCATTACATAAACTCTAGGATGCCGGTTCGAGTTCGGGTTTGAAGGAATGGTTCACTCGTACAACAAAATTTTGAAAAGGGGTTTGGGTTCGTTTGGGTTTGTTAGTACAAAAACATGTAAAGACTATATATAGATATATATACATATTTATGAAGCCTAGAAGCATGAGTTAAGATTAGAATGTCACATAGTATCATAAAAACACTTAAACAACAAAAACACCATAAACTTATAATCATAACATCATAACATCATAACATCATAACATCATGAATCATGATCATAGCATCATATACTTCAAGTTCAACATCAAAGATCTAAAACATTAAAATGTCAAGTGATAAATCATAACATCAAGTTCAAGTATCATTGTTTCAAGTTCAACTAATGGATTGAAAATTTATTGATATTCTTCTTCTTCTTATTCTTCTTCCTTGGCATCAATTGATTCACAAATAAACCTAAGGCCAATGGATCAGCTGCACTAATAATATTATTGGTGTCAAATTCTTCAAATTCATTATGTGCAGCCGAGAAGTGGAAGCATCTAGGTCCGCAAGCTCTGCATTTATATCCCACCTCTTTGTCTCCCCTTCTTTGTATTCTTTATTCTTATGTGAGACGAAATGAAAGTTGTAATGCACAAATACCAAGTTCTATGCTCTTTTTGATGGCAACCTATTTTGCTTTACTGAGTGGATGAAAGAATATGTGCTTTAATTTCCTTCTAATGCAGATAAACTAGCAACCTATAAAGACAAGACAAAGTAAACAATTAAAATTAAATTATTAATCTTATGAAATAAAAATTATTGGCAATTTATGAAGACAAAGTAAACTAATTTTTTAAAAATTAAACTTGTGATATAACTTTGATTGCAAGGGGTTGCAATGTTTGGAATCTTTGGCCATGAAGGTGCCACCAACTATGAGCATCCTTCCTAAATTGATGACGAAGACCATCATTACTTAGACCTTTTGCATTCACAAACCATATGAACTCATCCGTAATCAAATCTCGCATATCATCATCAGGAAAGAGTCTTTCAAACACTGCCTTGTACGCATTACACTTCTAAATCTCTATATGGTGGTAGTCTTCTTGGTAGATCAGTATATTGGGTGCTATAATATTTGGGTGTCAATGCATAGGCAAGCAAATGTAGAGTAGTCATTTTGTTCC
The DNA here is from genome assembly GCA_027943335.1 of Chamaecyparis obtusa. NCBI lineage: Eukaryota > Viridiplantae > Streptophyta > Pinopsida > Cupressales > Cupressaceae > Chamaecyparis > Chamaecyparis obtusa. The sequence continues at coordinate 568,053 of BSBK01006692.1, forward strand.
ATCATTCTACAACAATTGCTTGCAATTGTTTGAAGGTCTCCTCGGGATCTTGCTCTTTTTCATTTACAATTTGCTTAATCTTCTCAAGCATTGAGTCCATGCCATCATAGATCTCTCCAAGGCAAGGCCTATCCATGTTAGTGTACCAAAGCATGCTCATAATGGGCTTGGTGAACTTAATGAGATACTCCACACCCCACCACGAGTCATCCAATATCTTTTGCTTTATTTTGGTTGCGCTCTCAATGTTGCTTTGCCTCTATATAGACCAATTATTGCTGATTACCATATTGCAAAGTGCCACTTTCACTTCCACAAGTTGTCTTAAGATGATTAAGTTTGATGCAAAATAGGTCTCAGCAACTTGCAACATAAACTAGAGCAAAAAAAATACAACTGTTAGAGACATACTTTAAAAAAGAATACACATTACACAATCAAATTATGAAAATCAGAAATTGTAAAATACTAGTTTTATTTTTTTAAATTAAATTACTAATTTGAGTTCAAATTCACTTACCTTCAATAGCTCCAAATGTGAGAATAATCTGAATATTCCTTGAGTCATGTGGTGGTTTGTGACGAACATCTGGATGTCCTCAGCCTCTTCATACACCTCTTTGATCCACCCAATTTTGTAAGATTGAGTGAATCGACCGCACAAGGTGTCCAAATAAATATGTTGATATCGTTCTTCAACCAACAAACTAGCAACTCTACAATTCGTTGTGTTGTCTGTTATGGCTTGGACAATGTTTCTAGCTCCCACTTGTTCAATGGAAGAGATGAGAATATCAGCAATAAATGGCCCATCTTTTATTTGCCCCTCACAATCCATGGATTTCAAAAACATTGCTCCCTTAGGGGACACCACCATGACATTGATCAAGGGACGATTTCTTGCATCTTTCCACCCATCTAAAACAATTGATACCCCTGTCTCAACCCATGAATCACTTATGGGCTTCAATGCATCATCAATCCCCTTGACTTCTCTATCCAACAAGTTGGTTCGTACTCTCTCATAATTGGGGCCCTTATACCCTCTTGGAGCTTCATTGGCATTTTTCAACATCTTCCAGTATGGAGAGCGAACAACGCTAAAAGACAGCCCATTTGCATATAAGCATCTTGCCATATTAATGTCGGTAATTTCCCGACTCTCATTTTGAAATGCAGTTTCCAATGGTCCCTTTCTTTTGTGTGTAACAGTTGCTTCAGTTTTAGTATCAGCACCAACTGAGGTAGTATAAAAGGGGTGGTCTTCTATCACAATATTTGTAGAGGGGGTTTGCATTCCCTTTTCTTTTCTTTTTACTTTTACTACCAATGGTTGTATTTTGTCTAGGTGCTTTTCTCTCTTTTGCTGCTTCATGCTCCGCAATATATCTTCATACTATTTCATTTGGTATAGGTGCACCTTTTTTTCCAGGGCATTTTGTGACTCTTCTTATAGAGATTCCATACAAAATGGCCTAGCACCTGATAACATGAACTATTCCTTTTTACATCACAACCCAGACATTTCCAACGAAATGCACCACCTCCTGGAAGAGGTCTTACAATATCAACATACTTCCACAAAGGAGAATCAGAATGGGGTTCTATTCTTTGTACAATATTGCCTACGGAGGAAGAGGTAGATACCAATGTAGTTCCTTTTCCTATGGCAAGAAATTTTATACATATTCAATATAAAAACAAGAGAATGAAAAATTCTAAAAAAAACTAGGTAGATCTTATGGACAATGAAAGAGAAATGAAAAAAAGTAGAAAACTTAAACAAAAACAAAAGAAAATGGAAAAAAAACTTACCTTTTCCACTCATTGTAAGCTTGCAAAGGTGTAGGAATGAGGCATAAACACTTGAAGAAGATCTACAAAATTAATCATCCAACTCCTTTCACAACCAAACTCTTGCAAAACCACCTATTTGCTCCAGCTTAAGAGAAAATAACCTATTTGCACACCACAAATGAGAGTTATAAGTCAACATAAGCCTTTAGAATCCACTTTTTAGGGTTGTGGCTGTCAAAAAAAATTAAATTTGCAACAGAAAACAACTTGGCCGTTGACTTTGACTGTCTACGGGACCAAGTTTGCTGCTGGTTCGATTGGGGTTCGCACTTTTTCCACCTGGCCCGCCTGAGTCCGAACTGGCCATGGATTGGTTCGAACCAGCTCCCTGTGGACCGAACGAGAACCACTGACCAGCTTGCACCATGGCTGGTCCAAGGGCCCAAACTGGCGATCTGGACATCCTAGCATAAACTCAATGTAAAATTAGTGAAGACAATGTTAGAGTTCACAACTAACATTAAATCTTCTAGCACTGATGACCGAATTTACAGCAAGGTGCTTTATCAATCAACTAGGTCTTTCCCACACTTCTTAAACATAGCTTAATCCTATATGTTAAAATATAGCTATAGCTTAATCCCATAGCTCAAAGAGAGCTAAAAAATGATAGCATTTTAATTTGTCTCTTTTGAGACAACTCAAACTACCCTAGACACTAAGATAAAGACAAAATATGCAAGTTTAAATATTTTCCAACGTTCATTTTAAGGTATTTTTCTCAGATTTGAGCATGAGATTGGTAACAATAACATCTCACAAGTGAAATTTTCAGGCTTTAAGAGTGAAAACAATTAGTCTAAATGCACAAACAAAGAAATTTTTACTAGCTAAAGCAAATAACTACAACATAATGCAATCAAAATTTCAAAGAAATAACAACCTAGATGAACATCACATGATTTCAAAATCAAATAACTAGTTTGCATGCAACATTGTAACCTACACAGTTGAATATTTGGATACATATCTTTATTCTATATAATCCACTTTTGATTTTGTTCACTAAATAACATATACAATAAATACATACATAGATTGAACAATTTGAGCAGCATAAACATAGTATCAACCATCATTATGAACATCTTGCGCGCAAAGCACTTATTGACAAGTTACAAAATCCCCAAATTTAGGGACTTAGGATTACTAATTTGTACCAAAAATCAATGCTTTAAACTTAAAGCACAAATGTGTAAAGGTCCTTAAAAGATAGAAAATAAAGTATTTTAAAGAAAAAGCTAATTAAGGGAGTAATAAATGAACAACTAACTAAAATGACCTAGGAATATTCCTTAGCCCTTTGTCCAGTTATAGAACCACCAGAAACAGCTGCTATGAATAGCCACGACCAAAAATAACAAATTCACATGACTCCCTAGTGTGATTTTGAAACATACATTTTTGCTTCAAAACCTTTTGAATCCTTTGAAATATGCTAGCACCCTTGTCGCCATGAATTTGTTGATAGCTTCACTTGTCTAACTTGCTGACTTGAATCTAATGTCATTCAGGAAATCATGAGAAATGTAGTGATATCAACTCTAGGTCTCATTGTCAAGACTCATCTTATTTATTTGTTATTCCTTGAGGGGAGGGCAAATGGAGGAAAGTTATGGATCTACATTATTCGTAATGATGTTAGAAACTTAGAACATCCCCTAGGAACATTTAGTGACAGGAAATGTCTTCTGTAAAGCCCTGGAAAATGTCCTAACACCTATGAATTCCTAAGAAATTAAGAATAAAAGTGTTTGCAGGGTGCATATTGTCTGTGTTATCTGGGATGATTGCCAAGGCGAAGGAGACGTATTTCTGGTACGTTATTTTTTCTTGTTCTTTCAATCCAAATTTCTAATGCAGCCAAATTATTATTTTTTTAATATAGAAAAAGGCTCGTGTTTCTTCGAATAAACATTCAACTTTTAAGCTGTACTTGATTACCATGTCTGCACCAAATTCAAAGATCAGAGAAAACTAAATTTTATTCTCTTGATACTTTGATTTGATGTTAATTTAAACTGTTGGAATTTTTACTCCATTACAAGTACCATACATAGTTCCACATTGTACAGATTAATACTTAAGTTTCAATACATTGACAGTGACGTTTTATTACAGTGTTTGAGACTCTTTTAGATCTCACTTAACTGTAGGTTGTTTTCCATCATGATAGTAACCAAGAGGATACCATTCCGGAAAGTGCTAAGCAAGGTATCCATGTAATTGTTATCTACACTGGTAATTCTCAAGACATGATTGTAGCCAAATGAAATGTCTAATTTCTCTTTCAGATATAGTTACTATGGTCTAATTTCCTAGAAATTCAGGACAATTTACAGGCCAGGTATATAATTTTATATTCTTCAACATTAAGTGTTAATGATGCATGGATCAATTCCAAATAGTGCAGCTGGTTTGCAAAGGATTGTAACATTAATATCAAATTTAGGCCCATGTTTTAATTTTATCATTATGTATGAAGTTCGAGGCAATAAGTAATGGTATGCCTCTGTGGTCAATACTTCAATGCCTGGGAGAAGTTATCTTGAACACTTAGCTGAAGATGCTTGCAAGAACTGGCATCTCTATGAATTATAATAGATTCTTGTAACTCTAAGGTCAGCACAGGGATCCAATAAAAATATTATTAATGTGTTTTGATGAAGTCAGTTTTTTATTTCAAGACATTATTATTGATTTGTTGGGGACTACATATGATTTTTCTAACAATTGGATGCCAGTGATTGTTAGAGGTGTGGAACAAAATTATCCATGATATTAATGTCTGTTGTAGGTTTCATTTGAACATGTTGTAAAACATGTTTTGGAGGATCTACGAGCTATTGCAAAAGGAGAATATGTAGTTCCTTCAACTGAAAAACGTAAGCTTGGGACTATTGTATTCGCTGCAGTTTCATTTGTTGCAGATGAAGTCAAAAGCTTGCTGGACAAGGTTAGTAGTATTTGGTCAAAATTTTGTTATCTGAATTTAAACAACCAAGGCTGAGATGACTTTATTTGATAGTATATATGTGTTTAAGTGTTGATTCAATTCAATATTTTTGGAAGAAATGTGAAGTGTTTTAGTAATTCCTTGCCATTTTTTGGTAACAGATAGCTGATAGTGATTCACGTGCAAAGGGATTTCTCAAGGACAAGGATATCAAAAACACACTGAATAGTGCCCATGTTACCCTTGCCCACAAGAGGGCTCATGGTGTCACTTCAGTTGCTAGTTATGGTGTTTATCGTGGGCAACAAGTTCCCACTAAATTTACAGCACTCTTGTTTTCAGAAAAGCTTGCTGCATTGGAGGCTCAAATCGGTTGCATTGGATCAGAACAGATATCTTCAAAGAATGAGTGGCCTCATGTGACGGTGAGTAAAATAGAAACTTTTCTCTTTGACAAAAGGATTTTGGAAAATATGAAGCTGTACATGTGATAAGAAAAAATATAATTTTGCCCACTAGGATTAAAATTTGTAGTCATTTAAGGAGCTTCGATTAAAAATCTGGAAACAAAACATTCAATTTCTTGCAATGAAAATAATATAACTAAAGGATGGATGAGAGTGTGTTAGATGGGTGGAAAAAAAGAAAAAGAAAAACTGTAGAAGAATTTTGTTTCATAGGAATGGTCAACCATGATTAATTGAAATTAGATGTATATTACAGCCATAGTTAGAAAACTCGAATTACCCAAAAAACTCAAGGGAAAACCTCAGCAACACAAAAAACTGCTTAAATATCATCTGAAACACACAACTTTTTTTGCAAAATTCAATGACAAGATGAATCCAATAAGTACAAAAGTGTTCTCTAGTGATCTGATTGATTTGAATGCAAATGAGTACAAAATCACATCCTCATGTGGAATCCTGATGGCTGATAACCTGATACAATAGATAGGTGACAAAATGAAAATAGTAAATATAAAAGAAAATACATTTTACATCTTTGTATTTCCTGATCTAGTGAAGACTAGGGGAGTTAGAACTAGATGATCTAGTCTCTGGAGTTTTCTATGGCTTATTGCTTGGCATGAAAGGCAGTTGTTCAACCTCCATCTGGTAGTAGATGCTGATGGCAATGACACCTCACCAACCTCATCAATGTCATCCAATCCTACATCTCCTACTGCACCCACCTCCTCCAATGCTTGTGTCTCATAATCAAGAATCTGATCTTCAGTAAACAATGGAGGCTGCTCATCCTGCCTTGTCCAATCATTGTAATGATTTATCTTATCCAAATCAATGGGATCATCTGATTTATCCTCTACCCTTCTTGTGTGTAGCCGAAGGTTGTATTGGACATAAGACAAGGTCATTGAAGTGTATGAGCTGATTTGTTCCTCTTCTTCGTGTGGATGGCTTTAAATTAGTTCCAATTGCGCTCACAATTGAATGTGCTACAAGGTGGCACAAAATGTAGAGGGCTCTTGTTTGGAGATTTGGTGTATTTGTACCCCAATTTGTCCACCAAGACTACAAAAACTAAATATTGAAGAGTTAGAAAACAAAGTCAACATATTTTATCAGATTATCAATATGTAATGTCCCCGTTTTTATACTTAAGGGATTAGCTTGGTTTGGCGACCCTCATAGGCTAATCAGGCGATCAGAGGGGGTCAGATGGTAGAGCCAATGTTGGGATTCCATTTTGGAGGTTCAGTTTATCAGGTCTGCTCTTCGTTCGGATCATTTTGGTCTGTCTACTTACTATTTTTAGTAAGTGGTATTTTGGGTATGGCCAGGATTAGTAGGGTGTCTGCACGGAGTGTCAGATGTCTCAGGATCGAGTTTCAGAGAATCTCCAATTTGAGAGACTTACTATATATAGTAAGTCTATTTTTAGTAGCTGACTATTTTTGGCAGTCGGTTATTTCCGGCAGGGCAGTTGGCGTTGTGGCTTTGGTGTCGGAAATGAGTTTATTTCAGTCAGCAGAATTCAGTGGCTTTTGGTTTTTAAAGTTATCGTTATTAAATTAAATTATTTTAATTTAATAACTTTAATACTTTATAACTTTAATGTTATAAAGTGAAGAGGTCATTTAAAAGCCTTTTTAATGAAAAAAGTGAAATTGTGCTTTTTCCGAAAAAGCTATATATTCTACTCAAAAAAGCACTTTCAATCATCCATTGTTTATTTGATGAAAATTTTATGAAGTCTCTTGGCTGTGGAAATGGCTAGGGTTTGAGGATTGATTCCTCTTCTGGCAATTTGAGCCATTATAAGTTGATGGTGAATTTTGCAGCTGCTAATTCTGAATTAAATTCAATGCTGATATATACTGGATTTATGTGAAATTTATTCTACAGGCTGAAGTTATTCTGGTGAAGTTTTTATTAATTCTCCAGGCAAGATTGAATTGTTCTCAAGAAATTCAATTTGTATTTGCTGAGGTCTGAATTGGTATTGTGAAATCTGCATATCATTATTTGTTGAGGCTGCAATTATTACTAGGCGTCAGAGATACATTCAAGGAGCTATGAAAATTCTAAATCTGGAGTTGGAGTTTGATGTGGAATTTGTGTTATTGAATTCAACAATTGAATTCTGATTTTTATTTGTGGCTGCCACTGATTAATTTTTATGGTTATCGAAAGAGCTGAGAAGAGAAGGATTTTTGCAACTCCTATGTGGTGTAGCTGCAATTCATATTTAATGGGAGACGTTAATGCTTGACAGCAAAATTACATTGCAAATCTGTCAACGTCAAACCAGTATATTTGCACGTGTGTGTGAAGACATTTGCGGCTGCAGTACAGATCGCGCTTCCTATCCAGTAGGGCCGTAAGATCATTCCTTAGGGTCTGCAATCGGTTTATACCAGTCACGTGATGCCTAGTGTTGTGACGTGTTAAATTTCATAAGGTGGCGGTTGTGTTAGAGGACATTGCAGCATACAAAGAAAGATTTGCAAAGAACAGGTGCAAATCGAATTTATTAACTCATGATTATTAAGTAATTTATTGGAATAAGTATGTAAAATTAAGAGAGTTAAATTCAGAATGTTATTTGTCTGAAATTTGATAATTGAAATTGCCGGAATGTTATTAGAATTTACTTTGCATAAATGTGATTGAAAAAAATAGTTGCAGTTGTGTTCAAGTTAACAATAAATATCTAGGAAGAGCTAATTTCGGTTCTTCATAGTGGTATCAGAGCATTTTTCCTGCCATCCTGTGGGGTCTGGATTCATTTTTTATTCAGAGTTTTTTATAAGTGATCAGCACTTCTATTTTCTAGCTATGGATAAATACAGGAGATCTAGTTCGGGGAGTCGTCATTGCAGTAAGGGAAATAGAGCGGAATTAAATGCTATAGTAGAAAGCGTTGAGAGATTGAGATTGCATCAACAGAGATTAGCAGAGAGTTTGTCGGATCCGGCTACAGTAACAGGGCAGCGAGATATATGGTCTCTGCGTTTAGAAGGCTGACATCTAGTTTGCAGGGGAGAAGGCTGGAGTTTTCTCCGACAGTAGTCCACGATGCTGATGTTCCTGCATCTAGTTCAGCACCTGCTATTCCCATTCGTAGTGCTGATGATGGATTTATTGCACCGAAACCAGTGGATGTTTCAGTGCCATTGGTTGACAGCAGTGCTGAGGATCACCAGGTTGAGGCTCCCAGAGCAGTCACTACAGATTGTACAGAGTCAGCTGATGTTGCAGTTATCATTGAGTGTTCAGACTCTTTCATGGAGGGAGTTATTATTGGAGATGTTTATGTCAGCTGTAGTAGTGTTGCTTCAGTTCAGGAGGCAGTTGCTTCCTCAGATAGGACCGAGGCACTTACAGACTCTCTCAGTGGTGAGGTTGGAGATTTGGGCATTACAGCGGGGTCAGATGATGATAGTTCATGCTCCAACATTATTGATGCACAGCCTGACGTTGAGTCATGTGTGCAGAGTCACGTGTCAGCAGTTGAGATTTTAGTAGGAGATGTGGCAATTGATAGTATTGACACATCTGATGACACTTTTGAGGATGCTGTGAGTAGCATTGGAGATGACACCCCCTGTGAGATGTTGGGTGATGACTGCGAGGAGCGTATGAGCTCTGACAGCTCTGAAATTTATGATAGCAGTCGCAGTGTGGGATCAGTACAGGAGAAAGTGGTTTATTCATGTGTTGACGATGTGAGCATGGAGCTTTCTAGTGATGGCACTCAGAATGAGATTGTTGCAACTGATTTGGGCGACAGTTTCATGCCACAGTTTAGTTGATTTACATGACGACATTGAGTCGCGTATGTAGCTAGAGTTAGTAGAGGAGATGCCGATAGATGATGTGTACACTAGCATTGCTGATATCTCCGATGCTGAGAGCGAGGACAATGAGTGTTGTAGTGTTTCTGGCTTTCTATATCTGACCTTGGGTGTTGATTCAGTGTTGTCATTTGGTGATGGTGAGTTCTAGGACTCTGTGTTACAGGGACCCATAGATGAGGATAGGGAAGCTTATGAGTGGCAGGAGTTTGTTTCAGCCAGGGCTTCCATTTCTAGAGAGTGGGTTACTTCGTCAGTGACTCATGTGGATGTATCTCAAGGTCTGGATTATCAGATAGTTGCAGAGGACGAGGAAGCTGGAGATTGTTTTGAGTCAGTTTCGGTAGCAGCTTCCTTGGATTTAGATGAGGATGTGTCTGATGCCTGTACTTAGTTTGTAGAGGTGTACTCAGATGAAAGTACACAGGGAGAGGGTGATATTGAGGGGAGTGTGTTGGTTACAACTTCCTCTCATAGTGTGGACAGTGCATTTGAGGTGGTACATAAGAGGCTTGCTGTGCAGAGTCATCATGTGATCAGCCAGTTACGAGTTGATGAGAGGGATATTTCTTCTACTTTTGAGCATTTTGATGCCGCTCGTCAGTTGCTGGTTGTTTATGGTTGGGGTACTCCTATGATAGATGAGTCCAGCAGTGGTTACCTTTCATTGACAGAGATTCACTCTTTGCGTGAGGCTGTCAAGATTTTGAGACAGAACTATTTACAAATGGTAGCCGACCGAGATCACCTAGTGGAGTGGGGGAGTACAACTTATGAGGCACTGATGGACAAAGGAGGAGGTGAGTGAGCTTACCCAGGAGCTCACAACGACTACTGATGTTTTAGAGGATACTTAGTGGGCTCTTCAGGAGTCGTAGATTCGATTAAAGGAGGTGACCGTGGAGTTGGAGCATTTACGGTCTACACCAGCCCCAGACCCTGTTCGATTGCACATTGAGGTGGTTGGTGGTGAGTTTGCTCCTATAGTTGGTGTTGAGGAACATGATGTGGCTGACACACATGTTCAGGAGATGGGAGCACTTGGTACAGATGAGGTAGGAGTACTAGAGGAGACAGGCTCTCAAGTTGATTTTCTTCCTTTAGCTGGGAGTGAATCTACTTCATCATCTCACTTAGTTGATAGCACGAGACAGTTGGTTGTGCCACATTTGCGGGGGGATCAACTATGGATTGCGGGGGAGCGAGTTGATGCTTCCACGTATAATTTCTACTGCACCGAGTCATTTATGGAGTATCTACTTGAGAGTGCAGACGTGCGTCATAATTTCTTATAGAGTGTTTGAGGGTACTCTCATCCGAGGCTCTTGTGCTATTCGAAGGTTGGTCGGGAAGATTGTGGAGACTCTTTCTACTATGCTTCCCCATAGGGATTTTGAGGTTGGGTTTGTTGAGAGGGTTGCTCAGGTTCCTACCCAGCCTACAATTATGCAGAGTCAGAGATTGGAGCCATATTTTGATTTCCGATTTGGTAACGATGAGCCATTGACAGAGATTGGGGATTCCTATCGGCATTTTATGGTGGGGTACGCTCATCATTTTTCTTTTGACCCACAGGTGGATGATTTGATCTCACGCGGGGGTAAACCGGCTCTAGTAGCTTACCATCCATTATGGGATGGATTGGCACCATCTTTTACAGATGGAAGTGGCAGTTGCAAGTTAGACTACATGCAGTGTCCACACACTCAGGATTGTTTATTAGAGGGCAGAGTTGATAACGGTGATTCAGGCACATTTGGTCATTGTTGTTTTCCCAGTGCAGTTGGGTGTGAGTGCTGGATTGACAGGGACTCAGGTTTCGACAGAGTTGTTTTTTCAGTTGGGTTGAGTTCCGCTAGGTTGTTTTCAGTATCGACATCTACAGTTGGTTTATAGATGTTTTCAGTGGTGTTTGTTCTGTCGATGATGGTTCTTTATTCACAGGAGTTTGGCGAGGATTGGGACATTATTTGTGACCATCCTTGGGATCCAGGTGGTTTATGATGTTGCTTGTTTGTCCTGATTGCTTGAGGACAAGCAATCTTGGGAAGGGAGGACTGTAATGTCCCCATTTTTATAGTTAAGGGTTTAGCTTGGTTTGGCGACCCTCACAGGCTAATCAGGCGATCAAAGGGGGTCAGATGGTAGAGCCAACGTTGGGATTCCATTCTGGAGGTTCAGTTTATCAGGTCTGCTCTTTGTTCGGATCATTTTGGTCTACTTACTGTTTTTAGTAAGTGGTATTTTGGGTATGGCTAGGATTAGTAGGGTGTCTGCACAGAGTGTCAGATGTCTCAGGATTGAGTTTCAGAGAATCTCCAGTTTGAGAGACTTACTATTTATAGTAAGTCTATTTTTAGCAGCTGGCTATTTTTGGCAGTGGGTTATTTCCGGTAAGGCAGTTGGCGTTGTAATGAGTTTATTTCAGTCAGCAGAATTCAGTGGCTTTTGGTTTTTAAAGTTATCGTTATTAAATTAAATTATTTTAATTTAATAACTTTAATACTTTATAACTTTAATATTATAAAGTGAAGAGGTCATTTAAAAGCCTTTTTAATGAAAAAAGTGAAATTGTGCTTTTTCCGAAAAAGCTATATATTCTACTCAAAAAAGCACTTTCAATCATCCATTGTTTATTTGATGAAAATTTTATGAAGTCTCTTGGCTGTGAAAATGGCTAGGGTTTGAGGACTGATTCCTCTTCTGGCAATTTGAGCCATTACAGGTTGATAGTGAATTTTGCAGCTGCTGATTCTGAATTAAATTCAATGCTGATGTATACTGGATTTATGTGAAATTTATTCTACAGGCTGAAGTTATTCTGGTGAAGTTTTTAATTAATTCTCTAGGCAAGATTGAATTGTTCTCAAGAAATTCAATTTGTATTTGCTGAGGTCTGAATTGGTATTGGAAAATCTGCATATCATTATTTGTTGAGGCTGCAATTATTACTAGGCGTCAGAGATACATTCAAGGAGCTGTGAAAGTTCTAAATTTGGAGTTGGAGTTTGATGTGGAATTTGTGTTATTGAATTCAACAATTAAATTCTGATTTTTATTTGTGGCTGCCACTGATTAATTTTTATGGTTATCGAAAGAGCTGAGAAGAGAAGGATTTTCGCAACTCCTATGTGGTGTAGCTGCGATTCATATTTAATGGGAGACGTTAATGCTTGACAGCAAAATTACATTGCAAATCTGTCAACGTCAAACCAGTATATTTGCACGTGTGTGTGAAGACTTTTGCAGCTGCAGTACAGATCGCGCTTCCTATCCAGTAGGGCCGTAAGATCATTCCTTAGGGTCTGCAATCGGTTTATACCAGTCACGTGATGCCTAGTGTTGTGACGTGTTAAATTTCATAAGGTGGTGGTTGTGTTAGAGGACATTGCAGCATACAAAGAAAGATTTGCAAAGAACAAGTGCAAATCGAATTTATTAACTCATGATTATTAAGTAATTTATTGGAATAAGTATGTAAAATTAAGAGAGTTAAATTCAGAATGTTATTTGTCTGAAATTTGATAATTGAAATTGCCGGAATGTTATTAGAATTTACTTTGCATAAATATGATTGAAAAAAATAGTTGCAATTGTTTTCAAGTTAACAATAAATATCTAGGAAGAGCCAATTTCGGTTCTTCACAAGGCTGCTCATCCTGCCTTGTCCAATCATTGTAATGATTTATCTCATCCAAATCAATGGGATCATCTGATTTATCCTCTACCCTTCTTGTGTGTAGCCGAAAGTTGTATTGGACATAAGACAAGGTCATTGAAGTGTATGAGCTGATTTGTTCCTCTTCTTCGTGTGGATGGCTTTAAATTAGTTCCAATTGCGCTCACAACTGAATGTGCTACAAGGTGGCACAAAATGTAGAGGGCTCTTGTTTGGAGATTTGGTGTATTTGTACCCCAATTTGTCCACCAAGACTACAAAAACAAAATATTTAAGAGTTAGAAAACAAAGTCAACATATTTTATCAGATTATCAATAGTTGTAAATTTGAAATTTGTAACTTTTAAGATGCTTGTGAAAGACTCCAAATTTTATGCCTAGCATCTGACTGGTTTGTAAGATATTTGTTTGTATACTTTCTGTTAAATGTGATCAAAACAAAGTATTTTAAACTTTTAGACACAAAACCACATAAAACAAGAAATAGAATAGAGAGAACCAGCATCAACAAGAACACCAAATTTCATGTGGAAAACCCTTTTGTGTGAAAAACCATGACACATCAATAGCTTTCATTAATGAAATTGACACCAACCCAGATTACATAAGTGAGCACCAACTTACAAAGAGCACCAACTCTCAGAGAGCACCATTCCTTCTGGAAGCCCCAACTCCCTTCAGTTGAAGCACCAACTTCAGTTTGAGCACCACCAACTCAAATGCTTTGAAACCATACTTCACCTTCAACATTTCCAACCTCGAGAAAGTCCTAAATATGTCTTGTGACATATGGTGGTTTGTCACAAACATCTGGATCTCATCACCCTCTTGCGAAATATCTTTCACCCACTCTATTTGAGTGGCAATTGCTTCCATCACCAAGTTAAGGGAGTGTACAGTGCATGGTGTCCAAAAAAATGTGCTCATATCTTTGCTCAACCAAAAGCACCTATAGTCTTACAATTTGTTGCATTGTTCATAATCAGTTGGACCATATTTTCATGACCCACCATCTTTATGTACTCAATGAGGATTTTGTAAATGAATTCGCATCTTTGATTTGCCCCTAACAATCATCTGCCCTAAAAAACACTGCACCTATGGGGGACACTGCAATAACATTTATTAATGGATAGTTTTGGCAATCTTTCTATCCATCGAAAACAATAGAAACTCTCGATTCAACCCAAGAATCTCTAATTGATTTTAGTGATGTCTCTACAAAATTCTTCTCTTCACAATAAGGTGGTGGGCACCTTTACATACCCAAGACTTGGAAAACTAGCAGGTGCATTATTCTATGCCGACACCATTTCCTATCAATATGGTGATCTCACCAATATGAGAGGAAGACCATTGGCATAGATGCAATGTGCGATGTGCAATTTCTTCTTTTGTAATATCTCTTGCTTCCATTTTAAGTGCCTTGTCCAATGGACCTCTTTTGAGGGAGAGAATGAGAATTTCTACTTTATCTTGTGTAGAGGGTATTTTCCAAAAGTGATGTTAGGAGACCATTATTGAATTTGCAGATAAAGTCATTGTTTTTTTTCTTTGCGGAAGGATGAGCTCATAGTCTCTCTCTTTCAACCATATTATTAGCTCTTTCTTGTTCTGTAAGATATCCCACTATTCGTTTTGCAAACAGCCCCATTTTATATGGCCCTTCACACATTCTAAACTCTTTCCTAGAGGGGCCAAAAAAGTGAAGTTTCACTAGATAATACAAGCTCATAAAATTGACTTTACACTTGTTACAGTTCCAAAGATATCCCCTACTTCGTAGAAGTTCAATCATTTTGGTTTGTAACCAGAAAGATCCTTCATCAATTTTAAATTTTTGGTTTGCATCCGCACCCACTAAACTTGAACTAGTGGCCATGATTGCAATGTAATTTTGCTATTACAGGAAATTACACAATTTTAAATCAGAAAAAACTAATGAATGCAAGAATACAAGTTCAAACTGAACATCCGAAAATATTATAACAAACAATTAAATTTGTTTCTTCATTTCTTTAATTTTTTTTTTAAACTTGAAAGAATTCATCAAAATCTTGAAAAAAATTGTTAAGAGACTATAGAATAGGGTTAAATGCTTACCTTAGATATTTAAATCTCCTTTGTGCAAGATGTTTGGCACTCCTCGATTGATCCCCTTCAAAAAAAATCAACTTCCCTTCAAATCTCAAAATGAGACAAGAAAGAGTAAAGAGCAAAAAGAAGAGTAAAAATGATTCATTTTTAGGGTGAAATGGCCTCAGATAGGCCATTTTAGGGTTTTGGCATAAAAAAGAACAAAAAAATAGTTTTAATGAGTGCTACGTGCTTTTGTGAGTCCCTCGAGTACACCGTTGGTACACTCGGGTGTACCTAAGCGCGTGCGAGAACACACCCACATTGCTCCCTGTGTGCTTGGAGCACACCCAAGTGTACCCCTGGGCATACCCAAGCCTGGCCCAAGTGCATAAGGCAGAAGTTGCGTACCTTGCAACTAATATATATATATATATATATATATATATATATATATATATATTTTGTTTTCTTACCTGTGTACTTGAATCCGTATTCCATACCCATACCTAAATCAGCAACTTAGTTTATCCAAATGACAACATTCAACTTCAAATATGCAAGCTTCTATTCATTGGCAAAAACTTTCAACAATATAATCTCAGATAGAGAAAAGCATTTAAGAATAGTATGGCTTCTCTCAAAGTGATGGGAGGAAAAATGTTTCCTGTCATAATTTTTAAAATTTTGAGTATGACCGATCTACACAATGCAAATTTCATATATATTTTGTGCAATCCACATATTGTTTCGTTTTTTTGTATATTACATGAGCTTTGGACAAGTTGACATGTCCACTAGGTGTCGTAGAAACTTAAAACTTATAGTGCCTCAGGTTATCAACAAGCCCCTTTCTATGGCTTCTAATGAGACTCTTTAGCCACATCATGATTCTTATAATATTTTTGGCCCGTGACAAAGGTTATGCGCTTCCTTTATTGCATTGTGGAGTAAGTGTGGACCATGTCATCAAATTTATAAACATAGCTCACATTTGGAAACAGTAAATCAATATGTGGCTTCTATTGTTAATGAACATATTATCACAATGGTAGATTTTGAACTTCAATAGCAGTCTTGCAAGTGGACAACATTGCCATGACCATTGTTTATACTTGGCTCTCATCTTGGTTAGAGTATTTGCTAAAACACATGTTTGGACCTCAAAATAACACATTTGAAAAGAGTGGAAATCCCAAATGTATAGCAGTATCCTTACAAGAAAGAAAAAAAGACCTCAAAAGATTGTTTTTAATATTAATCAGCAGCAAAAACTAGGGTGCTGACCCTTAAAAGACTACTGCCCAAGGGCATACAGACACAACACATTAGCAACAGATAAACATCAAAAGCATCCTAGAACAAGACTAATAAAGTAGATAAACGTAGGCCACAATTCAATAGCCTATAAGCATGAAAGTTACCACCATAGTACAAAGTAGTACCAACCATAGGAGAACAAGCTAAAAACGTAAAAAAATCCTACTGGTGCAGTTGAAGCCATAGCACAACCATTTAGAGTTCAAAAAGCTGCGTAGGCTAAAAGTAAATATACATAGAAAAGTCCTAGAGGGGTATGGGATCAGATCCCAACTAAACCTTATGAGAAAATTTGATATCGCAACCCTACTAATACAACACATGAGACCAATCATTTGTGAGGAATTTAAACAAGTCCTTGTAATTTTCTTCATCCTGTTCATCTTCGCCAAGAATCTTGCATTGCAACAAGCAGAGAGAGGTTGCAGAGTTGTGCATCACTTGAAGACTGAATCCAGAAATGCTTCCTAGTTTTCTTTCTACTTCACTCACTTTACTTTTCAGACCGTCAACTTTTCTTTGCAAGTTGGCCAAGTTTGAGGCCGAAGCCACGTCCAAGCTAGACAGAATTGGGTTCTCCTCAATTGGCGGCATGTCAATACTAGGATCTACAGGTCCCTCCACTTTATCAGAAGTATGGATTGAGCTATTGGAGGTATCATCAGTCTCCAAATCATTATCATCTATGTTCTTTTTTTCTCACTCCTCTTTTTAGTTGCCTGGTTCCCCTATTTTGTGTCTTCCTCAAAATCATAGTCTTCAAGTAGCCTTTTTACTTTTTTTGCAGATCTATTGGCTAGTTTGTTGGATCTTCGAGGGGTAGTATGCTCCTCCACCTCTCCTCTTTGCTATCACTATTTACCTCCTAAACAAAGAATTTGACTTTTTTGAGAGAAGGGTTTTTGTCTTTTCTCTTGGAGGTAGACATTGAAGAGTCTTTTCCTTTTGGGCCAGCCTCAAGGGCAGCAGCATCAAAGTTAAAAATTTCTGGGGTGCTCAAACGAGATGCAATTTTACTTGGCCCCGGATTTTTAATACCTTTCTTCTTGTTTTGGTCAAGCATGTCAACAATATTAGGTGGTAGGGGCGGAGGGGGAATTGTGACACAGGGGCGTCATAGATAATAATAGGGTTAGGAGGGAAGAGAGCCAAATGAAAGTTATAAAGCTTAAAAATAAGGCCCTGATGCAGGCAAGTTGGTTGTTTATCCTAGAGGACACTTTCCTTAACCTGAAGTACAGAGCTTTCGAGAGAATTTAAAAAGAAAAACGAAAAAAAAATGATTTCATGATTCTTAAAGTGATTAAAAAGCGGCATATGATAATAATAGTAAACCTTACAATGACCTTCCAGTGTAAAGTACCTCATGATCATAAAGAGACCTCCCAAGAAGGGGGAAGCTTAGCCCTATTGTATTTGAACCAATTCTTAACCAGAACTTGCCTGCCCTTAAAGGACTTGCTTAAATTGTCATTGTCAACTATTCAGCTAGTCTTTTTCCATTTCCTACCCTTTGTAGATAACCCAGTGGCCTTAGCGATGACCTCTTTGCTGATTTCAAAGGAAATGCCCCCAACCGAAACCTTCCTGTTATCCCAAGAGCTAGCGAATTGGGTAGACAGGCCCTCATCTAATCCATTAATAGAAAGTCGGCAACCCCCTCTCTTGCAAATATGTCATACTATTGGTTCATTCTTGAAATCATCTGATTTCCCTGGCTTGATGTGGTTGTGGTCACCCCCCATAACTATAATAGAATACACATGGTAGTCAACTTTGAGATGAAACCTGCAACTCTTGATATAGCAAGAGGAATTTGCCATTATCACAAAACGATTTGAAGGCAAGGAAAATGCCTGTCTATCTGGTTGGGTGAAATAATTTAACCATCCTCCCAAGGAATTAGACTCATGCGAGCTACATTTTTCCACAAGCAAGGGACTTTTTAATACGACACATAAAGGGTATCCATCATTACGCAAGGGGTAATGATAAATGCAAATTTTGCCACTCTTATTTATCACGTAATGCCATCTCATGATTTTGAGGTACTCTTTGAGATTAATGTAATCAACGTGATTACCTAGGGGCCGCCTAGGCAAACTACTACCCCATAAATAGTAATTAATGCCCTCTTGGACAATGTCTCTCCATGAATCAATGCCCTCTTGCCACATCATCAATTCCATATTGAAATTCAAACTATTTTGATACGTTCCCCACTCTCACTTAGTACTTAATAGGTAGGGGTTGTGGGTTACCCAACACCCTAAAGCACAAAGGAGA
This sequence comes from Chamaecyparis obtusa, assembly GCA_027943335.1. NCBI lineage: Eukaryota > Viridiplantae > Streptophyta > Pinopsida > Cupressales > Cupressaceae > Chamaecyparis > Chamaecyparis obtusa. The sequence goes on from BSBK01006692.1 coordinate 586,548, forward strand.
CAACACTTCCAAAATAGGGTGTTATATGTCATCTCCCTTGGATTTTGAATGCTCCATTCAAGAGAGTTTGGACGTCATCTGGGAGAGAAATAGGGTTTTGTGAACACCTCAACCCCTCCAGTTGTAGCCTTTTGTAGCAAGAGAGTCCGCAACCATGTTGCCCTCCCTGTAAACATAGTTGATATCAAAAGTCAAATCCCAACAGGAGCCTGTGAACATCACCTAGGATGCCTTCTACGGACTAGTTGATCTTGGACATCCCTTTGATAGCATCGATGATAAGCTTGGAATCCCCTTCAATTGAAAGTGTTCCAATTCCAATGGAGAGTACAATCTTGAGGCCCCATAAAAGGCCCATTCCCTCAACTTGGTTATTCGTATATCTGGGCAAAGCGCCACTATAGGCTGCAACAAACTTCCCAAAGTCATTTCTGATCACTCCTTCCGCAGCATCTAAACCCTAAGATTGCTTTCTACCATCAAAGTTTAGTTTGGACGAGCTTGGGCAAGTGGGGTCCAATTTGTGTTTTTCATTTTGAGTTTTTTGGATGGGTCAAACTTCCCAAAGGAGTCCTAGAAACCCCAATTCCTTGCAATTTGGCAATCACAGAGGGAGGGAGGAATGGGTGGACAAGGCCACTTAGTGAAACTTAAATTTTCTAACAACGTCTTGTGGAAAATACCAAAGACCACATCTGGCAAGCATTTCTTTTCATGGAAGATCTTGTTGTTCCTTCCTTCCAAATTGCCCAACCAAGATGTGGAGAAATTTGCCACCACAATTGTCTGATATTGGGATTGAAGGAGGTCTCTTCCCAGTTAGAGGCAATTTGTTGAACATCCCTATTCATCACCTAGTTGATTTGTAGTAAATGCAATACTTTCTACCACAACTCCCTTGCAAAGGGGCAGTGTATGAGCAAATTGAAAAGCGAAAAATGCTGAGAGGGGGAGGGGGTGAATTAGTATTTTAAAAACTTTAGAGCAGAGAAAACAAATCTAAGGCACACTTGCAAACATAGAAAGGAGACACAAGCTTTTATCACGTGGAAAACCCAAGACGGGTTAAAAAACCACAGCTCTACTAATCAGCTGGGCAACAACCCCTTCTTACAAAGAGCTACAACTCTTACAGTTACACTTCAGAACAGGCTCCAACCTGTCTTGTAAGGCTACAACCTTACCTAGAGAAAATTTGAACAAAATGAGACCAAATAAATTCTGTCTTTATTGAAATGTGAGGACTCGTGACTATAAAAGACTCAAAGCAAGTAGATGTATTCTAAGTCTCCTCTCAAGACTGCTCCCCCATAAAACTGTCCGTCATACTCTACTGAAATCGAACATTCACTTAATTATTGATTCAGTTTTTTTTTTTTTTTAAAAATTATCTCTGCATCTCGATCTCTGTCATTTTTGAAAATCCATCTACCTCCCTTTTAATGTTTCACTGTGAGTTCCCCTATTTTGTGTGCTTTGCCTTCGTAAATTTTATCACCTCACTGCCTTCTCAATCAATCCCTGCTAGTCTGCAACTCTAATTCGCTGTGTATATCTTTCCAATGTCTTGCTTCTCAAAAAACCATTTTACGCAATGTGCCTTTTCTGGAAGAACTCGTGTTACACCTGTAGACTCCCCCTTTTTGAGCGTCTATGTTCTACGCTGATGAGTAATGTCATCGAGCTATCAATGTATCAGTCTATACAGATAAGTCTGGTCCTTTTTCTTTTACGGGAGTTTCCTCAAGTTTTTGTTCGAATGAGGATGCCTATATTTTTTAATCACACGCATTGCTCAGCTCCTTGTTCGAATGATAATTCTCCTTTTTATACCTTATGCACATCTGGTTATACTTCACGGCTGTTTGAACTGTGTGTTCGACTTTTGATGCACCCGCTTTCTTACCGTAACCTACTATCCTTTCACACCCGTTCACGGGATTAAACACCTCCCTCACTGATTTACGCACTGCTCCAGTTTTGATATGAATGCTGTTATCTTACTATTGAGGAAGTGTCACCGTATTTTCAATTTTCGGAACTCCGAAAAAATTCTTCTATATCGCCCTTTTTAGCAACTTCCAACTAACGTATATTTCAGGGTCTCACTGCGAAATGCTCATCATTCCTTTTTAATCGCGAGGAAGTAGTGTAACAGTTTGAAGTTGTCGCAGTTGAGAGACCATCGACAGTCTACTGGTGTTTTGCGCAACGTGTTTTGGCACTGTCAAAATGCTTCATATCACTTGCTCAAAGTGACCCGTCCATTCTAAGTTGCCATTCATTTTGGACCCACACGCAAAAGGAATACGCACAACTGTATATATTTCCTTCACCAACGCTTGGTCATGCTCGAGGACTTATAATTCTGAAAGATGCATTAGCATCATTAGTAGGTTACTCTCACACGGAAACAAAAACTGTTACTGGTCGTTAATGACACGAAACTCGACACATGTCCAAAACTTGGACATAGGAAACCGAAAGAAGGAAAAATGCCCAGTCCTACTTGGATTTTGAGCAACTGAGGTAGAGCCAGCAATATGCATGAACAGGGACGTTATGCCAGAGCCATGCATCTAAACCGAGAATAGACAAGAGATCTTCTAACCAACAAATACAACCGCCCACGCATACACTCAGCATTCTGAGACGAGCAGTTGACAGTTTGAGTGTGAGGAACACACGATGACAACCAAAACTCAGATGACAAAAACAACGTAACAATTGGTATGAGAGCATTGATACCAATCACCCCCTCAGCACCAACTGAGCCTTCAGCACCCATTGAAAGGAGACTCAAACCTATGACCCAAGGCTCTGATACCAATTGTAGGAATCATTTACCGTTGCACCAAAAGCTCGAACTATCAATGCCCGATACAAATGCCACTAAGCCATGTCACGAATCTCCAAGGAGGCAGTTAAGCCATGTCACGAATCTCCAAGGAGGTGCTGACCACCAAGTCAACACAAATGGTTAACTGACTCTTCATTCTGTTTATAGAGGAAATAGTGGTTTGGCAACTAGAACCCACCTTTGATGAGATTGTCCTAAGTAAGAATTTTCTCATTAATAACCCCCCACCAAGAAAAGTTGATCTTAGGGATTAGTTGGGAGTTCTAGACCTTTTTCCATAGCTTATCCTGGCCACCATCATGCATAAGCATAAGACAGGCAGATCTCACCATGAATTCACCACTGGCATTATTTCTCCAAACAAAGCTATCCTCCCTCAAGAACATTGGAATTTTCTCCTCCCCAAGTCTCCTTTGTAAGTGCAATGCTAGAGGCATTGGTTGTTGAAGGCCAAGATCTAGACTTGTCCATGTAGTTCTCTACCCAGATCTCAAATGACCGTTTAGCAAGCTCGCAGAGGTCACTGTAGTGTCCTTAATTAGGTTAATAACTAGGAACATTATTCGTATACTCAGGGATCGGATATCTCAACTGTCAGCCATAATCTATTTAAGGACATCATTTGATTGTCAACCCAGGGACGTTAGACTTGAAATGGGTCCGCAAAGTATATGCACTAACCACCTATTTCATACATGTGTTCCTACTAGAAAATACCATGCTGGAATTGAAATTGCTGGAAGTAAACTTCAACTAACAATGACTTCTTACAATAACAACTAAACTCAGTTTTGAGGACAGGAATTACTTTGTCCCTAGTGGCTGCAGGAACAATTGATAGTTCTGTAATTTTGTCAGCTGCAGGAACAGTCATGCTGAAGTTCTATGAAAATGAAGTACAACTATCCTAACTGCAAAAATGGAAAAGATAAACAACTTCCCTAAGTGGGCCCCCTTAGGTGGTGCCTCAAGTACACAATAGATTAAACTGCAAACTTCATGAAAAGATTTCATTGAATTGAAACTGAAAAGTACATGCTCACAACTTGCAACTATATTATTTGCAACTAAAACTAATACAATTCTGATCTTTGAGCTACTTCTCTGAAGGAGAACGTAGCTATTTATTCAAATCTGAAACTTAACAACTAACTAACTTCTCCATAAAAATGGAAAACCTTTAATACAACTTGACCTTTTCAATTAAGGAAATGGATAGAAGAGAGCAAACTAAGTCAAATCAGTTTGAAGGAACTAATGCTCCACTATCCTAGATTTGCGTATCGTGAAGGTGTCTTCGGCTAGATTCCTGGAATGCTCTCCTTGCATGGTGGATAATTCCTCAATTGTCTCCTTATTCCCTACTGCTGAACCGGTCTTCTTGAAACAGTCCATGATGATCTAGTGGAGCTAAATCTTCTCCTTTAGACTTGGTACCTGCAATAAGTAATAGCTATACCTGCAGCAAGGGGTCATCTCAACACATTTAACTCATTAATGATCCATTATCCCATTCATACATTCATTAGCTATTAATTGTAAACAAACAATATTTCACATATGGCTGCATGAAGGTAATCAGTAATGGCCGCAGGAGAGGTATATCATCTTATAAAATCAAAGGCACACATCTCTCATCAAACTGATAAAATATAAAGCAATAACCATGGAAATATCATCAAGACTTATCATATTATGTTTGTTATATTAAGCAGAAAAGTCGATATATATAACTTCCACAATTACTACTTAATGTATGTTTCAGCATAACTAAAGATATAAAGATGTTTTAAACATAACCCAAAACATGCAAAAAACTGGGCTCATCAGTCACGAAAGGCTAGAAGTGAAGAAAGGGGTGAGTCATCAAGCCAACTATCTTTCCAAAAACGAACTGTCAAACTGTCACAAATCCACCATTTCAAACCTTGAAGTAGCACTAATCTGCAATTGAGGATACTGTTCCATATTTTGGACCCTGTGGGGAGCCCTTTCATGTCCAAGAAACGATGAAATCTTTCCTTTTAAGTATTTAGCAGACATAATATCACACTAATTTGCTTTATGTCTGGCAAGGTTCCAACCAACCATAGCAAGAAGAGCCTTGTTGAGGTGAGGGATTATCCTATCACACAAATAGATTTTGGCTGGCAAACTGAATCCCATTTAACCAAAGCCATCCGCTTCTCTTCCATTCCAGATTAAAGGAAGTTTCTCTGAATTCTCTCCAGTTTATCAGCCCAATTATTAGCGATTTTAAAGAGTGAAATCAAGTAGACAGGGATCCCCTGAAGAGACTGTTTGAGAAGTTGCAACTTACTTGCACTACTTTGGAATTTGCCTTTCCATCCAGCCAACTTGTGTTGCATTCTTTCTAGAATTATGTTCCAAAATGAGTTTGACACCTCTTTGACTGTGAGTGGCAACCCGAGGTAAGTATTAGGCAGCTCAGCACACTGGCATCCAATAATATTCTTGACTTTGTTTTGTTGGGAGTGATGTGTGTTAAAAAATATGATTTTGTTTTTAACATAATTGATACTTTGCCCTGACACAAATGCATATTGGTTGAGGAGGCATCTCCATATTCTAGCTTTGAGCACTAACACAGTACCAAAAAGGATTGTATCATCTACAAACTATTGTAGGACCATAGGGGGTAATGTAGAAGCAGGGCACAGCCCAAGAGGTTTCTTCTTAGTTATCATACGCAGAAAGTTTCTTTTTAAAACCTTTGTCAGCATAATAAACATATAAGGGGACAGAGGGCCCCCTTGCCTAATGCCTCTAGCAATGCCAAAAAAATCCTTGGGGACACCATTGGCCAAGACAGAATAATGGATAGTGATAACACATTCCTTGATCACACATTCCTTGATCAAAGCAATCACCTTCTTATCAAAACTAAATATTTCAAGCACTTTGAAGAGGAAATCCCATTTGACTCTATCATAAGCTTTGGATGTGTCCAACTTGAGAGCCATTCTTGAAAGCCTGCATTTCTCAATGGAGTGGAAGACTTTATGAGTAGTAATAGCTTCATTGAGGATTTGTCTGCTGGGGACAAAACCATTTTGGTTGCAATTAATGAGATTGTCGAGCAATGGTTTAATCCTATTGACAAGGACTTTAGAAAAGATTTTATAGACCGTATTACAAAGGCTTAATGGCTTGAAATCATGGAGAGAGAGTGGCTCTTGGATTTTAGGAATCAAGGTAATGAAAGAGCAATTCAATTCTTTTAGAAGCATACCCATTCTGAAGAAGTCTCTAGTAGATGCAATCACATCAGGGCCCACTATATCTTAGAAATCCTAAAAGAAAGCAGGGGGGAACAATCCGGGCCTAGGGCCTTGAAACCACCCATAGAGAAGGTAGCAGTCCTCACTTCCTCCCTTGTGATTGGGGCCATGAGTTGCGCATTGTCATTGCTAGAAGCAGTCCTCGGGAGGCAGTCCAACAATTGTGCTTCTAAAGCAGTGTCAATAGTACAACTATTGTCCCTAAAGGCCTTATAGAAGAAATCGGAGGCCAAGAGACCCAACTTTGTGTCCTCCAAAACGACCCCATTATGTTCATCTCCGAGGCTAAGGATGGTGTTTCTTTTCTCATGGGTGCAAGCTGAGCGGTGAAAGATGGCCGAGTTTTTGTCGCCTTCCTTTAACCATTGTACTCTGGACCTTTGTTTCTAGAATATTTCCTCCCTATTTAGGATGCATTTCTAATTAGCCCTCAGGGCCTCCTCTCTTGCCTATGTTGTTACTAAGAGGTCACCTCTGGCCATTTGCTCTTGGATAGAAACCAACTTCATGCTAATTTCTTTTTCCTGTTAAAAGATGTTCCCAAATGTGAACTTGTTCCATCCCTTCACATTTCTTATAATATTTAATTTTTTAATCTCCCGAAACATAGGGGTTGCTATCACTGGCGAGACCTAGCAAGCTTTGACACAAGAATGAAAATCAAGGTGAGTGCCCCACATAATTTCATAGTGAAAGGGACTATGTCCCTTTTGCAGCCTATTTTTCCAGTCCAACAAGAGTGAATTATGGCTAGACACTGTTCGGGGAAGAGTAGTCAAGAAGGAATTAAATCCTATATCCCAGTTGGAAGACTAGATGAATCTATCAAATCTCACCTGAATGAAGTGCAAACCTTTCCTATAGTTAGACCAGGTGAACAAATGTCCCGTAAGATCAATATCAACCAGGCCTGTTTCGTTAATGAATTCTGATAAGTCAACCATACTATCTTTATAGTCTTCAAGGCCACCATCTTTTCCAAGGGGCAAAGTGGGGAGTTCAAGTCACCCACAAGGAGCCAATATGAGGTGATGGATTGCTGCATAAGGAATGCAATCTCATTCCAATCCTTTTTTTTGCTAGTGCGTGAGTTGGGTGCATAAACATTAACCATGAACCAAGCCATACCTTCAGAATTGAACCTGGTAACCAAAATGTTCTGATTAGAACAGTTCAAAACCCTTGACAATACCACTAGAGGCACCATTGGCTTCCATTATATAAAATTGTCATACTGGCCACAGAACCCTCACAAAGGTGCTGAAAGATTATTTTGTCATTTTTACTTCCTGGAGGAGAAGAATATCAATACCATTTTCCAAAATACAATTCTTGAGAGCAGATTGTTTGTAGGGGCCATTCAGCCCCCTCATGTTCGATGAAAGGAACCTCATTTCTTTGTCTTGGTTGCAGAGTCTAGGGTCCTCTGCCTACCATTGGTGATTTCCCTTGTTACCTCCCTTTGCCTTGCAACATGCTCTGAGGGTCGAGCAACCTTCATATCAGTGCCCACATCCACCTTCATGTTTTTCTTTTTCTTTTTTCTGGATCATCCAATCATCATCGCCCACCATAGTACTAGTAGACGCTCCTGGTGATGAGAAGCTCTTGCTCACAAGTGGGGGAGGGTGAGCAGTGGTTTGGGTGAAACACTGTTCTCCTTAGGGGAGGCAATGCAATCCCCGTTTGCGATACAGTTTGTTATGAAGAAAATCAAGAAGTATAAGCAAACTTTATTAAATACAAAGCTGTGTGCGTCTTCTAACGTGCTTTTTTATAGATTTTAGAATATGGAGGACTATAATATCCCCTTAGGTGATGCCATAGCTGCATTAGAGGCAAGACTTATAAGTTGTATTACAAAAAAAATGAAGAAACTAAGAGGATTTTAGCAACTTGCTATTTGGAGAGTTTGCTTTTGTTATATTTAAAGCTGTTATTTTGAAAGATTCAAGTAAAACATGCATTACTCTAGAAGGATTTTAACAACAATTGATGTATCTAAAAGTATCAAACCCCTGCATCTATGTATAATGCCCTCATTTTGGGGTGAAATTGTTTTTGTTTTAAATGATAATACCTTTATAATGACATTTATAATTCATTGTACATCAATGTCCAACAGTTCTTGAACTTTACTAGTCAATCTTGGAAGAAATCTGTATATTTTAATTTTTGAATCGTACTGACCAAAACATTTTGTTGCCATCAGATTTGGGCTGGAGCCGGTGCCACTCCTAAAGAGGCAAACTTATTGCCCCGACTGGTTTCCCAGGGTCATGCAATTCGTGTTGATTTCAAAGAGCCATTCTCATTGACAGGCACAGTGGATTTCTTTTGAATCATTTGATTTATTTATCAAGAGGGAGGATCACACAAATTTGATTGAGAAAGAGCAAGAAGTCTAGTTTATCTCTTAATTTTTTGAATTAATTAAAATGTTATCTCCCGCCAAGATTTTGTAGATTAGGTTGATTCATTGAGCCATTTTGAGAAAATGAAAACAAAATTGTTCCTTGCAGTCTGTTTAGAAGTAGCATTTCTTCTATATGTGAAGAAGGTAATATGTTGTATTTGGCCTTTGGGATGATTGAGATATTCAATTGGAAATATCGTGGGAAATTCTTTATATGTTGGTGTCACAATGAATTGTTTAACATCACATTTTTTTTCATTCTATGGAAAAGTTGAAAGAATGCAGTAATCTGCTGCATTTAGTCTTGAGATAGAAGTTTCTTATGAGCACTGAACTGTCTACTCTACTCTATGTGACCATTGAATTAATATATGTTAACCTGCTATCCTATGCTGAGTTGATGTCCTAATTTGTGTCAAATTTGTCGAATCAAACTCGTTCCAATTGAAAATATTAAATATGTATTATTTAGCCGTAATCATAAATGCCAAATTGATCAGTATTGGAAGTTTATCCACCATCAGCTTTCCTGGGAATCCGTGCACAGATAATCATGTGGTTAATTAGGTATTGATAGCAGCAGTGCAGGTTTCATAAGAGTCGTCACAAGCATAAAATATTTTTCTAGAACTTAACTGCATGCCTAAGATTTTTTTTATGGCACTAATGATTCCAAGGAGTTTTGATTGATTTCACAGGCATTTGTTTAATTCATCTGTGTCGGTATCATGTGCTTTTTCCTTTGTTACCCTGGGTTCAAAACGGGGACAGGGGGACAGGGAAACGGGTTTCTAGGACGGATTTTTTTCCGGAGCAGGGGATGGCAGGGGACAGCAGTGGGGATGACTATAAAAATAGGGAAATTTTAAAATATATAGGCAAATTTTAAATCATGTTTATCTACATTATTGAACCTTAACATATAATGTTTATTAAATAATTTAAATTGTGAGTTCACTTGATAGTAGTGTTAGTTTTATGTCATTTGATGACAAGTATGTGCAAGTCTAATCTGGCTATTTTCAAAGACAATCAGCGTATCTTTCAGCATGTGCCTGGAGTATGTTTGTCTAATTACACGTGTGTTGAGTTTTGGATAAAACAAATTCTGTTGCTGCTACAGGTGTCGAGGTTTCTTATTTTTGTCTGATATGTGGATAAAACAAACAAAATCAGAGATGCCCGCAAACATCAAAAATATATTTGTTTAAACATTGCAGCATTGGCAGTCTACGGAAATTGGTTAAATATGCCACGGTTTGTATGATGTTACACGTTTTTTAAAAAGACGGGTTTCTGTATTATTACCGTTCCAGGTGTGATTCGATATAGAGGTGGTGGCAAATATGTGATGACAGGTGGTTTTAAAAAAAAAAAGACGTCTGTCCCAGACAGATTCGATATTGAGTTTTTTTCATGTGTTTAAAAAAAACTGAACTTGTGTAACCGAATCATATACAGCTGGGCGTGTTCTCTTTTGGAGCGTCTGAAGTCTGAAAAGTGAAATGATGCACGTCAGGCATCTTGAGCGGTTAAAAACTGTAGCAAAACGCCTTTGATTATATACGTGGTGAGTCACGGGATTCCAAAAAATAGGACCACGTGCGATCAAAGAAGGGGGAAGCATTTTTTGAATTCAACCTGGAAATGCGTATGCAGTTGGTGTCGAAAAGAATATTGAGTCGAGAGGTAACTGTTAACAGAAGTGTCTAGTGTCCGTTTCATAAGGCGACTGAGATAATCACGGGAGGATATTTTTGCGAACTGGGTGAATGAAAAATCATGTGCTTAGAAGAATATGATTGGAAGGCAAAAGGAGTGGTCGGGTTTCAAGTCGAACAGGGTATCGCATGAGAGAAAGTGCATTCACGAGACACCATTTGAGTAAGGTTATGCTGTGTTGCCGTCAAGCATTGGGTGTGATTGTCAAGAAAAAGCTCTGAACTTTAAAAGGCCGAGAGTTTATATGCTTAAAAAGGGGATTTTCACAAGAAGAACAAAAACGACACTGCAATTAACATCTTTGGTGAAACTAAGTCGCAGGTGCTATAGCATTTTTTTGTTGTTAGTTGGTTATCGACTGAATTGAGGTGTATCTAGTGGCAAGATAAGTTTGAACACAAAAGTATTGGAGGTTGCAGATAAAGTGATTTTGAATAATTAAAATGCAGAGAAAAAGATACATAATGCGATAAAACAGTTGGGTCTAAAATGCGAGGACTGCTAGATTCCATAAGGGAGTACAAGCGTTAGGAGTAAGGAGTTGAAAGATACTATACTGTGATATTGTATGAGCAGTGCAGAAAAATACGACTTGGAGAACAGTCTTTTACATCTGATGGAAGTGTACAATAAAGTGAAAACGTTTAGCTGGGAGTGATACAAGTATGAAGCTACAATCAAAATAACATCATTGTATTGGGACTACAATGTGACACTGAGAGGTACAGTTTGAAAGTAGTAGGAGGAAAGTTTCTTTTGTCTTTGGGAAGGACAGTTTGTGGGGGAGCATATTTGAGAGTTAATTCAGATTACACCCATTTTCTCTGAAGTTTTTAATCACTGGTCTTTACATCTTAGTAAAGGCATAGATATTTATCTTCTTGTTGTAATTCTAATATTTTTTTGTAATGAGGTTGTAGCCTTATAGGTGACTGGTTGGAGCCAGGTCTGATTGGATTTAAGGAGAGTTGCAGCTCTCAGATTGTAACTGGGTTGTTGCCCTTTGGATAGTGATGCCGTGGTTTTTCTCGCTTTGGGTTTCCACGAGATAATTTGTGTGTGTTGTCTCCTTGTTTCATGTTCTCTATTTTTGAGTTTGAAAATTAAGAATTTATGATTATACTGATTCACCCCCTCCCCCTCTCAATATAATTCGGTTTTCAATTGGTATCAGAGCAGGTTGCTCTCTTCTAGTGCTTAAAAGCTTGAGAGCTTGGTCTTTGTGTTCAAGATGAGTGCTCCTGAAGGTCTAGCAACAAATAGAGCTCCTCTTTTTGATGGAAATAATTTTGCTTTTTGGAGTGTTAGAATGAAGACTTATATTATGTCACTTGGCTGCGATGTGTATCTCAATCTTGAGAATGACTATAAAATCCCTGCTAATCCTCCAAAAGATGCTGATGAGAAGAAAGATTTTGAAAACAATGCTAAGGCTATGAATGCTATCTTATGTGGTCTAACTGAAGCCGAGTTTGTAAAGGTCATGCATTGCAAATCAGCTAAAGAAATCTGGGATAAATTACAGAATGCTTATCACGGTGATGACAAGGTAAGGAAAGCCAAAGTTCAAACACACAGGGCAGTTTTTGAGGGTCTTCAAATGAAGGACAGCGAAAACATAGCTGCATATTTTCTACGGGTTGATGAAGTTGTGAATGCCTTGAGAGGTTTAGGTGAGGATGTTGAAGAGAAGACGGTTGCGCAAAAGATTCTTAAATCTCTTCCTATGAGACTTGATGCTAAAGTCTCTGTTGTAGAAGAAATGTCTGATTTAGATTATCTTACGGTTGATAAACTTCATGGCATCTTGACTACTTATGAAATGAGGACTACAGTTGAAGGGTCTTCTAAATCTGAATCAGCATTCAAAGCTTCAAAGAAATGCAAGGATAAAGAGACAAGTCTTAGTGAAGGCTCAGATGAGGACTCTAATGAGGAACTTGCCTATCTCATTAGAAAGCTGAAAAAAGGTTTTAACAAAAACAGAGGGAGGACTAGTTTGAAATGTTTTAACTGTGGTACGGCTGGTCATTTTGCTTCTAAGTGTCCATTTTATAAAGATGAGGACAACAATGATGAAAAGAAAGTAAAGTACAGAAAGTCTAAAAGGTTTACTAAGAAAAATTGGAAGTCCAGTAAAGGTAAGAAAGTGCTACTCTCAAGAAATGACAGCGATGACTCTTCAAGCAATGAGAGTGATTCTAGAGTAAGTGAAGTTATGTTTATGGCTATAGATGATGTTGTTATTGAAGATGTTAGTTCTGATGACATTGGTGATGCTGAAGATGATGATGTTGACCTTGAGCTTGAATTGATTTCAGCTCTCTCTGAAATTAAAAAATTGAAAAAGAAAAATCAGAATCTTGTTGATCTTCTTCAAGTAGAAAGTGTTGAGAAACTGAAGTTGGCTACATCTCTCAAGGAAGCTGAAAATCAGCTTATTGATATTAAAATTCAGATTGAAGAGACTAAGAAAATACATGAAGGTTTAGAAAATCAGATTCATATAAAAGAGGAAAACATTACTAAATTGGAAGCTGAAATCGTCACACTTAGAAACATTGGAAAAACATCTATGCTATCAAATGAAGAATTGACTTTCAGCAAAGGTAAAGCCACGTTGGATGAAGTTCTTGGCTCACAAAGACCTACCAAGGATAGAAGAGGTGTTGGTTTGCAATCTGATCCAAACTCTTCATCATCGGATAATATTCAGCCTACTACTTCTAAGGTAAACAAGCCCTTTTTCTATGGTTATTGCTTCACTTGTAATTATTTTGGACATAGAGTTGCTGAATGTAGAACTATACCCTACAAGAATTATTATCAGCATGAAAGAAATAGATTTAGGAGGTATAATCTGATTTGTTACAGCTGCAATAGATATGGACACACCTCTAGATTTTGTAATAGCTTCCATGCAAATTCGGTTTATAATTGTGAGCCTAATAGAAGAGCTAGAGTGACTAAGGTTTGGAAGGAAAAAGGTTCAAGAGACTCCTCTCAAAGCTCTTGTTGTACAAACAGCCTTTCTAGCTAGCAATGAAAAAGACATTTGGTATGTTGATAGTGGCTGTTCACGACACATGACATGTGACTTGAAAAAGTTTCATTCTCTTAAGAAGATGAATGGAGGTAAAGTAAGATTTAGTGGTGGTTCATCCGCTAAAGTTGTTGGTATAGGTACAGTTTTGATTAACAATGATGAGACTATTGTTGAGAATGTTTTTTATGTAGAAGGGTTGAAGCATAATTTACTAAGTGTGAGTCAATTATGTGATCAAGGTTATGATCTCAGCTTTAATTCAAATGCTTGTTTGATTAAAAAGGGGACTGATATTATGGCTAAAGCAACCAGGGCTGCAAATAACATTTACATTCTTGATGATTCTAATGTTGAGTCTTGTTGTTTAAGCAAGGTTGATGATGTTTGGCTTTGGCACAAGCGCTTTGGACATGTCAATTTTGATAACCTTGTTAAAATCAGCAAGAAGGAGGCTATTAGAGACATGCCTATATTGGAAAAACCAGCAAACAGTGTTTGCAAAAACTGTCAAGAAGGCAAACAAACAAGAGCTTCCTTCAAACCAAAAGACGAATTCAGCAATAGGCCACTTGAGCTCATTCATACGGATCTATGTGGACTAACAAGGACAACAAGCTTACAAGGTGAGAAATATTTCATGCTTCTAATTGATGATTATACACGTATGACTTGGGTTACTTTCTTGAAAGAAAAATCAGAAGCGTTAGATAAGTTCAAGATTTTTAAGAGTTTAGTTGAAAATGAAATGGACTTGAAGATTAAATGTTTACGCTCTGATAATGGAGGAGAGTTTACTTCAAATGAGTTCATCAAATTTTGTGAGTTGCATGGCATTAAGAAACAGGTTTCAGCTCCTAGGACTCCACAACAAAATGGTGTTGTGGAAAGAAAAAATAGAACAGTCCAAGAGATGGCTAGGTGCATGATGAATGAGAGCAAAGTAAATGATATGTTTTGGAGAGAGGCTGTCTATACTGCTATTTATATTCAGAATAGAACTCTGCTAAGACCCAAGCTCAAAAAGACCCCGTATGAACTATGGAAAGGTAAACCAGCAACGGTTAAGTATTTCAAAATTTTTGGAAGTCCTTGTTTTATTAAAAGAGATGATGAAAACTTGGCTAAATTTGAAACTAGAGCTGATGAAGGCATCTTTCTTGGTTATTCTTCTAAGAGTAAGGCTTATAAATGCTACAATAAGAGGCTGAATAAACTAGTTGAAAGTGCCAATGTAAAGGTTCATGAGACTACTAATCAGTTTGATAAGGATGATGACAGCCTTGAAGCAAGTGAAACTCAAACCAACAATACGGTGGCTCCTAAAGTAAACTCCAGCACTATTGTACCTTCATCTTCTACACACATACAAGCTGGATCAACTAGTAAAAGCGGTGAAAATGATCAAGGTAAAGTTAAATCAATTCATCAAGAATCAGGTCCTACTTTAGTTGATACTGAAAATGTTCATAATAATTTTGAAAATGATTTCCAAGATGAAGATGAGGTAACAAACTACAAAACTCCTTCTAAGTTTGTACAAAAGAATCATCCTATAGAGCAGGTTATAGGTGAAAGGAAGACAAGACATGCTAGAAAGAATGTCAATTACTTTGAAGATGATGATGATTTCTCATTAATCTCTATGTTTGAGCCTAAATGTTATGAAGAAGTAGCTGTAGATAAACACTGGGTGGCTGCCATGAAAGAGAAACTGGATCAAATCAAGAAGAGCAATACTTGGGAACTTGTTCCAAGACCACTCAACAAAAATGTGATTGGTACAAAATGGGTCTTCTGGAATAAGGTAAATGAGGAGGGTAAGATAATCCAAAACAAGGCAAGGTTAGTGTGTAAAGGTTATTCTTAGATTGAAGGTGTAGATTTTAGTGAAACTTTTGCACCGGTAGCCAGGCTTGAAGCAATCAGAATTTTTCTTGCCTTTGCCTCTTTTAAAAGTTTTAAAGTTTTTCAAATGAATGTTAAATCAGCCTTCTTGAATGGTGATCTTGTTGAAGAAATTTATGTAGAACAACCGGAAGGTCTGATTTTAGAGAATGTTGATTATGTTTGCAAGCTGAAAAAGGCTTTATACGGATTGAA
Source organism: Chamaecyparis obtusa (assembly GCA_027943335.1). Taxonomy (NCBI): domain Eukaryota; kingdom Viridiplantae; phylum Streptophyta; class Pinopsida; order Cupressales; family Cupressaceae; genus Chamaecyparis; species Chamaecyparis obtusa. The sequence goes on from BSBK01006692.1 coordinate 601,994, forward strand.
ACAAGCTCCTAGAGCTTGGTATGACAAGCTGGATTGTTACTTGCAACAACAGGGATTTAAGAAAGGTTTTGTGGACAACAACTTGTACGTCAAGGAAGAAGGTAACATCATTCTTATTGTTGTTGTTTACGTTGATGATCTGATTTTTGGAAGTGACTATGTCAGGATGTCTAAAACATTTGCTGCATCTATGAAGAATGAGTTTGAAATGTCCATAATGGGTGAGTTGACATATTTTCTTGGACTGCAAATTAATCAAACCTCTAGAGGTATTTTCATCTCCCAAGCCAAATATGTTAGAGAATTGCTTAAGAGATTTAAAATGGAGGATTCTAATCCGGTTAGTACTTCAATGGAAACCGGTTGTAAATTGAGCAAGGAAGATGTGTCTCCTTCCGTTGATCAATTTTTTTACAGGTCTATGGTAGGGAGTTTGCTGTTTGTGACAGCCACTAGACCGGATATTATGCAGGTTGTTGGTTATGTAGCTAAATTTCAAGCGTTTCCCAAGCAAACACATGTTGCAGTAGTGAAAAGAATTTTTAAATACCTGAAAGGTACAACTGATTATGGTTTATGGTTTCCTAAAAGTTCTGATTTTTTATTAACAACATATACATATGCAGATTGGGGTGGTTCAGTGGATGACAAAAAGAGTACCAGTGGATGTGCATTCTTTTTAGGTGGCTGTCTGGTGTCATGGTTGAGCAAGAAACAGTCTTGCACTTCTTTATCTACAGCTGAAGCTGAATACGTTGCGGCAGTTTCATGTTGTACTCAAGTAATATGGATGAAAAACACTTTGAATGATTATAAGCTTGTGATTGCTGATCTTATTTCTATCTTTTGTGATAACACAAGCGTGATTGATATTTCGAAGAACCCTGTTATGCACTCTCGAACAAAGCACATTTCGATTAAGTACCACTATCTAAAGGAGCAAGTTGCAAACAATGTTGTTAAGTTGCATTATGTTTGCACTCAAGAGCAGATTGTAGATGTGTTTACAAAGCCTCTACCCCAGGATCGCTTCAAATATCTTCGAAGCAAGCTTGGTGTTCTTCCTCCTCAATGAAAGGTTTGGTCTCAGTGCCTCATTGCTATATCTTTCAGATTCTGGTTCAGTTTTATGGTCATTGATGACAAAGGGGGAGTAGACTATCAGTGTATGTTGCTTCATGAGTTCAGTTGGTTTCAGATGGTTCAGTATTATGGGGGAGCTGGTTTAGAATTACTTCAGCGTCATTTTGATTGGTAGAGTCTTCAGATTAGCTCATTTGCTCAGGGGGAGTTTCTTCATTTTGCATTTTGGATTCATTGGTTTGCCATCAATGACATAAAGGGGGAGATTGTTAGTTTTATGTCATTTGATGACAAGTATGTGCAAGTCTAATCTAGCTATTTTCAAAGACAATCAGCATATCTTTCAGCATGTGCCTGGAGTATGTTTGTCTAATTACACGTGTGTTGAGTTTTGGATAAAACAAATTCTGTTGCTGCTACAGGTGTCGAGGTTTCTTATTTTTGTCTAATATGTGGATAAAACAAACAAAATCAGAGATGCCCGGAAATGTCAAAAATATATTTGTTTAAACATTGCAACATTGGCAGTCTACGGAAATTGGTTAAATATGCCATGGTTTGTATGATGTTACACGTTTTTTAAAAAGACGGGTTTCTGTATTATTACCATTCCAGGTGTGATTCGATATAGAGGAGGTGGCAAATATGTGATGACAGGTGGTTTTAAAAAAAAAAACATCTGTCCCAGACAGATTCGATATCAAGTTTTTTTCATGTGTTAAAAAAAATTGAACTTGTGTAACCGAATCATATACAGCTGGGCGTGTTCTCTTTTGGAGCGTCTGAAGTTTGAAAAGTGAAATGATGCACGTCAAGCATCTTGAGCGGTTAAAAACTGTAGCAAAACGCCTTTGATTATATACGTGGTGAGTCGCGGGATTCCAAAAAATAGGACCGTGTGCGATCAAAGAAGGGCGAAGCATTTTTTTGAATTCAACCTAGAAATGTGTATGCAGTTGGTGTCGAAAAGAATATTGAGTCGAGAGGTAACTGTTAACAAAAGTGTCTAGTGTCTGTTTCATAAGGCGACTGAGATAATCACGGGAGGATATTTTTGCGAACTGGGTGAATGAAAAATCGTGTGCTTAGAAGAATATGATTGGAAGGCAAAAGGAGTGGTCGGGTTTCAAGTCGAATAGGGTATCGCATGAGAGAAAGTGCATTCACGGGACACCATTTGAGTAAGGTTATGCTGTGTTGCCGCCAAGCATTGGGTGTGACTGTCAAGAAAAAGCTCTGAACTTTAAAAGGCCGAGAGTTTATATGCTTAAAAAGGGGATTTCCACAGGAAGAACAAAAACAACACTGCAATTAACATCTTTGAAGAAACTAAGTCGCAGGTGCTATAGCATTTTTTTGTTGTTAGTTGGTTATTGACTGAATTGAGGTGTATCTAGTGGCAAGATAAGTCTAAACACAAAAGTATTGGAGGTTGCAGATAAAGTGATTTTGAATAATTAAAATGTAGAGAAAAAGATACATAATGCGATAAAACAGTTGGGTCTAAAATGCGAGGACTGCTAGATTCCATAAGGGAGTACAAGCGTTAGGAGTAAGGAGTTGAAAGATACTATATTGTGATATTGTATGAGCAGTGCAGAAAAATACGACTTGGAGAACAGTCTTTTACATCTGATGGAAGTGTACAATGAAGTGAAAACGTTTAGCTGGGAGTGATACAAGTATGAAGTTGCAATCATAATAACAGCATTGTATTGGGACTACAACATGATACTGAGAGGTATAGTTTGAAAGCAGTAGGAGGAAAGTTTCTTTTGTCTTTGGGAAGGACAGTTTGTGGGGGAGCATATTTGAGAGTTAATTCAGATTACACCCATTTGCTCTGAAGTTTTTAATCACTGGTCTTTACATCTCAGTAAAGGCATAGATATTTCTCTTCTTGTTGTAATTCTGATGTTTTTTTGTAATGAGGTTGTTGTCTTATAGGTGACTGGTTGGAGCCAGGTCTGATTAGATTTAAGGAGAGTTGCAGCTCTCAGATTGTAACTGGGTTGTTGCCCTTTGGATAGTGATGCCGTGGTTTTTCTCGCATTGGGTTTCCACGAGATAATTTGTGTGTGTTGTCTCCTTGTTTCATGTTCTCTATTTTTGAGTTTGAAAATTAAGAATTTATGATTATACTGATTCACCCCCTCCCCCTCTCAGTATAATTCAGTTTTCAAGTAGAAGTCAAACAAATTATCAAAACTCAAACATTATTTAAATTAATTCCATGAGACAGGTAGGGGATGGATTTTTAAGTTTCGGAGATACCCCCATTTTAGGCCGGGTCAAATTATGCCAGAAACGTGTCTTGGGTAACATTGGTTTTTGGTTTTTTGGTCCTCAACATCATACGAATGCCATGAGTGTGTCATATTCATTGGAATATGGTAAAGGCCGATACAAGTTTGTAGAAGAGAGTTCTAAAATGGTTCAAAGAGCTGAAAAGTTGGTTGTGACAACCGTTTTAGATGTGTTTAAGATGTTGTCGTATTAAGTTTTTGAAAGAATCTGACATTTTTGGCACATTCATATTTCAAAGGAATCTTAAAACATAAAAGCCATTTCAAATTTTTGTAAAATTGTCAAAATGTTGAGATGCACTTTTTATGACACTTCAATAGTTTGTTAAACCTCTAAATGGTTGAAATCATAGTTACAACACTTGGACTCGGCAAGCTAGATTCAAGCTCGGACTCGGACTCGAACTCAGACTTAGCTTCTGGACTTCGCAAGGATTTGGGAAATTGAAAAATTCAAGAAATTCAAAGATTTTTAAGTATTTAAAACTTTTTTCATGCATCATTTAGTCAATAACATAAAAAACACAATAATTGAGATAAATAGAAGCTACTTTGCACACATACACAAGTTTACATTGACCACATAAGTATAAATGCAAATTTTTGAAGGAAATAAGTTAATTGTTAAACTTTTATGGATTTGAAGACTCCAGTTGAGGAAGCCAACTGCATTGAAGATGTTTTGAAAATTTAGCTAAAAGTGAAAATCTTGGAATGTGAGAAGCTTGACTTGGAAATTGTTTCCCTAAGAAAGGAGGTAGAAAAGAATAAAGAGTAGCAACTAAATAGTAAAAATTTGCTAATTGCAAACATCAATTTCCTTATTACTAATACAATGATAATAAATGATGGAAATGATCTTTGGATTGCAATGATTATTCCTATATCCAAATGCCTTGAACAATAAGATCATATATAATACTAAATAACCTTATTCAACTTTTTTTTGATCCAGATGGCTTCAATATGGATGACTAAAGAAATGTATTATATCAATCAACTATGAGTTGCCATGTCCGGTATCTTCTTAGCAATTATGATCTCATTTAAATTATGACTGTGGATGTTATGATTCTTATCTTGTCTAAATATCAAACAATATAGGAATGAATGTTATCGATCAAGTGTAAGGAATAGTGTTGCTTCTGATATTATTTTTGGAATGTGCAATGAGATTACTACTGTGCTGAGAGCATCTGCCATCCTTGATATATTTTGTAAAATATATGCAAGTTTACTACTGTTGATCGATCTGAAGTAATCACTTGTCTAATATTAAACTTGTAATGGCAATATAACACCAAAAAATAATTAAAAATAATCAAAAATGTTAATTTTTTGTTTTTTTCATTGGCTAGCCATGACAGAGTCCTGCTAACAGTACTTGCCAAGTCAGCAGAGTCCTTGGACTTTGCAAGTCCTAGAAGGACTCGATCAAGTCAGCTGACAGAGTCCAAAAGACTCTGCAAGCTTGACTCGACTCAGGACTTGCCGAGTCCTATAACTATGGTTGAAATACGCTTTGTAGGCTTACTTTAGGATTCACAAACTCTATACTTGTAACTCACGATGTAATTATGAGAAATTTTGTTTGTTTTCCCTAAATGGACTCAAAGTCTACATATTATTGTGCATTTTCCAAGTTCAATCCTCATGACATGTGAATTGGAAGCTTTGGAATAGGCTATGGACATCCATTTAAATGCATAAGGGTAGAGGAACTCTAAGAGATTCTATTGTTGTATATGTATTGTAAAGGATACAGATAAAACAGATTCATAAGATATGCCTTATAACTTTCAAGCAAATGTGATTGGTGAGTATAAAGCCAAATCCCACAACCTTCGTGCCTGTCATACCTGCACAATGATGTGAGCTTTGGTGTAGGTTATAGATGACCATCAATCCTATTTTTGGAAAGACTTTTCAGAGCATGATGAAACACAATCAATAGCTAGCCAGAAAAAGAGGGAAAAAGAGTGAAAGGATAGGTTGGATTTGGACAAAGGAAGTTTATCATTGAGTATTGCATCACTCTTAAACATTTCATTGCTCCTTTTGTTGCATTGTTGATTTTAGAAAAGCCTTCGACATTGCCCTAGGGATAGCCTTTGGAGTAGAATGTAGGAACTTGGGATTCCTAATGAGTGTAGGGTAGTGGTGCATAAACTTTATGAACAAGCTAGAGCTAAAATCAGATCTAAAGAGGGAATGTCATAATGCTTTGATAATGACATTGGTGTCACACAAGGTATCCTTTATACTCCACCTTTCTTGGTTTATATATTGATAAACATGAAGAATGATAATAGCATCCAACTTGGTTATATGATAAAGTTACTTTTATATGTGGATAATCTTATTCTCATTGTTAAACATGTCCAAGGTTTGAGAGATCATTTGAAGGCTTTAGAGCTCTTTCACCTAGAAGTAGGGATACGAGGGAACGCTAGCAAGACCAAAGGCATGATTTTCTTGACGAAAACAAAGGAGTGATAGGTTAGTTTCATCTTTGAGGGGGGGCTTGTTAGAGACAGTGGAATAATACTCATATTTTGGAATTGATTTTCACAAAAGTATCAATTGAGAGATATCTTGAATGAAATAGATACATCTAGGTTGGAGAGCTTCTTACCTTTTAGAGAGAAATTGCAAAAAAGTAGTCATGGGATTGGAAAACTAAAGAACTATCCTTTTTGGTTTGTACGTCACCTTGGTTGTCTTCTATTTGTAAGGTTTGAGGGAGTAGCATATGAAACTAAAAGCGGACGCAAGTTGAAAGAATTCCGAAACACCTAATTTCTAGCAATCTCAAAGTCAAGGTTACTTATAAGATTCGTCTAGCTAAAGTAGGAATGTTTTCGATGGAGCTTTAGCAATAATTTATCTAATAAGTTACTTAAAGTTTTAAGTTCAAAAAATTGATAGGTATCGTTGGCCCAAAATGGTGGTTGAAGAGGGATTAGGCCAAAGAAGTTTTGGATGGAACATAACAAGTGGTTGAGTAAATGGGACATCAAGTTGCATAAATACTAATGAAGAGAACAAAAAGTCTATTAGAAAGATTTACGATTGTCATTTGGTCAAAATAAATTAGTTGAAAAAAACCGCTTTAAGAGTTTAACCTCCCATGGGAACATGTTGGGAAAGATTATTTGAGGGTCACAATCAAGAGAAAGTTTAGACTTCTAATTGTGTAATTTAAATTTATTCATACCATCTTAAATGTGAGACAGGTAGATGAATGTTCCCCAAGGAAGAATGAGAATCTAGAACTTGTATTTTTTGTAATAGGGATGATTGAATTGGAATGACATTTTAGTGTTCAATATGTACATACTTGTATATAGTTTAAAATCAATTTGAATTTGGGAAGTCTAAATGAGCTATTTGAAGAGTGGTGGCTTCATAAAACTACTAGCTTCTTGATCAAGATTCATAATAGGAAAGTCAACATTAAAAAATAATTTGAAAATTGATGAGGTTGTTTACTCCTAGTCACTTAGATTGTTGATCTTGGGGATGGTGTTAAAATTCCTTCATTCAAAACATAGATGTTATAGGAATTTGTCAAATGTAGTCACTAGTACTTTGGAAATGTGTATGGAATGTAGAACCATAGACTATCACTAGGCTAGATCAAAATTAGATCAAGGTCAACCTATTTTGGATAATTGTTAATTGAGTATAAGTAAGGGTGTTGGATAATTTTTAAATCATTCATTTTTGGCTATGACAATGAGTTTTCAAATTTTGAATATGTTATTACGTCAGAAATGCCTATATTAGTATATTAAGGTATTTTGATGAAACCTCAAAAAATTTCTTGTGGAACTTTATTTTTTAGTAAGATAGACATTCTAGATGATTCTCATGTTGGATTGTACTTGTAGGATGAAACCCCCATTTAGCGTGAGGTCTAGGATAGATGTGAATAGAAACTTTGAGTTGGGTGCCTTGTATAAATGTGGTTCTAGATCTATACCAAGTAGACACCTTTAGTTTTGAGCTCATTTTTTGTGAGAAAATTATAGATGGGATGTGTTCACAGGGATTTTATGGCCATACCAACACAAAATAGAAAGCCAAAGACACTCTATCCTCTCTTGAGCGAAGACACCGCATATGCTAAGTTTGCAAAAAAGATCATAGAGGTGACTCCAAGGTTTTGACTGTGTAATTTTGACTTTAGTGTGGGTATGAGCTCGTATGGATTTATGTATGTTGGTTATTCAAGGGGACTTTCACTAATTCGCTCTAGATTTATCAACTTTCCTTTGCGAATGATATGACAATGAGGTACTTGATCCTAAACTAACAAGGTTTTGAAATAAATTGCAAATGGATCAAGGGTTTAGGAATCGTAATCTAATCCTAGAATGCAAGAGACCATGAATGTATTTGTGAACTCTACTAGGATTGACTTTATCATCAATTTTCAGCAAGCTAGTGCAATCTTCTAAGGTAGATTATAGATGTTCAAATTATTACTAAAATACCACCACCCCCGATGGATGCATATCGATGTGTAAGTAACAATTGAAGTTAAACTTTTATTTCAATTCTAGCTGACCACACAAAGTGACTTATAATCAACAAATCACAAGTAGTATGGATTAGGTGAGTTGCATAGAGGTTCATCCACAATTTCCTTCATCCACCTAAATTACCTAAAGAAGATTTTAAACTAAACACTTGAAGCAAATTCTAAACAAATTTGAGAGATCAAAGAACCACACAACACTTCTAAAATCTTCGCCAAATCACCACACTTCAATGATCAATTATAATCTTGGTAGTATCATAGTGACAATTCTCCAAAACTCCAGAGTCGACTGAAACCAATGACCAATATCTTTCCAAAGGAAGCCCTAATTAGGGTTTCTACAAACATTAAATGATATCATTAAATACAATGCAAAAAAATAGAATATTCGTTAAGGACCAATGAGAAAAAAGGGGATGCCTTATCATCAAACAACTCATCATCTAGAAGATGCAATCCCTTATCCTTTTCTCTTTTGACAAATTTGGTGGATTTGGACGTGACTTCAGTAAGTTCTTTCACTACAATGTTTGGTAAGTTGTGTTGTAACTATCAATTCCAATCCCTCCATACAAGTATCAAGAATGATGTCTCAATCTGTATTATGCCTTTGCAAATCATGATGGAGACCTATTTCACCTCTACCTTCATTTATCCTAAGTTCAGTTTGCTTGAAATGCGAACATCAAAACCCAATAGCTCCTTGATTGATATAAGAATCTTCAAATGTATATCAAGGATAGGTCCTATCCCAAGACAATCCTCTTGTACATGATCAAATGTGGATTTCCTCATGGGTAAGGAACAATACCAATTATTGAAGTCATGCATTTCCTTTTTCAATTAATCCCTCTCAAACTAATGTTTATGTAGGAACCTTCTTTAATTCTTTAAGGCAAGGGATCATCTTTTTCTGGACTGGTTGAAACTCTTTTCATTTATCCTCTAACTATGGACCTTGTTCACGATGAACATAGTTCTTTCATGAGCTTGAACCATCTTTATTAGGAAATCCTTTGCTTTCCTTCTAATAAATTCAATCCATTTCTTCACCTCTTGATGTGTATTCTTCATTCCTTCATAGTTGCCAACATATTTTTGGGGAATAGGGATAGGTGGAGAAAATGTAGCACTTTCTTGTTCAGTTGGATTTATAAGTCTTTGTATGTATTCCTTCAATCTTTGTTCTCCAACTCTAACATCTGTTTTTCAATCCTATTGATCCTTTCTTCAATTGCACTAGCAAGTATCTCCTAGATCTTGAAATTCTTGCCCATTTTTCAATGGTCCAAGTTTAAAAGTTGCAATCTAATAGTCCATAGGAGTGATATCTTCTCTAGTTTTGTCAACCATTGAGACAGTTACATGTAGAGTGTCAGCCCCTGAACTATCTCTAGTAATTTGAGTGTTTTTCTTGGCTTTCTTTGGTTCTTTTGCCTTACCAATTCAAGCTAGGAATGCATCAATATCTTCAATTGGTCACACCTCTACCTTATTCTTCATGTTTTTCTTCAACCAATCAAGGACTGTAGACAACTCCATGCCATCATCAAGCTGATTTTTCTCATTGAGTCCCCTCAAAGCTGAAATAATCTCCTCATCAATCTCTTGTTCATTCGAACATAGATTTCTTATGTCTTCCCTCAAATCAACCTCCAACTATATGGTAGGAGACACTAGTTGTTCCTTGATATATTGTTGCACTGATTATGATGACAAGGACTCACCTTGGTTTCCTAGAGGTAGTATCTTAGTATCACCACCTTGTTTTGATCCTTGTTCCTTATCTTGCATATCGACCTCCCTAACTAATGAAGAACTTGTGATGGATTGGGTTATAAAAGACTTGTGTCTTTTGTGCCTAGAACTATGTTGGTAACTTCCTTATTCCTTTCTTGTGATCCTTCAACTACACCTTCCCTTTTCTTTGAAGATTGGCCTTCCTCCTGGTTGTTCAATTTGGAATTGTTAATTGTCCTTTCATCCCTTTGGAAGAAGACTCATCACTTTGCATTTTTCCATATATGAAAGTAACACCTTGCTCTCTTAGTTAGTTTATCTATTTATCCACCCAGTTCCTTGATCCATTAGTCACCTCCCTCTTCAAAATACTCAACTCTTCTAGCTACTTCACTTGTGAGTAATCGAGTGATTGATTTGATTTGTCCTTGTCATGCTCATAATGGGGGCGCATATGATTTCTATCATCCTTAATCTGATTAGGAATGTGGAAGATGTTACATTTCCTCATAAAGTTCACTGACATCCTAGACCACATTTTCCTCCTTATTGTATATTCATCTATCAAGTTTTCCCAATATTCTTCTAAATCAACCTTGTGTATGTACTTTTTCTTAGATGTGAGGATCTTCTACAATGAATCAAAATGATCTCTAGTCTTGTAGTTTCCAAGCTGGTAGAACTGTAATTCTATGTTGGCTGGCTTTGTTGCTTGTGTTGCGGGACACATCTCCAAAATTTTACCAAGTGTGATATGGAAGGTCATACATGTTGGTATAACTGATGAAGAGTAATGAAGTGAAGGAAATGGTTGATCATATGTGTAAGGAAAAGTGGTTTAAAGCATGATTTGATGATGAGACATGACAGGTATGGTTGAGAAATGAGCAGTTATGGTATTGTCATTGATGTCAACTATTAACTTTATTAGCTAACGATGATGATCATGGAATACATCATGTGAATGGTAATATGTTAAGGTGTTGTTCTAAATAAGTGTTTGGATGCTACATATAAAATCTTAACTTGTTGTGATGACCGGTGAGACATATGTAGCAAAGTTGATCGGAGACAATGAAATTGTTAAGACAACAATTAACAAGAATATGATGACTTTATCATTATGGTTATGTGTTTGATTTTTTGGTGTTCGATTATTTTCTAGAGGTTACCTAAAGCTGCTAGATGCTAATTCTACAATTGCGATTCATTTTGAGGAAAGATATGAGATATTTCAAAGGATAAACAGTGATATTTGAAAAATGTTAAGTTTCTAAGTGGCTAACGGTTTGAATGATATTGGTGATTTAAATCGTTGTTATAGTCAAATGTTATTGGTCAAAATTCATTAGAGAATGTGCATGGACATGTGGAAATAATTGTTTAATGGTTATATCATCGAGATGAGCATGCAAAGATGATTTAAGTAAGTTGATTGGTCACAAAGGAAAATACGTGATGAAATAATTTAATTTCTTGATTAAATCCAAAAATGAAAAGGCACAGTCAGTGAATTTCAAATTGGACATAGAGATATGTGATATGAAGCCAAGTGTATGGTCAGATTGAAAAGGTATTACGTTTTAGGGTTTTCTATGGCGGTGGAAACCTAAGACCAAAGGAACGCAATATACGCTATAAAAAGAAGATGGTGAATTTGTTGTTGATCATGTGTCGGTGAAGAAGGAAGAAGAGACAGAAGGTGCAGTCTAGCCAAGTGTTAGAGAGGAATGTGAAGAATGTTTTTTGAGCTACAGAGGATCTAATCAAGCAAAGGAGGTTATTTCACAGATCATTGTTACCCGGTGTTTCCTAACAGCTACATCAGAGTACTAGAAATCTGCAAGTGAGATAGATCCTGACATATCATCATTGTATTGTAAATCTTGTATGGTGGCACTATAAAAAGTTTTCTAAGTCCTCTCGCAAGGCTACGTCTCACAAGGTACAAGCTTGTTATGAGCTTTAGGTAAAGCCTCTCACAAGGTTACATTTTGTCATGTCTATGTAAATGTCTTTCATAGGGTGTACTTCAGAAGAGTACATATTTGTTTGTGACATCCCCACTATGGTTTTTCCCTAATTTGGGTTTCCACGATACTAGAAATCTTGTGTCTTTGTGTTGGATGTTTTGTGGTTGCACATTTACATTTGATTACTGAGTTGTTGCTTTATTGGTTAAGTAAAAAGTGTTTAAATGTTGAAATCGGTAGATTACATATTCACCCCCCCTCTCAGTAATCTCATCATAGTAAGGTTAACAATACCTTTCCTATGCTTCTCCTTATAGATATGATCATAGTCAGACAATTGCCTCACCATCTCAAGTAACACCAATTTTTTTGTAGGATACCTTAGAAATTTGGAAGGTTGGGAGGTGATCTTTAAATCCTTAAGTAGGTGAAAGTCAAGAACATGACGAAGTAGTATCCATATCTCTCCACCAATTTTATTTCTTCCTTGAACAAACTCTTATGCAATCCTCCTTGTAACAAGAATGTGATATACACATAAATTGTATTATTTACCCCCTTGTAGTGTCCATTTTCATGAAGTTGAAGTTGAGGATGACAATCATATACCTTGAGTTGTCCCTTCTTGTTCGCTACTTCGCCCTTGCATATCAAACATGTGTATTTGATTTTCCTTTCTATTAAATAGACCATGTAACAGTTCATGTAGAAGGTTTTTGTCCTCTCCAAGTTTCTTAACTAGATGTCCAGGTTGTCTCTTATCACCTTGGCCCAATGTATCATCATTGTTCTAGCTGAGATTTCTTTGATGAATTAAAACATCCATTTTCAAATAAAGCTCCTTGAGGAGCTCCCATAACTCTTTTCAACATAAACATCATATCATTGTATTCATCCATGAAGTTTGTACTTGTGAGTTTCTTAGGCAACTTGAATTGATGCCTCCTAGGTTCAACTATCCATCCTTCTTTTATGATGCACATACATGCATCTAGTATTTTTCTAAACATTGATTGAGCTTCTTATTTTTTCCTTGCATCCTCTAATGATAGGAAATTTCAAAAGTTTCCCTTACTACCTCCTCACTTAGGTAATGCAACCACTACTCCTTTGGAAATGTTAACTATCCTTGATTGTGGATTCTAGTGTCTTGCACACCCCATTGTGAGTTTATTGCGCTGGATAGATAGCTTGTGGGAAGCCTATTGCATGGTATACTCCACTTTTAATGTTGTTGATGGCTATTGATATTGACGACTGAAATAAGGTTCCAAAAATCGTTTGCATCATCCTCTTCATGTTCAGATGCTCAAAGTTGGTATCACCAACCATCTTCCATTTGGAAAACATTTTAGACTCTAGTAACAACCTTCCATAATCCTTTTATTTGCACCTTCCTAGCTTCCACTCCTCCTTTTGCTTTATCTATTGTCCTATAAGAAGTTCGAAGTTAGTATCCTATAAGGAAGTCAACTTGAGAAAACAAATTTTAGACTTTAATAATCCTAATTTTGTTAATGATTTCTAAATTTCAGGATTAAGAAAATCAGAGAAACTGGAATTACAAACATAGAAGTCTAAAGACACATCAATGAAGTCTGATTTTAACCCCTCAAAATCACAAAATCATATTAAAGTCTATGCAAAATGTAATTTAGGAACAGGTTTCAAGATGCAAGGAGATAGCACTTTAAAATCTGATTCATGAACCTAATCCTATCAACAAACTTTGAAGACACTTGCGATTTTTTCTTATCCGTCCACTTCCTTTTCTAGAATCTGAGATGTTAGACAAAGGAAATTGATATGTCAGCTCCCCCTAGGTTGACTTGGGTAAGGACTGCCCTTGAATTTTTTGAATTTCTTTCCACAAAATCGCCGCTCTTTGGGGATATTCTTTAGACTCAAGTTTAAAGCATGAATCTATATATTTGTGGACTTAAATCTTGTTTTTGATTTTTCTCTTCACATTTGCAACATCACTTGAGTGAGACTCGATCAAACTTGAGTCTCCAACTCAATTCAAACTCCTTGAAGCACCTTTCAATTTTTTTTTGCTACATTCTAATTTCCTTTCATATGATCGCCGCCCCTGGTGTGATCCTAATCAGACCTTGATCTAGGAATTCTCTTCATATCAGATTTTAAGTATCTGGTCCACTCTCACAAGTTTGTCCTTCATCCTTCTTCAATCCTTCCTTGAAATGGAAGTTTCTTGGATCGGATGTTTTTCTCCTTGTCTAGTTTTTTATCGATCAGTCTTCAATGTTTCCTTTTGTCCTCTAGTCTTGAATTGGCTCTTTGCATTGTGTTTCATTCTGGATGCTTGATGGACTTTTAAAGTGCTTTTCCTTTGGTGAACATCTCCACAATGAATGTAGGATAAAATTCTTTTTCTTCATAAAACACAGGAATTCGTGCAGGTTACTTTCCGTTTAATTCCTTTGAATTTTGTTGTTTAATGTTGTGGTAGAAAATTGATCACCATGATGACAACTTGAACTTTGCATTTTGATAATATATTGGTGGAGGCTCGATGGCTACAAGGACAATGATGTAATCAATTTACATTTAATTTCATTCTCAAAAGCTCACCAAGTCCTTAAAGGTGAGAATCGATGTCTATTCGGGCAACCACAACCCTCCACTTACCTTTTAAATCTATCCTTAAACTTGCATAAGTCCCCATTGTGGATATTTGATGCTCATGGGATAAATCCATGTTGTCAATTCAATTACGCGGCTAGTACAAACTAGTCATCTTGTTCATTCACTCACCAAAGGGGAAGTTTAACCCCCATGAGGACAATTTTGGTCCCAATACAACATCACTTCTTTTGCTGATTTTAATCTTGGAGTGGGGATTGAACCCCCATAAGGATAAGTGAGAATTCTAAGTTTATAGGGACTAGTGGAAAATCCATGTCCATGGGGAAAATTTGGGCCATTAGTTCTTTAAGTGGAAATTTTGGTTTCAGATGAACAATGTGGAAATTCTATAGTCATAGGGAATGGTGGAAATTCATTGTCCTTAGGGAATTTTAGCTTTTGACCTTGTTCCTCATACCTTAGAGCAGAAATTCGACCTCCATAGGGACTAATGGGATTTTGAACTTAGATTTTACTTGTTCTTTCTTTCTACGAGTGGAAAATTGCCCCCCATAGGGACTTTTCATCAGGATATAGTTGAAAATCAATTTCCATGGGGACTAATAGTCCGATGTAGTGAAATTTCTATCTCTATAGGGACTTTTCTCTCAGCTTGCAAGATTTTATCATTTTATTCCAAATAAACATGTAAAATGAGGCATTAATACATCTTGAAAGCCATTTAACTAGCCAAAACACCTTGATACTTAGGAATTTACCCTTAGAACTTGATAATTTTTTGCATTTTTCTTTAATCACCTTAAAACTTTATTATGTGTCCATATTATCAACTTTGGACACTTGGAGGCATAACCACTTCTCAATTTTAAATTGAAACTCTGGAACTCAAATTGATGCTCTATTGCAAAAACCCTAAGATTAACACAACTAACAAGAGAAAAGAGGGGGTCCCCATTTGTAATGGGGTGATGGTGTGAAAATCTCACAATAGGACATCTATTGCCATCCCAAACATTATTTCACTTAATTGCTCCTATTGGAACCACTATCAAACTAGGAGTTCTATTTGAATAATATAAGTAGCTCTAGAGATTCCTACCCAAGAAAGTGTGTATTAGATCCAATTAGGAGGTTAGAATACCCTGTGTTTAGGCCAATCTCCCTCCTAGTTCCAAGGTGAAATAAAAATAAGTTCCATTAGTGAGTAGACCCATCTCTTGGAGTAACCAATCCACAAAAGGTAGGAACATCCAAATAGGACTAGATCCATCCCTTGGCATAAGAAGAGATAAGATGGGGTGGCTTGATAAGGTTGCCTAGAGACCCTCTACCCTAGGATAAAATCTAGATATACCAACCCTCTTGGTCTTGTGCAGCCTGTGTCATCCATATGAGAGGGATACCTAGTGAGGTGTCCTATCGTCGTTCTCTTCAATCTGACCACTTATCTATTTCTTTTAGTGACTGAACATCCTTATGCATTCATATTCCATGATAGAGGTCATGAGAATTATTCACAAAATGGTGCCCAAATTCCATCCTTCCTAAGCCCAAAGGTAGTCCCCTTTGTCCCTCTTTGGCCCCATGGGACTCCCTATTCATATGCCATGAGGTGGCATGCTTAGAAGCTGACCTCACCACTATTCTCCTTCCTATAATCCTTCATTTCCCTACCACGATAGACCTTAAGAGCCAATTAGTACATATAAAGAACTCAATATTAATCTCTTCCATGAATCTGCTCTCTATTCCCTTAGGTTGGTGGGAACAATGCTTTGGTATCACCTATAATGTACTTTTTATGGATTAAACTTAATTTAGTCCTGAAACAATAATTCCAACTTGAGATGAGAATCACAATACATTTATAAATCTGATTTTATCAAAAAATAAAGACATGATTATAATATTCAACTTAAAATTCTAAGAATAATTCAGAAGATAGAACTTAACTATAGTAAATTTTCTTTTAATTTTCATGTCAAAGATCAATAAGTAATAGAGGCTTCTTCCAATATTTGACTTGTACACTATTAATTTATTTAGCCACACATGTGTATATCAAATATGATTTATAATGGTATATTTCGATTCTTTATCATATACTATCACTATCCCTAGCTTATAATTTAGACATTAGGGATCTCAATCAGTGCAATTTTCTACAACCCTTATATTATAAAATATTAAGTAATAGAGAGACTAATCATTTCACACAAATATATGATATGAAATTGACCAGATATATACCATATTGATCTCACAATATTAAATGACGAGGTCAACTGGTTTTTGAACATATGTTATCTGACATAAAGAGTTAGAAGGTCTAATGTATTTATAAATTGCTCTTCTATGAATTGGAGAATTTATAGTTTCTAATTTAAGTAACAAGCTGGATATACTGGATAATTTGTTATGTATTATTAATTACTAATGCCAAATTTTCTTACTTTCCTTGTGATTTGATTCTTTTTGTCAATGAATTCTTCTCTTTTATATCTGCTTTGAGTATAGGGAGTCACACCCCTTTCATTTGTTAATGCCCTTATGAAAGAGTCACATCCTTTGGTTATGAAACGATACATTTGTTTGACAATAACTACTACCCCTTTCACTTCTTATTTAATCTTCACCTATCTCTCACTTCTCAAATTTGTCTTTACTGATTTTCAAATCTGCACATATCCTATTTAAAATTTTCTTATCTTCTTCTAGATCTACATATATTTTTTTCTTCTTTTCCTTCTTAATTCTTATTTCAGATCCCTCCTTATACTTCTTCTCTAAATTTTCTCTAGATCTCATCTACTCCCTTTTCTCCATTCCATTTGATCCTTCTTCCCCTTTATATCTTCTAATGTGAGGGAGAGGTCACAATTCTTAATTATGTCTACCTTTTGGAAAGAGTCACAAACCTTCATAATTGTCCCTTTGAAAGAGTCACAATCCCTCATATTTGCAACCTTTTCGAAAAGTCAAAACCCTTTGGAGTTTCAACCCTTCATCATTGCTGCCCTTTGAAAGAGTCGCTTATTTTCTTCATATTCCTCTTCTTTCTTCCATTAATCCATCTTTAATACCTAAGATTTCCTCTTTTTTCCTTCCTTCAACCACGTCTTTCAAATGGACTCCCCTTCCTTTTATATCTTATGTTGAGGGAGTCACAACTCTTTATTATGCATCTCTTGACCTTTCATTAATTTAATTAATTTTTAAATTTAAATTTTTTTATTATTATTTATTTTTAGATCCTATTTCATAAAGGGGACATTACAAGTTGAGACTTTAGTTTTGAAATTTTACCTTTCCTTTTGCTGGTAAATAATATGTCATCAACGTATAATGCAATATACAAGAAATAGTCAGTGTCATATTTATGGTAAACATGTTGATTTGATTTTGAATGTTCAAATCCCAAATTTAACACACATGTATCAAGTAATATGTACATCATAGGACTTTTTTGAGACTATACAAAGATGTCTTCAATTTACAAACCAAATTACCTTTACCTTTATCATTTAGTGCTCTGATCATGCCATACATATATCATCCTTCAAATTGTCATGAAAGAAAGTAACTTTTAAATCTATTTTCTCAACCTCTAGATCTTAAGAAATAGAAATACAAGTAAGAATACATAGATGTCTTTTTTACAACAACAAAAAAAACCTCACCATAATCAATGCCATTAATTGAAGAGTAACTTTTTGCAACCAACCATGCTTTGTATTTATCAATACATCCATTTGAATCAACATTTTATTTGAACACCCATTTGCAACCAACAAGTTTTTCTCTTATAAGCAATGGTACTAAATCTCATGCATCATTATTTTTTCAAAACTACAATTTCATCGTCCATAGAAATATTTCAAGATTTTGCATCACTCATACCTGGTGTCTCTTCTATAAATTTGGGTTCATCCATATTAGTATTCAAAGTTAAAATACATCTTGAACTATTAGGTGAATGTCTTTTAGTTTGTAGATTGTCAAACAAGACGAGTTTGAGATTCTTCCTCTTATGAAGATTCAGAGCTAGATAAACTTTGTTCAATTTGTGTATGTATGGTGTAATACCCTTCCATATATATTCATTTCAGTTTATGTGGTTAGGACCTTTTAGGACTTTGTTGTGAGTGATGGACTATTTGTGATGCTTTGTTGGATATGGACTTGATGATGATGATAGTTGTTGATCTATGATTATGATAAATACATTGATATGATTGGAATCATTACTTATGTTTTCTCATTATTATGATCTATGATATATTAATATGGTATAGCCCATGATTCTAATAATGTTATTGAGGATGGTTTAGAATGTTGACATGCTTTATGTTACATGCTTACATTGATCTCCATGATGTGTTTGTATGAAGAGGGATGATGTCATATTTCTCATTCATGAGACCCATACAATGTTTTTTTTCCCCCTCCATTAATTGTATTATATGATACACGTGTGTGTGGGAACACATGCGTAAATGTGTGTGTGTGTGTGTGTGTGTGTGTGTGTGTGTGTGTGTGTGTGTGCACCCACACACACACATGTTATTTTGTGCAACTAATTATGCAAGTGTTATGCATAAACTCCACCTAGCTTCACAAGTTTGAGCATGCATTTATATTCCTTGATGGTTATTGAGGGGAGGTAACATTAAGGCCCAAATTTATACCTAGCCTAAGTCATTGTCCTACTTAGGGATAATTTCCTAGTCTTAACTTACCCTATCATAATTGTCATGGTGACATCTTGATTCAACCAATTTAAATTTTCTTGTGACTTGGTTTGGTTTGAGGGTATTGGTTTTATTGATAATTCTTTTATTTTTAGATTATTATATGATTGATTAAATCATATTTTAATGTATAAATTATTTTATTGACTAATTATATCTAATCAATATTATTTTTGTAAATAATAAATACCCTTTTATAATGTATATCCTAGATTGAAATAGTCCTATTTTATAAGGAGGTGAATTATATAATTATTTGTGAGTAATATAAGGACTATTAATTAGTGCTATTATTGTTAATAAAGGGATATTTATAATCCTATATGTGCATAATTATATTATTAAATAATGATTGTGAACATTATTATTTATGTGGAAATTAATTATTCAATTCCATTTAAATTATTAATAAATAGATTTGTACGTGTTAATAATTATTTAATCCTCATATTTTAATGAGTGGATAATGTTTTTTTTGAGAATATATTTTACAAATCTTTCTAAATGGAACTTCCCGTTTTATTTTGAATTTTGTGAGAGAATTAATGCCATTTTTGTGAAGGTTTTTGGTTTGATTTTTTATTTCCTTTTGAGAAAGATTTTTTATTGATTTTTTGAGAACCTTTCTCTAAGAGTTATTAAATAGGCTTCACATTCTTTTTTTTGAGGATCTTGGTATTCTAAGAACATTGGGTTTTCTTTTGGAAAATGGATTATGAAGATTTGTGAAGAGTGTATTGCATGCTTCAAGTTCTTGTTTTTTCTTGTATGTGGAGTTTCTTAGTTGGTTAGAGTGATGAAATTGGATTGAACTAGGTTTGTTTTGGGATCTTTGGAGGTTTTTGTTTCTCTAAGTTGAGATTTGATTACTTCTTTGTTTTTTCACATTCATCCTTCTTCTTTATCTTGTTTTCTCCACGGGATTGAGGTAGGGCTTGAAACTCATTTTCAAAATTTTGTTTATCGATTGTATGAAAGATTTAATGTTAGTAAATTGTATTTTTATTTTTTATTTTTTTTGGTAAAAGGCCGAAGCCAAGAAATTTTATTGATCAAAATGGTGTTACAGAAAATAAGAAACTCCACTCTGTGCAGGCGCTGGTAGGAAAGAGTGAGGTTGAGAAAACCTCTAGTCGTGCCTGGGACTGAAGTCCGGAATCTAATACATCATATTGTAAGAGGGCATTCCCTCATAGAATTAAAACTTGTGTTCAGCCATGTTACATTATTTTGAGAAAATACATTCTAGTCCTTAATAAAGGTAACTTTGTTTGTGCTAATCCACCGATTTAGACGAGGGAACCTCCTATCTTGTTGCAAAATCTACTCTGATCCTGCTTGTCCTATGGAACCCCAAAAAGAGGGGAGGTTCAGATTGTTGTGATACTTGTAAAAATGTTGGCTAAGATCTTTGTTAGTATGTCCCTAAAACACATTACATGACATGAATCTTGTGATTCTGTAGTTCTTTGTTGATAAAGTTAAGAGCGTATCTCGTTCAAATTAGATCTAAGAAGCTATAGCAATGAAAGAGCTATCTTTGCCTACTACTGAAGAAAACCTTAAAAACCTGTTGAGAAGATCCAAACCTAGCTTACGAAAAGTTTCTATTATGGACATCATGAAATATCATTGGATGATGAGTTTCTTAGTCATGATATGGGACCAAACACCCAGTTAAAAAATATTACCTTTAAAACCTATGAGCGAGAAAGAGTTAGAACTATCTAGAAAGAAAGCTCGATCTAGGAATCAAAACATAAAAGAGAAGAGACCGAAAAATAAAACAGAGAAAAACACTTGAGAGGGCCTCCTAAAGTTGAGTAGAAGGTGGGCAGAAAATAGGAGGGAAGCGTGGCAAGCTGTATATGAAAGCAGCTCCCTAAGCTCCAAGACTAGCACTAGAAAAAAAAAACCCTACTTATGGAGAAGCGGTGGGGCATTTCAGTTTGAGCCTAAATCTTGATCCTAATAAATGTGCTAGAAACTATTGATAATTAAGAGTCTCAACTCATTTACTACAATGAGATGCTAAGGTAGGCTTTGTTTGAAAGATGAATGGTTGAAGCTCTTATTATCCTATGGGGACCCATATTCCTAAAGTTTTAAGTGAGTGTAATACCATCTGCACCCATGTTAGCTAGTTCGTCTGCCCTTTTGTTACCTTCTCTATAAATATGATGTTAGTAAATTATATTTTATTTGTGTTATGAATTAATTTAAAAATATGGAAGTATTGATTTCAATTTCATGGTGTTTGTCTTGTTTCTTTCTATTTCTTATATGCTACATTTTGAAGATTCATTATTGGGTTTTCATTTTTTTATTTCTAGGGTTGATTTGGTTTTGTTTCTGGAAGGTAATCAATGAGATATCAAATGGTTCTCCACCTTATTTTTTTTCTAGAGCCAAATTGATTATCGATTTGTAACTCAAAGTCATGACAACCAACTACATCATTTAGTCTCTATTTACTAATCAATTACATTGGAAGAACTACAAATACATTGTTGAATCTTGCAATTGCATTAAATGCATGCCAATTGTGTTGAATGCCCATAGAAAATGTGTAGCTTTATTTTTTGTCAATGTTTTGATAAATTTGGATGAATAGATACATACCAGAGGCCCAAGGGATTTATTTCCCTTTGTTTTATTAGTCTTATGTGATTCAATAAGATTGATGTTTATTTCATGGCTTACATGCTTCATGATTTTGTTGTGTTATCATATATTTAAATATGCTCTTATTTTTGGGGTTTAGGTCTTGCCTATGTGAGAGGCATGGAAAAGGGGAACCTAAACTAGATTCTTATGATGTTACTTGTGTTATCTCTATTCGAGCATTAAAGATTGTCAATAGTATCAAAGACAACTAGTCGGTTACCTATGCAATCTAGTCGGTAAAAGAAAAGTACTTCAAGCTAGTCAAGCTAGTCGGTTAAACTTCACCGAGCAACAGAGAAGTCTTACCGAGCATCAGTGTACACCAATACCGAGCGTCAGTAAACACCGAGTAGACTGGACACCGAGCACTAGTGAAACTACCGAGCAGTATTTATAGTGTTTACCGAGCAATACAAAAAATGACATAGTATTCAGGAATGGCACATTTATCTATGAAGACGGTTACAATAGAATCATAAAACATTTTACCAAGATCGAGGATCATTTATTGTAGATATAATCATTAATTGTGATGATGATATGTATGTAATTGCTAGATCTAGGTTAATTTTCTACACCGTAGATCTTAGGGTTTTCCCTAAGACATTGCACCCTAATTTTGTTAAGCGGTAAAAGCAGTATGCTATATATTTGTATTTCATGTCATTTTGACATAAGCTTGACAAGGAAGTTATGAACAAGTGAAGAAGTTCTTGAAGCATCAAGCCAACTTCAAGATATCAGTTATTAGACAGAGAAGATTAGAATTCAGAGACATTCAGATTGAGTAGAATCAGACAAGGCTACCGAGCAGATCAGAGACAAGATCTACACATACATAGGTGATATCTAATATATACTACATTGATCTGTATTAGATAAGGTTGAGTTTTCATTTGCAGATACATCCTAATATTTTCTAATCATTGTAATAGAGTTTGGTAAAATCTCTTAACAGAGTAGACCTAACAGTCTTTTATGTAAATCTCTTAACCGAGTGCACACTCAAGTAGTGTTGTTGAAATCCTATAACTAGGTAGATCTAGCTGATCTAAATTGTTACTCCTAATAGGGTAAGATCACCATAAGTGATCACAACTTGTAGCCTTAACCGACATACTTTATTATCTGCAGTAGTAAAGATTTATGGGTGTCATCCCCACCGCAGTTTTTACCTTCTAACAAGGGTTTCTGCGATACCAAAATACTTGTGTTATGTGACTAATTTATTGTTGATTTCATGCTATTTACTTTTGCAAGTTAATTGAATGAATGATGCATGTAATGGATTCAAGTTATATATGAAGGTTACTACTGTTTATTGATTAAGTTCTGGGAATTAAAGTTTTTGAGGGCATTGATTCACCCCTCCCCTCTCAGTACCCTATCTCTCTATTCCAACAATTGGTATCAGAGCACATATCTCTTATTGGAAGGTTTAACCACTGAAGAGTAAAGATCTAATCATGGAGAGATATAAGTTGGATAAAATAATAGAGAATCAAAAGATTCAGATGTAGATGTTCATTGAGAAGTATAAGAAAGCTAAGGATGCATTGAAGAAATTACTAGTTTAGAGAAAGATCTTGGCTATTCTAGAAAATGAGACCGGTTACCATGAAGAGGAGATTGATGACTTATTTGATAATATTGGATCCAGTTCAGGAAGTATTTCAAATGGTTCTAAAATCACAATCTCTGATTTGTCTGAAAAGAATCTTCACTTGACTGAACACGTGAAAGCCCTGCAGATCAGCCAAGAATCACAGATGGTGAGAGTGATTGATGTAATGAACAATGCTAGACAAGCTGAGCAAGAAAGGAATCTAGTTGTTGAAGATCGAAGACAAATAACTGAACAACTTCAAGAAAAAGAAACTAAAATACAAAGACTCACTGAGCACCATTTTGAAATATCCAATCAGATGATGACTATAAACCAGGAGATCAACCGAGTAAATGGTGAGTTGTCTAGAAAACTTGAAGATATTGGAATACTTAGGGAAGAGAATGAGAAACTGAGAAATGAAGTAAAGATACAATTACAACACAATGAAATGATGAAAATGGCTGAGAATAGTTCTAAGAAGATTGATGATTTTTTGATTAATCAAAGAAGGTTTGGAAGTAGAGCTAGAATAGGCTATACCAGCGAAGGAGAATCATCCAAACAAACTGAACAAGTGAACAACAATCAAAATTTGAAACCCAAGATGTTGTCATGCTATCACTGGGGACATACTTCAAATGTGTGTAGAAGTAAAGCACAAGGTAAACCTCAAGTCACTCCTAAGTTTAATGGTTATTACTATTATTGTGGAAAATTTGGTCATCAAGCTTATGAGTGTAGAGATAAATTGAATAAGACTCCTAACAATCCTACCATGGAGAAACTCTGTTATACTTGCAACAAACATGGACACACTTCACAAGAGTGTAAGGCAAAGATGAAGAAAGTCTGGACACCAAAACAGAGGAACAAACATTATCAACTGAAGAGACAAGGTAGTGCATACACTTGGGATTACAACACATGGGTCAACTGCACAGTATGTGGAAGGTATGGACATATAGCAGTGAATTTTATGAGGAAGAGATGGGCTGGAAAATCATGAAGCTGGACAAGAATTGGTATGGCATGCTTACATTGTCATAAATTCGGTCACCTAAGCAAGGATTGCAGAGACTGAGCACTAGAAGAAGGACATGTATTTGAGAGTGGAAACACTATTGCAGATATCATGAGGATTAGAAACACTGTGTGGAAAATGGCATCAAATGACAATGCCGAGTCAAGCAATGTTGTCAATGAAACCTCATCCACTCGACTGGGTGACATCGGTAACTCCACCTAAGGTGAAATAGGTATGTATGGAATTGCCATTTCAAATTGATATTATTTTACATACAGTTCCTTATATTTGCTAAGCACATACCAAATCTGCATGAATAAAGATGTATTGTGGTTTATAAGTTTTGAGCTAACAAAGTTATATAGTCGGTAAATATTAGACCGAGCAAAAGGTTACCCGTCAGTAATCATTATTCAAGGTTATCCGAGTATCAATATCAACCAAGTGAAAAATCATGTGTTAACCGAGTTGTTTTAGTTTTGTGGTAATCGTCGAGTTGAAAGTTGTCACCGTATTGGAAGTAGGTCAAGCATTAATGACAAAAGTTTTGAGCAGGAATATGAAAAAGGCTATAAATACACGGAAGACTTAGTTTATTTTCACAAAGTGATTTTAAAGAGAAACAATTTTACAAAGAAAATTCAAGCTAAAAGTTTTCATAAGGATTCAAGGTAGTTGCAGATCAAACCAAGCATGTTCTTCATCTATTTTGAGTAAGCACATCTTCTACCGAGCACATTCAACACATTTGCCTAAAACCTAGATTGATAATAATGGCGTCTACTGCAACAAATCCAAGATTGTGGAAGAGGAAGTGAACCTCATTGTTTCGGCTAACTATGATGAGCCTAAATACAAACTACACCTGGGAGTCACATCTAAAACAGATTCAACAAGAGCTTTCTCAAGTATCCCACCTAGGGTTTTGCTAGTCAGGGATATCAGATCGTACATTCACTGCAAGATAGGTGAAATAGGATATTTTGAGATGTATGCATCATATCAAAAGCTTTGTAGTGAAGATGGGAAACTTAAACCAGAGTACAAATAGATTGAAAAGATTGGACTCACTCAAGCCCTAAACTTCCCGAAAAGTTTCAAAACCAAATGGATTAGGGTTGTACTTAGTCACTATCATGAGGGAACATTTTGGCTGGATAATCCATTTAAATTGACAAAGAGGATGATCCAGGTTATAGGATACTCGGCAATAGATAAGGTGAAAGCTTTTCATAGTGCCTCAAGGGTTGAAATTGAGAAGAATACCGGCGCAACATGAGATGGCTGAGCATTGAAGATTGCTTCAATTAAGGATCCAAAAGTTAAATTTGCAGCTCATGTAATTGGTGACAAGTTCTATTAGTCGAGTAGACTGAACAATGTTCCATATAGTGATGTGGACATGGCATATAAACTAATAAAGAAGAGTCACCAGTTGGACCTTGTCGAGCTACTCCTGCGGCAATTAGAAGAGAACATGAAAACAATCAGGTCAGCAAAGTCAAACACCTGTAAGTTTGGATCACTGTTGGTGTGTATATTTTTCTACATTCATAAATTTTTCCCTTCTATCGGTCACATAGATTGGCCTAGCAACAAACCAATAGTTACTCAAATTTCTGAAATGATTTGTAATTTGGGAGACGATTTGAATAAAGTTGTAGATGATTACTTTGAGCAATTCAAGATCAAGATGAATCTTCAGAGCAGCATTCCCAGTTCATTGGTTGAGAAATATGAAATGGATATATGTTTTCTTGTGGACACCGATCACACCTTGATTAAGGTTGTGGAGCCCAGAAAAAAATGGTTAGGCCCCATGGGATAAAAAATGGATATTGATTTCACTTTGAAATCAATCGAGGCTCTACTAGCTACACCGAAGGACAAAAATGCAGAAAGGTTTGGAACCTATGAAGAGGCTAAGACAAGAATAAAGACTGGTCTTGTCATCAGTAAAATTACTAAAAAGTCAAGGAAAATGATGAAAACATTAGTAGAGAAATTTGGAGATGAATTTGACTCATCTGACGAGTCACCAGTTGGCACTGCAACCGAAGGTTAGTTACTACTAACGAACAAACCCCATGATAGTGAAGAAACCAAGTCTGACAATGAAAAAGATTCAATACCGGTTTCCCTCTCTCCAACTCCGAAGAAGAAATAGTTGTCAGTGCAGTCTAGAGCACAAACAAGGTCAACAACCACAGCTTCACCATCTTTGAAGAAGGGAGTTGTGAAGATTTCTATACCAAAAGCTGCTTCACCGACCAAGACATATACAAAAAGAGGAACCAAGGTCCCAGCTTAAGCACTGAAGAAAAGGAGAAGACTAATAAGAGGAAGACAAGACCTTGAAGATGAAGAGAATGATACAAATCAGTTCAAGGTGGTCAGCAACAAGAACAAAAACATTGATGAAGTTGTTGCAGATATAATTGAAAATGGGGAACTCACAGATCCAGAACTTAGTTGGTTTGACAACATGTCTACCGAAGATCAGAATAAAATAGAGGAGGCAGTCATCCAGATGATGATCAGCTTCAAATGAGTTCCATTGGAATTTTCCAAGAAACTACCTCAGGCATTAGAGGAGATAATAAATAAAAAATGGTCCTATGCCTTGGATACCAAAAAGAAAATGAGGGAACAAGCCCTAGTTTTGGCAGTTCCTAATTTGATTGTTGATGGAATTGAAGAATACATAACAACTTACTCTAGGAGATTCAGAGTAAAAAGCTGAGCTTTGTAGATATTAGATGAAAATCTAGTAGACATTGATGAGTTTAGCCAACTCATATGGACTTCAATTGTTGCAGCTCGAAAAGCAAGCTGAAAAGGTAGCATTTCTAAACTTCTCTAAGAAGAGACAAAGATCAAAAGGTAAAGGCATCCATATTGATGATGCTGATTTGGCAAAGAAGACAGAAGAGAAAGATGCATCAATTACCGAGGTGATTGATACTACACTTGACAATATGGACATAAACATTTCACAGGATGCACTGGATCAGGTTGAGATCTAGATTGAAGATAATAAAGCATTTGATGTACTCATTGAGGACATTACTAATGGTGATCTTGATGATAGAGATGAAGATGAGGATGTGAACATTGTACAAGGCAAAACTCAAGATGAAGGTCCTATTATTGAGCTTGCAATCATATCGTTACCGGGAGAGCTTCCTATTCTTGTAGAAGCAGTTGAAATGTTGACAAAGGAACAACCCAAAGGCTCAAACCCTGAGAAACTGATGGATACATCAGGGGAACAAGGAGTAGGGACACCGGCTGAACCAAACAAGCCTAAAGAGAAAGAGACAATTGAGATAGAAGCACAGGGTCACAATGACTCTAAAGTAACTAAGGCTACCCCACTGGACACAAAATCAGAGGCTCCACCTCATTCAACCAACACACAGGTTCCCGAGGAGCAGAAGAGGGAAGCAAATGTGTCAACCAAGCTGGTTACTCAAACTATTGAGGTAAAAGATATTGTACCACTTGTAAAAAGCTCACCTTAAGAGCCGAAGAAGAAGAAGAAGAAAAAGAAAGGAAAAGGGCCAGTCACATTAGATGAAGTAATTTTTATACCAGACTGTGACCCTAGGACCCTTAGCCCTGAGGAACTTAGAAAATATGGGGGGCTATGTACCAGGAAAGCAACACAAGAAAAGCTAAAAATGTAAAGGAAGAGCAAGGAAATACTGGAGAATGTAAGAGATATCTTACAACAGGTCATACCCGAGGTACAAATTAATGAGGATACTCCCATTATGGATCAACTTGCCACACTTGCAGAAGAAATCAATGCCCCTAACATTGAAGTTGAACAAAGAATTGAAGAAAGGATAGAATCAAAGATTCAGGACAAACTTGCAAAAAAGATCAGCTAGGAAGTGGCAATAAATAAAGTGAAGTTATCTGAGGTAATAACTGACATTCAAGCTATTACTCAATTAATAAGTCAAATTTTGATCAAATTATGCACTGTGGAAACCTTCACTATTGAGATTAGTGAAAAGATAAAACAACTGGATACTGAAATCCAAGCTAGTGCACAAGCAGCTTTAACTAAGCCACAAGCTTTTGCAAAGCATATATTGAGAGCTCAAGAACTCAGGTGGTTAAGAGCAGATCTCAGGAAACATGAAGATAGATTAAGTGACTAGGTCACCGAGCTTCAAACCGAGTTTCTTCCTTACCTAAAATTTTTTGAGAAGCACATTATCAAAGCATAGACGCTTGTCACAACACCAGAAATCTCTGTTTTGGACAACATCTTTCACATGCATGCACAAGTTGGTCTTGAGAAAATTGCTCTCACCAACTTGAAAGAGGAATGGGCAAACCTCTTGGAGTCCTTGAAGAAAACCCATAAGCATATTTTTGATAAGCTATGAGTATACATTTTTGTATTTGGCATTAATATCAAAAAGGGGGATAACAATGTATATGCCAAATATGTAAATAAAAGCTAAGTATATTACACACTACCGGGAGCATGCACCGAGGGGGAGTATAGAAATTTTGATGAAGCTAAGAATCTATGTATATATGGTGAAGATAGAATAAATTTTGAAGACATAAGGTCTATATACATTTCATTTTATATACTAATGCCAAAGGGGGATATTGTTATCTCTATTTGAGCATTAAAGATTGTCATTAGTATCAAAGACAACTAGTTGGTTACCTATGCAATCCAATTGGTAAAAGCAAAGTACTTCAAGCTAGTCGGTTAAACTTCACCGAGCAACAGAGAAATCTTACCGAGCATCATTGTACACTGATACCGAGCGTCAGTAAACATCAAACAGATTGGACACCGAGCACTAGTGAAACTACTAAGCAGTATTTACAGTGTTTACCAAGCAATACATAAAATGGCATAGTAGTCAGGAATGACACATTTATCTATGCAGATGGTTACAACATAATCATAAATTTTTTTACCAAGATCGATGATCATTTATTGTAGATATAATCATTAATTGTGATGATGATCTCTATGTAATTGCTCGATCTAGGTTAATTTTCTACACCATAGATCTTAGGGTTTTTCCTAAGACATTGTACCCTAATTTTGTTAAGCGGCAAAAGCAGTATGCTATATATTTGTATTTCATGTCATTTTGACATAAGCTTGACAAGGAAGTTATGAACAAGTGAAGAAGTTCTTGAAGCATCAAGCCAACTTCAAGATATCAGTTATTAGACAGAGAAGATCAGAATTCAGAGACATTTAGATTGAGAAGAATCATACAAGGCTACCGAGTAGATCAGAGACAAGATCTACACATACAGAGGTGATATCTAATCTATACTACATTGATCTGTATCAGACAAGGTTGAGTTTTCATTTGCAGATACGTCCTGTTATTTTCTAATCATTGTAACAGAGTTTGGTAAAATCTCTTAACAGAGTAGACCTAACAATCTTTTATGTAAATCTCTTAACCGAGTGCACACTCAAGTAGTGTTGTTGAAATCCTATAACTAGGTAGATCTAGCTGATCTAAATTGTTACTCCTAATAGGGTAAGATCACTAGAAGTGATCACAACTTGTAGCCTTAATCAACATACTTTATTATCTACAATAGTAAAGATTTGTGGATGTCATCCCCACTGCAGTTTTTACCTTCTAACAAGGGTTTCTAAGATACCAAAATACTTGTGTTATGTGACTGATTTATTGTTGATTTCATGCTATTTACTTTTGCAAGTTAATTGAATGAATGATGCATGCAATGGATTCAAGTTATATATGAGGGTTACTACTATTTTTTGATTAAGTTTTGGGAGTTAAAGTTTTTGAGGGCACTGATTCACCCCTCCCCTCTCAGTACCCCATCTCTCCATTCCAACAACTTGTTATGGATGCATAGTTTTATGATTTATTTTTTCATAATTCACTTATGCCTTTGTTTTGTTTCTTGATTATTGCAGGTTAAGTTGTCTAGGTGAATTATGGGGGGAGTGGCTCTCAATGGGGATCAAGGCCCTAAAGTGACCATTCTAGGATAACCCATTGAAGAGTGACAAACAAGTGATAATTTAATAAATGAAATTAGGTTAACACATTAAAAAATATAATTATGGATGTCTTTCCTTAATATAGGATAAAGTTGGGAGTAGGATGATGCATGTCCGTCCATGGGACATATTGAGCTATCATGATCAAACTTCCCTATCCTCACAAAAGGATTCCACATGAGTTCTCACTTGGGGGCCAAGGTCTAGAAAGACCAATCCAAGATAACCCAAGATGGAGGCTATGTGATGACACTCTTCCTACATGAAGTCTAGGTTTCCTTCACATATTTTTGGTTTCCTATGGTAATTGTTAACCTTTGCACTACCCTTTTTGTGAATCCTTATTTTGGTCTTCCATATTTTCAGTTGTTTTGTGTCCTTAGTCTTGTATTGGCTTGCTTGTGTGTGGGGGGCATTGTGTCTCTCTCCTTAGCACAGTGGGGTGGGCCTCAGGGTTCCACATGGTCGATTGGTAGTAACTATTCCTCCATCCAAGTTTAATAGATTTTTGTGTGGATAGATTCTATTTGTTGCACCCTTATTCTTGTTTAATGAAGAGCTTCATTTGTATATTGTTTCATCTCATGTACCATGGTTCACTATATAGATGATGTATTTGCATACTCCATGAGGAGAATGTTGCATTTTTATTTGTAATGATGTAAATGTGATCTTTTACTATGTAGTAGTAATTAGGATTGATGACATATTTATTATACTTGATGAAAGATTTGATCATGTAATAAATGTATAGAGTCAGATGAGGTTATATATTATCATTATCTTGAGATTATAAGTTATTTTTTTTTATGTTGGTTAAAGGAGTTACGAAAATTCACTATTGGTGTTTAAAATGAACTTAGGATAATGATAATGATAATGTTCATGTTTAAATGAATGTATTTTATTATGACTTTAGTTAGTTAGATGGTATTGTAAATGTGTTTCTTAAGTAGCAACATTAGGGAACCCTTAGAGTACATAGGCTAGAGATAAAGGTTATCTTCTGTATATGTTCTTAATAAAGGAAATTATGAAATGTTATTCTTTATTAATTTTGCATTAATTTTGATAGTTTAGCTGTCATCCTCTTGGGTTATTGAGCAAGGCATTACACATGGCCCTTGTTGAGCATTGTTTTTACACAAGGCAACAATTAGGAATAAGTGATACAAATTCCCCTCTTGAAAGAGTAATAAGGTTACTCCCAAGGTTCTCTATGGCCATGGTACAATCGCTTGGAAGGCTCAATCAAAGATAAATGTGAAGGTTCACAAGGAGGTCTTTGTTGATTCAGTTCAAACTTAGGCTAAAACAATAGAGTCGTAACACATTTTATAATTTTATGATTTTTAAATGTAAGCAATTCCTATAAATGCAATTTTAATTTTAAAAGCTAACACAAATTCTATACTTAACCAATTTTCTAAGAAATATCAAAAGATTGAGTAGCAAGGAATTTTAAGCAAATTAATATAAATGAATTCCTAATAGACATCAATCATCAATAAACCAATTTTGTGAATTAAATATTAGAGAGATGGAAAACCCACAAAGCATAAATTAGATAAACTCACAATTCATGTTTTGTAGATGCAATCGTCAATGAAACCTCTTCAAGATGGAAGATTTCTCAAATTTCATCAAATTGTGAAGCTACATAGATGCACACACACGTGACAAATTTACCCTCAAGAAAAAATATTAATGATCTCTCTAAGCATTCATCACAACAAATCAATTCATCAATAATTAATACCAAACTATTAAATTGCGGAAACAATCACAAAGAAACACATTTAGCTCTTTGAAATAATGAAAATAAATTCTCATAATTTCTCATAGATGGAAAATTTTCACACCATGAATGAAGCACCAAATTTATTGTATTTCTGTTAAAAAAGATTCGACCCTAATTACATATTCATTAGCAGTTTATATAGATTTTACTTGATCAAAATATTGAATCCCATAACTAGGTTTTTTAGCCATGAAAAAATGGCAAAATAAAATTAAAAATAAATATTAACTATAAAAAAATACTTCTAAACATGTAGTTATCATTTTTAAATGGATTTTAATCCATTATTACATCAAAATCATGCAAATACAAGCTTCAATCAGCTCCTAAAAATGAAGGAAAAAATTTCAGTTCCACCGTTTTTGACAAAAAAAATGCCATTGTTTTTAACTCAAACTTTGTTATTATCACCCAAAATTGATGGAGGAAGTTTCTGATGTGGTATCTAACTAATTGAGAACTTGTTTTAAGCCAAAGATGACCCATACCAAGAGATCTTCAACTCTCAAATTTTGACTTTCGAAAAAAATGAGATTTTGCCCATTTTTGGGCTTGAAAAGGGTTCAAACTTTTGAACTCCCAACTTCCTTTATTAATGAAAGAAAACCAAAATGTGGATGAAGAAGTATGAAATACACAGTGTGAAGGAAGCACACTTGGATGGGCATCTCAAAATATTTCAATCACTTCATCAATTTCATCAAAATCTAGGAGTTTCATGAACTTTAAATGAGCTTGATGCCTTTTTTCGAAATGATGTGAGCCGAGAACCAAACCTTTGTATATATTAAATATTTTTCATTATCTCTCTCATATATTCTTTCAAATAGAACATTTTTTGTATATCCTCTTCAGTATTCATGACTGCCACAACCCTCATAAACTACTGAACAACATTCTTTATGGAGTATCACTTTTCTTTATCCCTATCTTGGTACAACTGGCAGTCGCTTCCATAAAAGAATTTCTCTATCTTATCTATCCACAAAAAAGTGCCCTTTCTCATTTTCTCTATCTTTTCAAGTCTTTTGTGATAATCTTTGATATCGAAATTGACTGCACTTATCTACAAACTAAACCTATCTAACTCTGAGCCTTCATATACTGAAAGAAAAACCCCAAAACTTTGCTTTCTGATTTTCTTTAAGTCTTCCAATAATTTTTCCCATATCTCTACACAATTACCAATTCCATGTTCTCCATCTACCAAACATGTTATCTGAGTAAACTCAATGACTATTATTCTGAAATGTTTTAAAATAATCTGAATTATTTTAGTGTTGAACCTTTCTAACTCTACCTTCCAATCAACACATGTCTTAGAAAAAGAATGATGCATTCCTAAATTTTTTGGGACTACTCTCTTTTCAAGTGTTGACTGCAATGAAGCCTCTGGATTATTTTGGTCAATGGGACCAATTATTTTAGAAATATAG
This sequence comes from Chamaecyparis obtusa, assembly GCA_027943335.1. Lineage (NCBI taxonomy): Eukaryota > Viridiplantae > Streptophyta > Pinopsida > Cupressales > Cupressaceae > Chamaecyparis > Chamaecyparis obtusa. The sequence goes on from BSBK01006692.1 coordinate 635,577, forward strand.
TCCTTGAGGACTTTATTTTATCGATTTAGACCTTGAATCTAAGTCTCATCTTCCTGCATATACTCAAATAATTGATGTGGACCTCTAATCCAACTACACATGCAACATAGTCATTACTCACATGATCGAATTACGAAAGAGAGTATTGATTACTCAATTCGAAATCCATGGTGAAGTGATCTATTGCCTCCTATGTAGATGGGGTGTTTGATTACTCTTAGAACGAGAGCCAACAACCATAAGACCAATACTACAATGGAGGATTTAAAAGCTATGAAGATAAGCAAATTGAAATTAAACTAGAATGAAATGCAATTAATCTAAAAGGTTGAAAAGAAATATGAAATGCAAATTTATTCTAAAGAACTTGAAAGAAATATGAAGATTAAACTAAGAGCAAATAAGTAAACTAATTATAATGAAAATGCAATATTTAACTAAATGGAATTAATCTAAAATATGCAATGAAAGCTTGAAATAATCAAATTGAGAAAAAAAAATGCTATAGTTTAGTTACTCTCAAAATTCCTCCCTTTTCGAATGAAGAATGAGGTTCAATAAATAGACAAGTCTGGGGAGACAATGAAGAGGTTCTTGATTTGAAACTCTTGACTCTTCATTCCCATTTGAGACAAAAAGACATGAATTACTTAATAAAAGAATGAATTATTGCCACATAGGGTGACCGTTCGAATAATTTGAATTATTAATTCAAATAAAGGTGTCCAATCAAATAACAAGTAATATTAATTCCTTTTTATGTATATTGTCCAAATGGGGTGGGTTTAATTTAATTTAAAGCACTTAGGACTTTAGAATTAAATTAGTTTATCATAGGGGTAATTTAGCTAATAAAAGTCAAAGACTTTAGGAATTAATTTTAATATTTGATTAATGAAATTTAGGGTTTTTGCAATTGACATCAAGTTGAATTAAGTCAGGTAGGAGAGAGAAAAGTGCCTAGCAAAGTAGGACTTTGAAGATGTAAAATTGATGAGAATGCACCAAAATTGATTGAATTTATTAGGTGCCAAATCTGGGGTATTACAGCCGCTAACACCTTTCCTCCTTCCCTAGTTAGTTTTCCAAGGTCTACCTCCTCCATGATAAAATCATTAGGTGCCACTTCATCAGTATTGATATTTGAAGGAGGTACCGCGACTTGATACTTTCATTTCCCACTTGGTTCTCTAGTTACATATGACATTCTTTGTGCCTTTCGGCTAGGATCTCATGTATGGAATGCTTGACCCAATTGAGATAGGTCAACATCCTCTATTTTGGTATATGTCCTCTTGCAAGGTTGGATTTCCTTGACTAGCCAAGTGGATTTAGAAGTAGCTATAAGTTTCTCATATGGGGCCACATTTATCAGTGAAGTTCTAGCTTGTTCCATTTCACCTTCCTATTCTTCATGTACTTATCTCTCCAAAGCCTCCATATTCTCATAGTTTTCCAGAGTTTCCTCCCTTTCTAGTTCTTCTAGAGGTTGTTCCTGCTCAAGATTTTTTTCTCTTTCATCATCTTCTTCATATGAACATCCTGCAAGTTCTACGCACAACCCATTCAATGGATTCTCTCTTTGCTTTGGCATTGTTTCTTCCTATTTCTTTGGTTGTGGTGGAGGCAAATGAGGTGTTACTTGTACTTTTTCTTTGACCTCTTCTTGAATATCCTCAACCTGAAAATGTGGTGGAGGAAAATGAGGTTTCTCCTATGGTTTCTTTTCAACCTATACTAACTCATCATATTTAGGCTCACCAGTTTGTACACTTGTATCTATTTCCCCTTCCTCCAATCTTGCTTGAGTGGAAATTTATACTTCATCCCCATTTCCTCCTATATTTCCTTAGTAGAGGGAAAGATAGGAAATTGTGTTTTTTTTAGTTCTTCTTGTACCTCTTCGGAAGGAAGTTCCTCAGTGTGAACTGGAAGGGGCACCTGAGTAGTGAATTGTTATTGGGACACCATCTCTATAATTGTATCATTTATAGCGCCTCCTCTGATGTCTTTGTGAATCTAGGGATGCCTTCAAAATCTGATATATAAAACACATTAGGGCCTAATTGATCCCTAGTTTCTACCTCTGGCTATGTACTTGTATCCAATTCAACTATCTCCTTCTAGATTTCAAGTTGATATTCCTTCTCTTGTTCTTTTCTCTAAGTAGTTATAGAATCCTTTCGATTTATTCTCACTAGAGGGATGTCTTCTTCATCGACTTCCTCTTCCTCCTCAGGTAATGTCTCCAAAGTAGGTGAAACAAAGGTCTTCCTCTTATTTCTCTGATATACCTTCACTTTTGGTTGAGCCACCAGTGATTTAGGTACTTGAAACCTAAAAGAGGGAATTTTAGGTCTCTTGGATGTAGGAGTCTCTCGAGAGGAACCAATATCTAGTGTTTGGCTATCCCATCTTGTGGTCCTAAAGGAAAGTGGAGTAGCTTCTGAATCATCTTTTGCCTTAGTTTTTCTTCATAGAACCTCAATTAGACCATGAACTACTATCTTCTGTGCATGTCCATACATGGTTCCAAGAGAAATGAGACTAGTCTTCTTTAAGGTTGGGATATTAACCTTAACCCCCTTTCCTTTATCAATCTTAACGAGAGGATCCACCTTCTACATTCAAACTTTCTTGATTATACACTTCATCTTCATTGTACAAAGGGTCCAAAATGTCTTCATAATCCTTCTCCCAACTCTTGGGAGTAATAGGCACTTGGATTACATGTTGTGCCAATGCTAGTTTCATTCTACAATAATCCCTTATCTTGACCTCATAGTCGTCAAAATAGTTCATCCAATGATCCTCAAGGTGAGGTTCATGCTTATAAAATGCACTCCTTATTTGGCTAAAGGTTTTTATTGGGTCAAACCTTAGCCTCATGAGCTTATACTCCTCCAATGGACATTCATCCCATTCAAAGTAGATGAATTTATAGACCTTAATGTCCTAGACTATGTAGGCCCCAATGGAAATTGGAAAATCCCAAAAGTGCTTCTCCTTCTTGAGGACAACCAAAATAATTAACCCTAGGACCACTAAACCCTAGACATAATAAGCCTAAATAGAAAGAAGAAAAACCCTAACAAAAAAGGACAAAAACTTAAATAAAAGATGTTACCTAATAGAAAATCAAACAAATTGGAAGAAAACCTAGAACCAACAAAAGCCCTACCTCTAAGGGAAATCAAAACCGAAGATACTATGATGTAAATGATACAATAAAAAAGGCAAAGGTTGCAGATCACAATCTAATGGGATGTGATAAAGAAAGTAGGGTCATCGGATGATGTAAGCATGAAATTCAGAGAACTAAAGTTGTGTAATTTAAAAAATAAAGTGCCACAACCTTTTATATAGCCCCCAGACTATATGACAACATCATCAAAGGGTCAAGGTTTCAAGGTGGTCTATAACCCTAAGGTGCCAAAACAATCTATTCCTTTGAGTGTAAACCTTTATAATTTTAGGGGATTCGAAGGTGTTTTGGTTTTGAGAACCCCGACACTCTGAAAGTCCAAAAGGACTAAAAAAACTAACTCTTAAGAAATAAACCAAAAAGGCAAACAAGAAATGAAAAAGGGAAAAAGGGGGGAGGAAACATCAAGTAGTGATCTAACCAAAATCCAACTATTGAGATCTCATGAGCCCACAATCTGACTCACTAGATGCCTAACCAAACCACCCAAAAAGGGTTTGACCAACCAAAACAAAACCCAAAAAAGGGGGGTCCCCATTAGGATCAGTGGCCAGAATGGGGTGTGAGTTGGGGAGACACAACAGTCCTCAAATTAAATATCTTGAGAAGTTGGATCACATCTTTATATTTAATTTTTTATGGCTACAATGTAATAAAATAAGGCTTAATTTCTCTAAAAATAGAACTTTTATTATATATTATTTTTTGTGCATCAGTATCCCAAAGTTTATGTCATAACCAACAACTTAAAAATGTCTAAGTAAAGACTTGTGACTCGACCATACCTCTACAGGCATCTTATCAACAAGAATTGATGTAGAAAACATGATAATCAAGTAGTCAACAATGAAAGTAGCTTCAGCCCAAAACCTTTTTTCTAGACCAACACCATTGAGCATACTTTTAACCTTCTCCATTAGTGTTTTGTTCATTCTTTTTGCAAATTCATTTTATTTTTGAGAATGCATAGCTTTTTATTATCTATGAATGCCACAATATTTATAGAGTTTATCAAAATTATTAGAGAAAATTCTAGCAACATCATCAATTGTCAAACATTTTATTTTCTTCTTCAACCCGCAATTCAACCACTTTAAATTATTTTAATTGATTGAAAACTTCAAATTTCCTATTTAGAAAATATATTCATGTCTTTCTACTATAATCCTCAATAAATGAAACGTAATATATGGATTTTCCAATGGAAGGAACATCTAGAGAACAAAAGACATTAAAATGGATAAGATATAAAACACCATAAGATTTATGAGAAAGGTAAATCTAAACAAACTATTGTTTTCCATAAATGCAATGTTCACAAAAATCAAAATCAAGATTATGATCAATCAAACCTTCAATGCAGATTTTATTTTTCATGGTCCTTAGACCTTTTTCTCCAATCTGGCCAAACCTTTGGTGCCATAGCATAATATTTTTTTTAGGTAAATTTTATTAAGAAGAAAGGGCACACCTTGGGTACCCATAAGCCATGACCATCCAATGAAAGTGAAACTCTTAGCTCTTCCAATGAAACTGTATCGCCAAAAATTTGATTTTAACAAAAGTACTATTACACTCAATAATGTATTCATCAAAATTATACATTGCATCAAATATAACACCTTTAACAATCACCATAAAACCTCTAATTTTATTACATCTTGTATCAAAAAAACTACCTGCACATCTTAAATATCTAAAAACCCTAGAAAACCTCTTCATATGGTCAAATTTTAGAAATTAAAAGAAGAGTATATTAGTTTTCTCATAAATAAGAAATTTAACGCTAATTCAAGGACATGTGACACATCATTAATAATTTTTTCTTTTATCATCAAAATATTGATTCTAGATTTACCACAACCAACAGTATTTAAATGAGAATCATCATCGATGTACACCTTTCCTCTATTTGATGCATGAGAATCCACTCTTTTGTTTTATTTTATTCATTTAAATGATTTGGTAACAATTTTTCTTTGTTAGGATGATATCTTGGTTTATTTTTTAATAATTATTTTCATAGTTTGTAAAATAATGTCTGTTGGAAACAAAATGGAACTGTTAAGCTAACTAGGGTATTCGATAGAAGAAGAAAGATGGATGAAAGAAAGGAGAGATAACCAAAGGGGGAGCATTGGAAGGAAAGACATGAGATCTGACACCTTTGTCTTCCTAGAAATGGTTCCACACAACATGTAAGGAAGGATAAGACAAGAACAAAGGATAAGAGTGTGGATTGAAATGAGAGCAGACAAAGAAAATTTAGAGGGGGAATGTGGGTCATAGATTTAGGTTGCAATTAAAGTCTAAGGATGATGCATATTTTTGAAATTTGTTCCTCCATTCTTGTTGTTAAAACAATTAGTAATGAATATAGATTGTTAATTTCCAAGACTGGCTTAAATGTTCAATGACATTGGGGTTGTATGTACCTTTGTAATCAAAAGTAGGGAATGTGTATTGGTTATGTAATTGTCTATGGAGTTTTTAATTTATTTTTTGCACTCAGTTTAAAACTCTCATTTCTTGTAATTCCTTTCTATTAATGTATGTACTGCTTTGGTATGTAACCTTCTATCACCAATTAAATAGGGAGGCTTTATTTACTATTTTGGAGTATTAGTTAGCCAAAAAATGGAATCTATATATCTTAAATTATCCAGTCATTAAAAGGGTTGATATTTACATGCATATTTATTATCACTTAGAAGGCATAATAACTTGTGTTGATATTGGTTGTGGAATCCTTGTCACCATCAATGGTATTAGAGCATTTGTTCTTGAGTGTGCAGGAAGGTTCATCAGAGGGAGGCATTTTGTAATGTGATCGGTGGGTGGAGAGAGAGGTTGAAATTGAGAGAGAATTAAAGATGTTTCCTTGAAGAGGAATAATGAGGATAGAGGAAGTGTTGGAGAGATTTCAATAATTGATTAGAAGTGATCTTAGAGAAGACATATGAAATGAGGTGTGATTGGTTATAGGAATTGAAATAAATTTTGTCAATGGGGAAGAAAGTGATGTAGAGGAGCATGAAAGAGAAGAACAACTAGAAGAAGTGGGAAAGATCAATTCTTGAGGGTTCTTTCACAAATTGCAAGGAGAAACAAAATAGATGTAACCATCTTTTCTATAACATTGAACCCAAACAAGTTGATTGATAGGATAGGAGAGTTGGAATAATATTTTGAGATGAAGGAAATTATAGATCTACAAAGAGTAAAGATATTCCAAATTAAGCTAAAAGGACATATTGTACTATGGTGGAAATAATTACAAAGGGATCAGATAGCAAGTGGAGACCAAAGGATAACAAGGTGGAGTCAAATGATGATCAAAATGAAAAGAAAAATTATTTTGGGTGATTATGAAATGGAATTATTCAAGAAGTTACAAAATCTAAAACAAAAGGATCTAACTGTAAAGGAACACACAATTTAGTTCTACAATTTTCTAATTCATTTAGGGAAGTAGGAAATTGATAAAGGAAAGGTAGATACGTAAATGGCTTACAGTTCAACATCCAAGATGAGATGAGCATGATTCAAATTACTAAAATGGAGGACGCATATCAATATGAATTGAAGGTTGAGGATAAATTAGCAATAAGTAAATTAAAAAACTCCAAAAGTCAGGGAATTTTTACAACTAAGAAGGGACAAACAAGTAGCAACAAGGGGAAATAGATTGAGAAAAAAATAAAAAATCAAGCCCACATAGATTAAATAAATGGGGCAAACCATAAAAGATAAAGATATATTAGGGAGAGGACATGGAAGCAACATAAGGGGTTTCCTTGTAAATTTTTCTTGAGTGCAATTAGTTTTCTAGTCATAAGAGTTGGGAGTGTCTTGAATTTCTATAAGAAGAGTGTACAAGGACAAAAAGGAGAAATTACATTGTGCAAGAGGATCAAAAAAGTGTGAGATCACCTTCTAATTGCATTAAGGAACCTGAGTTAGGAGAGTCTTTGATGTTCAAAAGGGTTTTGTTGAAGCTACCAGCAGGAAGTCAAGAACTAGTTCAAAGAATATCTCTATTTAGAACCAAATGTAAGGAACAAGTTAAGTGTTTAAATTAATTATTGATAGTGGTAGTATATATAATCTTGTAATAATGGATATGGTAGACAAATTAGGCCTCAATAAAATTAAACATCCTACACCACATAGAGTTTCTTGATTACAAAAGGGCACCAATTATTGGTTCGTCAACAAGCCCTAGCTTGTTGAGTTTCAGATTGGTAGCTATAAGGATAATGTGTTATGTGATATAATACCTATGCATGTATGTCATGTATTTATTGGAATACCATGGAAATTTGATAGGAAGGTGGTGCATGTCAAAAGAGATAACACCTACACTATTGAGAAAAATGGTTTCAAACATACTCTATTGTTGTTAAAAGAGAAAATAGGACAGTCATAGTAGAAACAATAAAGTGATGTTGAAAAATGGGGAAAATCTTGTGCATGATAGGGATGAAGAGGAATATGAAACAAAAACCAAGGAGCTATTTCCTCATCCTCCTGAATGTTGCAAGGAGGAGGATGGTGTTGTTTTGTGTGTAGAGAAGTAAATAAATGAATGGAATAACAAATTTATAGCATATGAGAAAGAAAAAACATGTTGGAATGGAAATAGAGATTGGTACTATAGAAGAAATGGAAGATCAAAAGGATTTTCACCAGTAAAGTTTGTGAGCTATGCTCACAAAAACCCCACCTGAAGAGTCTGATGTAGTGAGATCTGCCCTTTTGTTTTGTTTTATTTGTTTAAACTATTTGGTTACAAATTTTTTTTGTTAGAATAAAATTTTTGTTTTTTTTAAAATAATTATCTTGATAGTTTAGAAAATAATGTTAATTGGAAATGAAATGGAGCTATTCAGAAAACTGAGGTATTCAATAGAAGAAAAAATATGTACAAGAGAAAGGAAAGATAACAAAAGGGGGAGAATTGGAAGGAAAGAAATGAGATTTTATGTCTTTGTCTTCCTGGAAGTAGTTCCACACAATGCATAAGGAAGGAAGGAGAAAATGAGAACAAAGGAGAAGAGTGTGGATTGATATGGGAGGATACAACAAACATTGGGGGATAATGTAGCATGCAGATTTAGGTTGTAGTTAAATTCAAAGGTGATGCATATGTTTGTAATTTTTTTCTCCATCTTCCTATTAAAAAAAGTAGTGATCAATATAAATTTTTAATTTCCAAGATTGGCTTAAATGTTCGATGACATTGGGGTTGTATGTACCTTTGTAATTGAAATGAGGGAATGTGTATTGGTTATGTAATTGTCTGTAGAGTCTTTTTTATTTTTTGCACTCAGTTTCAAATTTGTATTTCTTATAATTCCTTTCTATTAATGTAATGTATTGCTTTGATATGTAACCTCCTATCACTAGAGAATTGGGGAGGATTTATTTATTAGTTTGGAGTATTAGTTAGCCAACAAATTGCATCTATATATTTGAAATAATTTGGTCATTACAAGGGTTTTTTATTTTTTATTACGGTAACTTCAAGTTTTGAAGGGACCCCGAAACCCTTTAACAAAGCATAAAGAAGATAAGCATAAGATAACTAAAAGACAACAATCTTTCCTATAAATGGATAGAAACCGAGAGGGACATATCCCAGATAATACATTAAAGCAATAGCACAAAAAGTGCATGATACTAACACAAAAAAACTACTAGCAAAATAGGGTAAAAGAACTCCCAGCAGCAGGGTCACTTCTTCATTTTGAGGAATTCCTCAGATTCCTCCATCTGATTCTCCATATTCTTGATGGACTCCTTTAGGTTGGAAACATCTTTAGCCTGGACCGTAGTCTTCTTTCTAGTACTGGATCTAGTTCTAGAACCTAGACCAAGAAACTATATATCATCTTTCCCTTGATCTTCTTCTTTCATTTTATCAGTATTATTCCCTTCCAGCAGGGTATAGAGGGCTTTAAGGTTATCAACAGTTACTTTCATGCCTGTGTTGGACAGAGTGATCATCTTCTTTAGAATAGTATCATTATTGTTGATCTTGTCAGTAATCGGGCTTATCATAGTTTCAATAGCCTTGTTAATTTTATCCTCTAGCATGGTGGTATTAACAGTAACCTTCTGAAAAATATCCTTACCTTTTTTGTACATTTTAGCATCATTCTACATTTTGTCAATGATTTCCTCCAGTGAGGCATTCTTGGCTTCCAAATTTTTGCATCTAGTTTGCAGCTCCTGGATATCATTTTGGATCCATTTGTCAATATTGTATCCATACATGGATTTGTTTTTGGCTGCCTATAGCATAGTCATGTTGATGGTTCTCTTCACCTTGAAATCCCTATCCCATAGATCTTCCTCAAGGCTTCTTTGATTGTGGGTATCCCCTTCCATATTAGCAGTGTTATTCCTTGGGCTTTAGGGGGGGTGGGGAAGAGCTAACCTCACATTCCTCATCTTCATTATCAGCTTCCTTTTTAGAATCAAGATTTTTTGTATTGACATGAATTTCCTCTTCCAGAATCCTCAAATCCTCATTATTGATGTCTTCCTCTGCAGTATTAGTAGTAATTTCCTTACAGACTTCATTTTATTCATAGTTGACTACTTCATCATTGTAGTTAACATCCCGATTCTCCACCTTATCCTCTTCATTTCTATAATCTTCAGGTTCCTCAATGTTATCACTATTTTCCTTAAGACTATTCTCAACAATCTCCGCCTTTTCATCATCATTGGCATTGTTGTTGGCCTCCAGAGTATCATTTGGATTCTATTGATCAATATCAAAATAAACTACCATAATCTCATTGAATTTATTAGAAACATCCTTAGGGATCACCTTAACCAATTCTTGGGTAATATCAGTCACAGGGTTACTCACAACTTCCTTGTTCATGAAAGGTTCAGATATAGTCTCTTTATCCTTCCCAGAGATATCCTTGTTACCTTCTTCCTCTTTCACAGTTTCATCATTCTCTGAAGACTCTGCCCCTTCCTCTTGGTCATCCTCAAATTTCATCCCTTCAACTAGGTCGAGAATTGAAGGAACATCATTTTTGAAAGGGATTTTTAGGGATTTTTTGTTTGAAGAGGCTTTCTACCTAGAAGGAGACACATCTGGGTTCTTCCTTTTTTTGCTGGAAACCTATTCAGGAATCGGCTCAGGTATATGATCCATGACATAATAGACAATAAGAAAAATGATGCCCTCATGTAAAATAGGGGAATCCCTCACCCTATGAACAACAATGCTCTGGTTAAGGGAACTAAGCAAGAAAAATAGGAAAGAGACCCTAATTTCATGCCTAAAGTGATTAACCAACACAAAATGATAATTATAGACTCTGGAATATCTTCCATCAAGAGTGAAATATTCCATAATCACTCTGAGAACCAAACCCCAAATGATATTGATGTTATCTAGATTAACATAATCGTATTTAGCTTTCACCAGAAGGGCATGTTCTTCATCAGTCTTAGGGAAGTCTTTGTATGCCTTATTTCCTACCTTCTTATCTTTTGAAAAGTGCATGCCCTCAAGAGGAAGACCAGTAATCTCCGCTAGAAGCTCCAAGGTGAGAGTGAAAGATTTCCCTGCCAAGTTAACCTTTCCTTTTTCTCAACCTACCAAAAAGGCTCTGGAGATATCTTTATCATTCCCATGCAACCTTTTCAGGTAATGGTGCACTTTTCCCTTCTTAAGCTTCCTCTAAACTTCTTTTTCATGGACCCACTTACATTCCATCAGTTCCTCCCTCTTAAGATCCCCACCCATGTTAAAATTATCCTTCCTAAAGCAAGATTCAGAGAAAATACTCAACTATGTTACAAGAACTTGTTTTATCCAATCTCTCAATCTAAAAACAAAAAGCTTCGAACAATGAAGATTACACCATAGCTCTTTTTTAATGACCCAGAAAGCATGCGAAGTCAAAAAGATATGATGGAAATTAATCAAAACTTGGCACTTCACCTTCAAATAACTCTGGTTCAAAATTAAATTATTTTGTGTGGTCATTATATTTAATAAATCCTTCGCAAATTGGTACATCACCTTCAAATCACTCCAGTTTAGAATTAAATCATGTTGTATACTCATTAAATATAACTCCTTCCTTTTGATTAATTATGTCATAATTAATACACAAATTAATATCATCATTGATCTTAGAGGATCCATACCACTTGTGTATGATTTCACTTCTAACCCCAAATTTAGCCAATCCATCCGCCACCTAGTTAGTTTCACGATAGTTGTGGGTAACATGAAAAGACTCAAGTCATATGGTAATATTTTTTATTTTATCAATTATGTGCTCAATGGTCCATGAATATTTTATTATACCTTTGATATTATTGACAATATTAAGGGAGTCTCCTTCTATCCAGACTTTTTTACAACTAGTTTCTTCCGCTAGCAACATAACATTGAGGGCAACCATCACTTCAACTCTATGATTCGATTTCATTCCTAGAGGGGCAGCTATAGCTCCAACACAGTTACCATTCCAATCTCTTAAGATTCCTCTACCACCTAACACTCCCATCTTTCCTTTTGATGCCCCTTCAAAGTTAGCTTTGATCCAACCATTCAGAAGAACTGTCCAAATAGCATTAGATCTTGGATGATTGAGCTGGGATTTAGAATGAGGAAATTTCCAATTTCTGATATCCTCTTTAGAAATTTGGAACTTAATCTTCTGATTATTGATGTTAATAGAATTGATAAATTTTTCCTCTAGCCATCGACATATGTGATTACCAACAACTTCAAGTTTAGAGAATTTGTCCCTAAAAATTTTGGTGTTTCTTTCCTTCCAGATGCACCAACAAAAATGAGGAGGAATGAGTTTCCAAAATTATTTAGCCAGATCATTTGAATATGGAAAGCTCCATTGACTAACAAAATCCTACCAAAAAAGAGGGAAAAACCAACAAAGATTCCACTTTTTAAGGATTAGATCCCATACCCTACGGGTATAGGTACAGTGTAATATTATATGATCACAAGATTCATAATATTCCATATAGAGACAACGTCTATTAACAAGATAAAAACCCCTTTTAGTCAAATTATCAAGGATTAAAGGCTTGTTCTAAGCAAGGATCCTATAAAAGAAGTTGATTTTGGGTGTAAGAAACTTATACCAAACACTCGAACACAGGAGTTTATCCTCCCTCTTGAAGGGCATATCACAGGAAGAAGCAACCGTGTAAACACCATCAGAAGTAAAGCCCATATAACCTTATCCTAGGAGTTTTCCTTGATGTACCAGGTTTTCAATTCATGCTAGAGGGGAATGAATCTTCTGTCTATAGCTCTAATGTTCTTCCATTTATTTTCCTTCTAGTAATCCTTTACTTTGACCCCAATATTCACTTTAGCATGGTCAATGGCTTGCTTCCAGTCTTGATTGCTTGAGAGAGGCTCATTTTGGATCCAATTGTCATCCCAGAAATCAATTTTCCTACCATCCCCTAGCTTCCATCTCTTACCATTAGTAATAATATCTTTAATGGAACTTATACTATTCCAGATGTAGGGTCCATTCATATTTTCTCCATTCATGATATAGTCCTCAAGAGTGCTAGAATTGAAGAGATATTTATTTCTCAAGATACCATTCCATTCTTTTCTCTCTCCATATATTTTTCATAGCTGTTTGGCCATAAGGGATTTATTAATTGCTTTAATAGATCTTAGACCAAGCCCCCATTTACTTTTGGGTTTGCACACATTTTCCCAAGAAACCAAGCTAAGTCTTTTCTTTTCTTCCACTCCAGACCAGAGGAATCTTTTCTGGATTTTTTCAATAATCATGGAAATTTTATGAGGAATCTTGAAAAGACTCAATGCATAAACTGGGAGATTTTGAAGAGTTGATTTGAGGATTTGAAGTTTCCCAAAATTTCTCAAGAGAGCCCCTTTCCATCTAGCAAGCTTATTGTTAAATCTGTCAATAATAGAGTTCTAGAAGCTTTCAGGAGGCCTAGAACACAATGGTAAACCCAAATAAGAATATGGAAGGTTCCCAATGTTGCATCCTAAGATTTTAGATATCTTCCACTGTCTCTCTTGGAGAGTATTAATAAAGAAAATAAAAATCTTAGTCTAGTTGATGAGTTGGCCTGAGGCAACAGTATAAGTTGACATGGCTCTCTTCAATTTTCTTGCTTCTTTCATAGTTTCCTCCCCTATAATGAGTGTATCATAAAAAAATTTCTCATGAGAACAATAAGATCTAGTAGAAGAAGGCTGGAGACCATAGATCCTTCCCTCACTAACAAGTTTGTTAATATATCTTCCTAATCATTCAGCAAGAATGGAAAACAAAATTAGAGAGATAGGGTCTCCTTGTCTAAGACCTCTAGATGGTTTGAAAAAATTCAAACATCGTCCATTAATAATAAGAGAAGAGGAAACAATAGAGACCAATTGGATAATAAATTTGATGACCCCACTGTCAAAACCAAAAGAGTGGAGAAATTTCTGGAGAAACTGCCAATCAACCTTATCATAGGCTTTGGATAGGTCTAATTTCATCAGGAGCCCTTGTTTATTCACTTCTTCCAAAGAGTGAATATTTTCATGAGCCACAATAATAGAATCCAATATTTTCCTACCTAGAACAAAGCCATTCTGCTGGGGAGATATCATAAAAGGAAGAATAGACAATAATCTAGTAGTGAGGACTTTAGATATAATCTTATAGACTAAATTAAAGAGACTAATGAGTCTGAAAGCTTCTACTAAATTAGCTCTAGGATTTTTAGGAATCGGAACCAAGAATGTAGCATTCAGTTCCCTAAGAAGGATTTTAGTTTTGAAAAACTCTTTAACAACATCTTGCTTATCTTTTCCAATAATGTCCCAAAACTATTGGAAGAAGAATAAAGGGAACCCATCAGGGCCTAGAGATTTTTCCCCTTCAAAAGAGAAGACAACTTTTTTAATCTCCTTATCTGAAGGAATAGCTTGCAAGAATTTGTTAGTTCTATGATCAATCAACTGAGGGATCATAGATAGGATTTCAACTTGATCATGCAGGTCTAAGTTATCCTCTTTAGATAACAAAGAAGAAAATAAATTAAGCATCTCTTTTTTGATGTCTTCCTCCTTACTTAAAGTGTTACCAGTAGAGATGAGAGAAGAAATTTTGTTGATCGCTTTATGCTTCATAGAAATCATATGGAAGAATCTAGTGTTTTTCTCCCCAACATTGAGCCAAAGAGATCTTGATCTCTGTCTCCAGAAAGATTCTTCTTTGGAGATAATATTATGAAAGTCAGCCACCATAATATTTTCAATATTTTTAAGATCCTCAGAGATACCTTCCTTTTGGATTTTCTCTTAAATTTCCTTAATTTCATTCTGCATTCTACCTTTAGAAAGGAAAATATGCCCAAAGACTTCCTTGTTCAAAGTTTTAACTTTCCTTTTGATAGTATTCATCTTTTTAGCAATTATATACATAGCCCCCCCTTCCTTATTAAATTTCCACCAGTTTTCTATACTATCTTTCAAATTAGGATGGGCCATCCACATTTTTTCAAACTGAAATAGGATGTTCTTTTTCCCATTAATAATATTAGCATTTAAAGCTATGGGAAAATGATTAGAGCCAATTCTCAAAGAAGAAGATAAGGTGCAAGAATATTTGGAAATCCAGTCATGAGATAAAAGAGTTATGTCTAATTTAACCTGGATAAGATCAATACGCGTTCTTCTATTGGACCACGTGTAGGATATTCCTTCCAACTCAACATTCAAAAAAGCTTCATCATTTATATATTCCATTAGGTCTATTTTTATTTCTATCTGGGAAGGGATACCACCCATTTTCTCCTCATTTTTAAGAGGAGTATTGAAATATCCCATCACCATCCAAATTTCCTCCTAAAAATTATTTTGGATCTCTTTTAGCCTTTGCCAAAACTTTCACCTACCATTTCTGGTATTGGGGGCATAAATACTCATCAAGTTCCAAGTAAAATTATCTTTTAAATGGTTAACTCTGACTAAAATGATATTCTTCTATGAAAGAAAAAAAAGTGTAGTTAATGGAATGATTATTCCAAAAAATGACCACTCCACCAGAGGCTCCATCAGAATCACTTCCTATACAGTTACCATTCTTGAAGAGGTGAATTTTTTCCACTTTTTCTCTAGGCATTTTAGTCTCTTGAATAAGCAAAATGTCAGGTTTACTATCTCTCACCAAATTTCTCAAAACATCCTGTTTATGGGGACTATTCAGCCCTCTTATATTCCAAGATATGATTTTCATTTATAAGGTCGGGGAACAAATCTCAGGGAATGTAGATTGCTTTCCATCCACAATATTATGCTTTGCCTCTAGCTCCCTAGAAAATTTGCGAGAAGGTCTACCTCTTTTTTCCCCTTTTGATGAGCCAACATAAGATTTCTACTGTCTTCTTCTCTGAACCCCTCCTCGAGGTGTACTATCTTGTTTCTTACCTGAGCCAAAAGAGTTTTGATTTCCCCCTCCTTTTTTCAAATGTTTTTTAAACCTCTTTTTATCAATGACCTTAGACCAAGGAGCTTCTTGATGTTCCTCTGGGGCTAAATCATTTTCCAGGTTGTCTGTTAGACTTTCTTCCTCACTTTCTTCAGACAAACTCTTATTTCTCATACCAAGAGTAGAAGAGTTCTCAATCTTGATATTCAGAGATAAAATAGTGACAATATTGCCAAAACTATTCTCTCCTGGGCTCTTGCGGAGTATTTAATTTTGGTCAGAGATTGAATCTCTAATAGGACTCGAGTGGTCCCACTAATTATTCTTCACTACCCTTTCCAACTCTGAAGGGAGATTTGAAACTTTCAATATCTCAACTGGGTCTTTAGAGATATTTTCCTCAATATTGGTTACAGAAGGTTCCATTCCCTTCCTACTCTCTTCTGGTTTCTCAACATTCTCCTTTCCTTCCCTGTTCCCTTCTAGGAGAGGTGGTCCAGAAGTCTTAGGGGGATTTCAGCATCTCCTTGCTTTTCTTTCCATTCCTTTCTTGGCTCACTCTTTTTACTTGGTTTACTTTCTCCTTGTGAGGTTTCATCATGCATTGTTTCGCCCAATAGCCTACCTTTTTACAAGTAAAACAGGAAAAGGGGACTGACTCATATTCAATAGTTTAAATATATTTTCCTAGCTTTGAGTTTATAGTGATTACTTTAAGCAGATCTTCCTTTTGGTGGATATTGACACAGATTCTAGCATCAACAAGCCTAGACATAGTTTTTGTCATAGGATGTATAGACATAAGTTCTCCAAATGCCCCTGCCAACCCCGCAAAGGTATCCTCATGCCAATATTCCAATTTCCAATGAAAGGCCATGAAAATGAACCCACATTGGAGCCGTTTCAAACATATCTGCATTAAGGTCCAAGTTAGTTTCCCATTTTTGAAGAGCCAATGATGATTTGTCGAACATCTAGGGTCCCCCACACAGAATTCTAGAAAGATCTTTAGAACTTAAAAAATGAAAGAGAAGAAACCCTTCGGTAGTGCTGTTGTGTCTAATTGACCCTTAAGCTTCCATTTTCTAGCTTATAGGACTCTGACCATATCAATGTTATGTCTAGATCCTATAAATTTTCCAACTAGGGTATGCACCATGGAAGGAACAGTATGATCCATGAGAGGATCAGGGAGAGAAATACTGAAAAATCCCTTTCTCAGCTCTGAAGTATTGTTAACATAGGGAAATGAAGAATTTCCTATTGGTTTAACCCCAATAAGGACATCCAACTCCCTTTTGCTGAATTTTAAAAAATATTATTACTAGCACTCCCAACAGGGGAAAACTTACCGGAAAATGCCACTGAATCTGATCCACCTCCTCGGGAATGATCATCATCTGGGTCCTTGTCCCCATATGATTCCTTGGTGGAGCCCTCATCTGGCACTCCCCCCTCCTTCTTCTTCTCTCTTGCCACAGTTGTCACATGGATCCTTCCATTTGTAGGTTTCCCACCCGAACAAGAATTTGAATTCGCACCTTCCATCCCTCCTCTACTGCTCTCCATCCTTATTTTTATTATAAGGGTTTTTGTTTACATGTAGAGTTACTATCATTTATAAGGAAAAATAATTTGTGTTGATATTGGTTGTAGAATCCTCGTCGCCATCACCATCAGATTATGCACATTCATAAAATCAATCTCTATTAGAGGTTATATGGAAATATACACATGAGTCAATATATATGTATCATTAGCTTGAAGAGTTTCCAAATCTACAATGACTGTATCACCATCTATCTTCATGAACTTTAAATTTGAATCATTATTGAGCATTGTGAATTGTATTGTGTAAGTGGTGCATTTAATGTGAATTGTATTGTGTAAGTGATGCATTATTTATACCTATTGTTCCATGGATATATTTACATATGGGTATAAGGGCATCTCTTGCATATCATAAGAAAATTTATTTGAATGATCATTACATTTAGTCTTTCTCTTCATTTTACCATTAGTGAATTTTATTTGCAAAGTTCAAATATTTTATCTTAGACTTTCTAGGAGTCTTTACATATATGAAAAGACCTCATTTTTTCTATAAATTTATCATAAATGAAAAGGACTACTTAGTGAATTTGAAACTATTTATCTTCATCATCTTTGGGAGGAGAAAGAAAGATCTCATCAAGTTCTATTTTTAAGATAGTAATCTCAATAGACATTATAAATTTTCCCCATGAGTTTTTCAAGGAAATTATAATGGTCATGCACTAATCTATCTTCCTATTCCATATTTACTATCATAGATTGCAACTAGGTTATAACCACGTTGAATTCATTCAATTTATGAATGCAAAAATTATTATCACCTATCCACAATGTGTACAAGTTATTCTCTTGATCACTAGACATTTATCTCCACTTATATTATAAATCTACACTAACATCTAGGGCTAGGCGTATGCCACCAAAGGTAGAAGGAAATAATCATAATTAGACAGTGGCAAATTAGTGGGAATGGATAACTCATTGTTTTAGGTTATATATCAGGGGGAATTTCCTAGGATTTTTCTTCTATAGTAACTAGGAACAAATAATGGTAGAACTAACCTTGAGATAAGCCATATTTAAAACATATGGAACTCATATTATATCATCACTAAGTACCAATGTATTGTCTTATCTCTAACAAGGGATATAACATCTTTATTGATAAAAGAATTAACCATACGAAGAACAAAATATATTCTCCTTAACTTATTAATATTTAATTGCACTATACCACTTTACACATGAATTATATAAAGGGGAAAATGTCATTTCACCATGAATGAAATGAACAAATTTTTTAAGGAACATAAATACTTTGTAATTAAATTGCACTAAAATCATGCAATTTGTGGTAGATCAACTAACTTTACCTCAATTACTAGTGGTTTATTCTTTTTATTTATTGTAAATGAAATAGGATGATTGCATGTTACATGTTACTTATTTCATAGGGGAAATAGGTTTATGACACATAACCACAAAACATCACAAAGTAAACCATACAATGACACCTTATAGAGGTTAGAAGAGATGATTATGCTTTTAAATTATTTATATAATCTATGGTTTATGTGCATTCATTAAAGATAAAAGGTATTTTTAACTAATCATTTGAACATCACCAATAAAATTCAACCACTTTTTATGAAAATTTGATAAGATCTATCAAAAAATAATTGTAAGAAATTAGTAGTGTTGACATTAGAAATTGGTCAAATACAATACTTAAACTAACAAATGTTATTTAAATAATCTATTTTACAAATAAAATCATGTAAATTATTATTTCAAATTGTCAATTAATACAATTTATATTCATTCCTCTAATGGATTATGAAATCATGAAACAAGGAAATAATAAAAACTAAACTTATACATTCAACACTATGCTCTACATGATATGAATTACAAGACACTTTGAATTTTTCCTTTTCTTTTCTATTCTACATCCTTTCCAACAACTAACCCCTTTTCCTAACCATGAATACATAAATTCAGGTGTTGAATATAAAGACCATTTTTTCATGTCACCCTAAAGTAACCTCATAGCTTTAAAAAAAAACCAAAAATATCATATGGGATCATGTAAGATAAGACTAGTGAGGAATTTCAGGCCACAACCTCATAACTACCAGACACTTGATCGAAAGGGTGAACATGAAATTAGGTGAAAGACCACTCTAGGGTTTTTTGCCAATCATGTTAGTATTAAGCTTTCCACTACATTTAAAAGGGAACACATATTTCAGAACCATGCATGAGGCTTAAAGAAATTATTTGATCAAAATTGTGTTGTATCAATCTTGACACTCATTAATAAAATAGGATTAATCCATTAAATGGTGAAGAGACCACAAAAATCAATTGGTTTATCCATTGGAGCTATACATTATATGACCTTGGAAATTGACCCTAAATACATAGTTTTGAGGCAGGATATAGGGAGAAACACAAGGTAGCGTTATAGGGAACAATACATGGTAAGGTATGTGAAAATTTCAAAAAAAACTTTATACAAGCCATCCACATGGAAAGAAATGTTGGATGTGATATGAAATGTAGATCAAATGCATGAGGATAACACATGATTAACTAAGAAAAAATATAACCTTGAAGCATTTCAAAGATTTTCAAATTGCATGTATCACTAATAAATGGCTATGGTCATTATCCAAGATAGCTAAATCTATCTTGACCATAACACCTCCATATGAGTACCATTGAGAAACTAAACATTTTTTAATGCCAAGCATCTTCATAAAAACAAAAATATATCACATCAGATAATTGTTGAGGATAACAATTATTACAATGGAGAAAACTCATCATAACCCCATAAAAAATCATTAGTCAATAGAGAGATTAAGTAATGTGAATATTAACACAATACTAGGATGTGCCTATGAAAACAACAATGATCACTATGTAAATCAATAGACTTCACTATAAACAAATAATCCTTACAATAAAAGAAAGTGGAGATGAACCATTAGATTAGACCAATTCTATGGTGAAAATTAAATTTTAAGATACATGTGTGACATTAAGGACTCGTGAAAGCAATTGGTATTGGGTCACAACTAAGCTTTAGTACTTTCCATGAGAGAGAACAATATAGTACACAATAAAGAAAGGGAAGTAGATATAGTAGAGCAATAAAAGAATAGCACAACTAATAGATGGAATAAATGTAAAGTTTATGACATACAAATACAATAAGAAAAGGCATTCACATACATGTGAGTTATTAAAAAGATATTAATGTGGAAAAAAAAATTAGTTAGGGATATACACTAAGAATAGATATATTGAAAACCCTAGATAAAAGTCCAAACAAAAACCACAAAAAATCCTTATGAGAAGAGAGAGTTCATGGTTTTGCATCCATCTATGAGATAGAAGTGTGGCCCTTGTCCCATAATACCCTTTATACTACTCTTATGTGTCTCAAATGTTAAAAAATCCTTGATTGTTCCCCTAAATTAGTGTTGGAGTAGGATCCAAAATTAGGGTTAGCAACCTGCAATATAACATTCATAGAAAGAAAGAAAAAAAAAGATATTTCACAAATAAGATGAATTGTATTGACTTTCATAAAATATTTTACAAAGCCTTTCTTATAAAGGAAAGGAGAGAGAAACTTGGTAGACAACTGAAAACCAACTACTAAAATTAATAAATGCACTAATCAACTAATAGTGCCTAAGTAAACTTAAGTATGGTAAATAGGATAAATTTATATTTACGCCAACACTCCTCTTTAAGTGAAACTTATGAAGAATATTATTATTTTATATGAAAGAAAGATGTAGTATGGGTTCCAGTTACTTAACCATGTTAAGTACTCATGTAGTGAAAATGCAAATAAAACTCTCACAAAGTGGAGAAATAGAGAAAAATGCATGGAAGAAAATTATCTCCAAAAGAAAGAGAAGTAAACAACATGATGCATGGGGGAGTAAATAATGTCACCCAAGGACTACATACATCATATATATACAATCCATGATCTCCCCATAGGAAGTAAAAAGAGAGACTAGATGTCCCCCCCATACTAACGAATCTCCAATGTCAATGCTTGGAAACAAAAGATGATCCAATGTGTACAACAAGCACATCTCCCCTTAGGAAGAAAAAATTCCACAGAAGGAGGAAGAAGCTACTCCATGTATAACTAAAAGAAGAAGGAAGTCTCCAAATAGAAAACTATGAAAACTAAGTAGGAGTCTCCAAGAACAAGTAATTGACCATATAATCATGATCAAACTAAACCAATAAATGTGAAAAATTGAATGAGAAATCTCATCAATGTCAATCTCGAAAGAAAAGAAAGATGTAAAATAATTGTGTTGAAACTATCATAAAAGAGGAGAGAAGTCCCCTCTACCGTGTCTCCCAAATATGCAAGATGAGACATGCCACAAAAAATTCTAAAACACCTACCAAATACTCATCCCACAAAGAAAGACCTAGAACACTATGATCATCCTTATCAAGAGTAGAACTTAAATCTAAAGAAGTGGGTGGTAGAGGAGGAAGATCAACACTAGGCTCAAGAAAACCAAGTTTTAAATGACCAAACTTCTCCCTAGGAACATGATTCACCTTTGATTGAATGGTGTGAACATTATCCAAAGGGACATGATCATTAGGAGAAAAATAAAAAATAGAATACAATCATGGTGCATGTTCTACAACACTTGTAGAAATGATATCTCTAGTATCCATAAATATAATACAATTATGATGCATAATCCATAACAATGTTATCTCTAGTCTTCATAACTCTAATGAATACATAATTAGAAGTGAACTCAACTATTTTACCTTGTTCTCCATGAGTAATTTGATAAACTAAAAGGATGTTAGTGGTCAATGAAGCTATACAAAGAACATTGAATGATCCCTCATTCATATCAATAGGTCCTTTCCCAAATACCTTTATATATATATATATATATATATATATATATATATATATATATATATATATATATACCCATTAAAATTTAAGGTGAATGAAAAGGCTCAAAATTAGAGGCCAAGGGTTCTTTGTCTTTCATCACACTTACAAATCTTGTACTCTCTAACTATGTAGATGAAGATTCTATTGATTCAAAAGTTGAACAAGAAGGAGACACTAATGATTGTAGTGGGATTTGATTCTTCTAAATAAGCTATGTATGCTCATCAATCTTTGTAGGATAACACCTATTATCATTATGTCCTAATATCTTATAAGTCCTAATCTCTTACAATAAGCATGGTTCATATTTTATTTTGTGATGATTCCTCTTTAGAAGAGTTCTTGGCCTCAAGGGTATGCTACAAACGAGACTTGTTCACATGCTCATTAGACATAGAATCCTTATTTTGTTTCTTGGTTTTACCACTTGAAACCTTTGGATGTGGATCTCTTGCAAGAAGTTCTTTAGACTTGAAGGCATCAATGTGCCCATCTATGCCAACTTTTCTTATTCTCTTGTGAGATAATATTCAAAACCATTAAGAGATAGCATATTGAGTACACTATCTAGAGCATTCTTAGTATCACAAAATGTGAAAACAAATACTAAATAATCAAGACGTAGCTTGGAGAGAAAAGAGAGAATTGAGTGTTCATCCTCTTTAGTAATCCTACATTCTTTCAACAACAATCTAAAAGAGTTAAACTTTGTAAAGACATATTGAATATTGTCAAAATCTATAAGATCGGGATTCATTAGTTCATTCTCCAATTGATATTTCCTCATCTTATCTGGCTTACCAAAGGGACTCTCTAAGGTAGTTTGAATTTCATTAGAACTTTTACAAGAGACAACATGATATCTCAAATCAAGAGAAATAAACATAATGAGTGTACCAAGAGATTCATCTCTTTGATCAAACCATTTCCTCTTTCTATAGAACATGAGGGCTTTGGTCTTGGCTAAACATGATTTTCTTCAATTGCAATTTCAACAATAATATCACCATGTCAGGTTTCTATTTGTGATAACTATATGGATTTAGAAGCTCTACTTTAGGAAAATCCATGATGAAACAATAAAATGAAATTCTTTTTCCTCATAATCAATCGATAAACTCCTTTGCTCATAATAATTTAGTAAAAACAATTTCTAACTTCAACAAATTAAAAGCATCATCAAACAACAATATATCTAAAAAAAACCTCAATCACTATGAATCAGATAAAAAGTTCTTACTATGATATCTAGTTTGCAAAATTTGACTTTTGTTTGTAAAATTTATGCAAAATTGATAAAAAGGCCTATACAAGGTAGTTTGAGATTAAATACACCATGTGACCAAAAAATAACAAGTGTAAAAAATTATGGCCCTTGAGAATAAGAGGATCTTGAGAGTAAAGATTTATGGTAGGTTCTTGTGCCACATAATCTTCAGATTGCCAAGTCAACAATGTGACCAAACCGAGTCACCAAAATTTGAGCTACACAAGTCACCACACTTCATGTCCAAGCACACACAAGGAACCAATAATGGATAACACCAAATCACCATATGGTCATGCAAGAGAGAATGAGCCTATACAAGCACTCATAATGTAAAGAAAAAGTGGATATAAATTTAAAAAAAAAACTTTTGTTCTTATACTATGGGATAAAGATCCTAGATACTATCACTACTGGTCCAAACATTAATGGACCAACCACTCCAAATTCTAACCATGGAAACTCTAACACAACATAAATATTTTGTAAAACTATAGGGGTCACTCCAATAAAACAAAATGGCCAATGAGGAGAGGGCATCATCCAAATGAAGAAATAACAAGATTTCAATAGCCAAGATGACACAAACCTTCCAAAAAATGATGTGTCAAATCACTGGATATTACCATGCTTCAAACAAGGAAGCATATCGATGATGAATATCACCTCCAAATCAAATTCAAAGGCCAACTAAACAAAGATACATGGAATCATTAGTTAAAAATAGTTCCCTCAAAGAAATGAACACCTTGACCAAGATAATAGAAATCGAACCAAAGTCACCTTGAATAGGAAAAAAGAGCTAGGGTGTTGAATGTGAAATTTTGTAGTGAATCCTACACGGATCTAGCTAGGAAAATAGAAAAAAAAAATTGCAGAAATGAAACAAATAAAAATAGAGTAAATTGAAAATGAATGAATCATATCAATAATTACAATTCTTGCATGATTTATACATGTTAATGACGACATAAAATGAAATTATAGTGAAATCTCATCAGGAAATAAACAACAGCTCTCCTGTAGTTAGAAACAATTATTCATAAACCACAAATCAAAACTAAAGGTGAAAATGGTGATTGGAATAATCACTCATTAGAACTAAAGATGAAATGGTGGTTGGAATTAACAAGCACTAATGCCCCTCGTAATTCTAACTAAGGAGAAGAAAAATTTAATGAAAAGAAAGAGGAAATACAAAAAAACCTAGTCAGAAGAACCCCCCCCACACACAGATTACACTAAATCTGCATGGTAGTTACAATGCCACAACATCCTTCACCCAAGGTTCCAAAGAAAGTGAAAATTAAAAATAAGGCCCATTTGTGCCTCCACAAACAAGAGAAAGAATGTCATTACAAAATATAGCATAGTGAATGTTATAGTAGGTTCCTTTGCAACAAATGTTTCCTCTTCCGTTTGGAAGATAGAAACCTCAAGCTATTAATGTGCTAAATTCCCACTCAAGTGAAATATATGAAGCAATCAAGATGAATGGTTTTGGAAAATACTCATGTTTCTCCAATCTGATGCTAAACTATGACTATTCCATACAAGACTCAAGAATAGTGACCGCTAAAGTGTGATATTTGTTCAAATGAGAATCAGGATGTGGCAAGATAGTAGCATGGAGTGGTTGAGAGATAACAAGAGAACCCAAACCAAAAGAAGATGGAACTTGATGTGAGCTAAAAATAGAGAGAAAACATATATCCTCAATGTCATTGTCACGATCAAACAAATGATAGATGTCTAATAGGATGATATTTCTCTCATCAAGAGGACAAGAATGAACTTGTTGAAGAGAATCTAAAGTAGCAATCGAAGAAGCCAAGATCTCTATCAAATTGGCAAGTGGAGGTGACTGAATAGCTTCCAATACTAGAGATGTAGAAAGAGGGGAAGTTGGAGGAGATGTCTATATGTAATCAAGACAATCAAGACTCTTCCACCAAGCAATTTCCTCTTTAGTTTCATTGTCATACATAGGATCATCACTATTGAGGGAGATAAGCATGTCTATAGTTGGATCATCTAGGAATGGAGGTTCAGTTATATCTGCATATATTTCCCATAGAGTGGCCCAAAGAGTGTGAGGGAAATCAATGTGTGATAGAGCCGATGATGTGTGGTCCACAACACTTAAACCAATTAATCCTAAGACATGATCATTTCTACTTTCCCAAGCAGATTTCAGCCAACATGTGCTTGGTTCAAGAATAAGCCCATACAAATATGGCAATAGATGAATCCATCTACAGTGCTTTAGAATTCCATTACACTAGGACTTATAATTTCCTTCTTCCAAAGTGATGGTAGATGAATGATATGTTATTCCCATTTTAGCCTTAGAGTGACCCCTTTTGGAACTTTATTTCAATTCCTGAATACAGAAAAGAAATTAAGAGACACCTCTAGAACAATGAAAAAAATAATTCTAAAATAGATCTGGTCTGCAATACTTGCAAAGAAAATTAATTCTCTTTCTTCCAAGCTTCCATGAGCTCTGATACCATGTAAAATTTTGCAGTGAATCCTACACAAATCTAACTAGAAAAATAGAAAAAAAAAAATTGCAGAAACGAAATAGAAGAAAATAGAAAATAAATTGAAAATAAATGAATTCTACTAATAATTACAATGCTTGCACGATTAATACAAGTTAACCACCCCATAAAATGAAACTACAGTGAAATGTGATAAAAAATTAAACAACAGTTCCCCTGTAGTCAGATACAGATCAGAACTGAAAGTGAAAATGGTGATTGGAAAAAGGTGAAGCAGTGATTGGAATTAACAAACACTAACATTGAAGAATCGAGCCAAGATGATAAGATCTCACTCAATAATTGTGAGCCGGAGAAAATAACGAAGGGGGATCACAGTAAAACACAGGAAAAGCAATACAATAAACCAAACCAAATGGAAGAAAGCACCCTTGAAGAAACTCCCAATACAACATCAACATGAAATTTGTCTCAAAAAAGACTAAGGAAGTCACCAACCAAGCAGCGAGCACAAGCCAATCATGAACATCGCTTCAAATAATAGAACATCGCTTCAGGTAATAGAACATCAAATAATAGAACATCGCTTCAAATAATAGAACATGTCCCAAAGTTGTTTTTTCTTGATGAAAACTAGCTAATCAATAAAAGTGTAGCCCAACTTCACAATAACACCAATCATTTCACCGCCAAAGACAAGATGGAGCCAATAATACAATAAAGTGTCGATCGACAAGAAAGATGATGGTTTGATGCAAACGAACTGCCTCCAATCATAAACAGACAGATATGACAGAGATAGACAGGCGTCATGAAGTGATATAAACAAAACATAAATAATATCCTCCTCTAGGAAAAAGCCCTGGGATCTCACAAACTCAGGCTGTTGAAAACTCTCAAACTGGAAGGTGGCGCTGATTGTCTACTCTAATACTATGTTGGAGTAGGCTCCAAAACGAGGATCACCAACATACAATATAACCTTCACACAGGGAAAAATAGAATAATATTTTACCAATAAGATGAATTGTATTGAGATGGAAAAAATATTTTACAAAGCCTTGTTTATAAAGTCAAGGGAGGGAGTGGGGGAGAGAGAGTGGACAACCAGCTACCAAAACTAATAATTAACTAATAATGCTTTGGGAAAGAGATATAATAAAGTAGTGTGAAAGAAAGTGTTAATAGTGGACTATAGTGTTTCTGATATTGTATCAATGTGTTGTCATTGATCTCAACTATGTGTTGATGTCTGAATGTGATGTTCAACATTGTACTGATGTAGATTTCAAGGATGATATCTTGTTAGTTTGATGTATCACACATAATAGTTATTTACAAAGGAGTTGTCCAAAGCATAAATAGTTTATCTATCTTCTAAGGTAGAGACCCGATATTCTGGTCCACATTCTATTGTACAACGAGATGTTTTTTTTAATGGGTTGGAGCTTAATTTCATAGTGTTAAAAAGATGTATCCAAAGTTTCAAGTCAAAATTTTCTTTCCGCAAAGAACATTGAAGATGACATTGTATTGGATTGTACTAAGGCAGAGTAAATGGTCTCATAAGACAAGTCATAATGTTCCATATTCCACCACACTAACTTATATGGTCATGTAGTTTTGAGGATATGATCAAATATGTCTAAGTTATGTTCTATTCAAGTTCCAAATAATTTGGTGTACTACAATATCAGTTTTCAAAGAGTTAAGGAGATATAATCAAACCGATATGCTTTGTCTTCACCTGTATGAGTGGTTGTGTATTTATGCTAGTAGAAGATTGTGTATTCCAGTTGTATGAGCTTATGTGGACTCTCCATGTGTCTCATAAGTGCTCAAGGTTTGATGCGCACGAATTTTCTCCATCATTTTGTTAGTGCAAGCAGTTTAGTGAACTATTATTTTAGGTAACTAATAGTTAATGCGCTGACAAGACATAGATTTTCATATGCCATATTTTTATGTATATGTGTTGCTTTGAAGGATGTATTGACATATTTTTGGGCCTAGTTGAACCTTATTTTGGATAACAATGTGTTCTCTCTTTGTATATATGTTTTGTGGCCGACTAGTGTGATTCTGCATGTTTCATCTACATGCTGCTTTGAAGCTAACTAAATTATCATTTTGAAGGATTGCAAAGGATATATTATATATGAAACCAATTGAAAATGGATGTGAAGAGGATAAGTGCAAAAATTATCATGCTACAAGTTGTGAGAAAAAGGTTTTATCATTTGTAAATGCAAGAAAGAGTACTAGAGGAAGTCAGCCAAAGATTGCAACATTCATAGATGCAAGACAAAGTGCTAGAGGCAATGAGCCTAATCTAGTTGACATCATTATACAAAGGTATTTTTTTATTATTGGTAATCATTTCTTGTTTGAATATCGTAACCTCTACTTTATAAGTGTTACATCTTGTAGGAAGTAGTGAACTTCCTTTGGTTGTTGTTATAAAACTAAATTTCATGGAGTCACGGCTCTTTTTGGGCTTTAGCCCATAAATTCTATTATAATAATATTTTATTTGTGAGGTTAGATTTGGAAATCAGCTCCAAGTATCTTTCTCACCAATTTTTTTTCCCTTTTTAGTTTTTCACGTAAATCTAGTATTCTTTTGTGCGTTTGAGTTGGATTTTTTTTTCTAGATTTTATCATTTTGACCTATTTTATTTATGAAGAAAAGTTTTTCTTAAAAGCAATTAAGTTTTAAATAAGGTACTTATTGAACCTCATCCCCCCTCTTAGTGCTCTTGTATGTGCTCAACAATTGGTATCAACGCAAGGTTCTATAGAAGATGGCGCAAGATGCTACTCACTCATACATGACACCTAGGTTTGATGGAAGCAATTATAATATTTGGTAGTTGAGGATGGAAGTCCACTTGACCTACTTGGGGTTTGGTGTTTGGCAATCAGCTAAAGATGGTTATACTCCTCCATCTGATTCATATGAGATTAAGGCATATGAGAACAATACTAAAGAAAAGAATTATGTTTTGAGTAGATTAGCGTGCTCTAAATTTGTGAAGGTAATGCACTATTGCAATGCTAAGTATGTATAGGAAAAGATAAGAAGCATTTATTAAGGAGATACTAAAATGACAAGCTAAGCTACAAATATACATAGGTAAATTTGAAAATGTGAAGATGTCATAAGATGAAAATATTGCTAGTTATCTACTTTGAGCAAATGAAGTGGTAAATACTATTTGAGGTCTTGGTGGAGACTTGAGCGAAGAATTTGTGGTACAAAAGACACATCCTAAAGTTTCTTCTATTGAGGAAGCTAGGGATTTAGAAAACTTTTCAATGGATCAAATAGTGCACTCACTGCTTATGAAATGAGAGTATTTAATAAGAAAAGTGTAATGCCCTGCTAGAGAATGCTCAAAATAAAAGGATAAAATATGCACTTAACAAAAAAAAATTGAAACATGGAATAAACATCATGCATACAAGTGCAACTACTAACCATTAAGCATAAATGAAGATATAAAAAACCACGATCATTAATATCATGCACAAGAGGAAGGATTACTCACTCTTCCAACAATTCCAAGATGACCCTAATACAAACATGAATGTCCAAGTCACTTTCAAGCTGTAATACCCCAAAATTGGCATCTTACGATCCTAACCAATTTTGGTGCATTTAGTCCCATTCCTTCAATTTCTACATCATCAAACTCCTATTGTACAAGGCAATTCTGTCTCCTAATTGACTTTACTCGACCTAGTGTCAAATGTAGAAAACCTCAAATTTGCATTAATCACATACCATATTTAATTCCTAAATATCAACATTTATTAGCTAAATAAACCCTATGATTGATTAATTTAATTACAAAGTCCTAGCACTTTAATTAAATTAATTCCACCCCTTTTAGCTAAAACACATCAAGAGGAATTAAATAATATTTAGTTCTTTAAATGGATACCCTCATTTGAATTTAATTATTCAAATAAGTGGAAAAGTCACCCATGAGGCCATATTTCATTTAATTAA
The DNA here is from genome assembly GCA_027943335.1 of Chamaecyparis obtusa. Classification (NCBI taxonomy): domain Eukaryota; kingdom Viridiplantae; phylum Streptophyta; class Pinopsida; order Cupressales; family Cupressaceae; genus Chamaecyparis; species Chamaecyparis obtusa. The sequence continues at coordinate 665,576 of BSBK01006692.1, forward strand.
TTAAATATTCTCTCCAAAATGTTTCACCTCCCCCCAAGGAGACGAAGGGTCGACCATTTCTTTTCAAGAAACTCTTCAATCTCCACCTGGGCTCTTCTATAATAGAACCCTTTCATTCCTCATTTGAGGAGGCAATTTTTTAGTATCAAAACGCTGACGAATTATTGTCTCATACTTTTGCATTCAAAGATATTATTATATTGTATATTAGAATAATTTCCATTCTTAGATTAATGATGCATTTCATTCTCAATTTAGTTTGCTTACAATGTTTTTAGATTAATGCTCAATATTTCAAGTTCTTAGATTAAATCTTGCTCTATCATTCTAGCTTAATTTCAATGGCATTCATTTTCTAGCATTAAATCCTCCATTCTAGAGTTTGGTCTATGGTTATTAGACTCTCAATTCTAAGAGTTACTCAAAACCCCACCTAGATAGGAGGTAACAGGTCGATTCATAGAGGTGTGCAAAATGAGTAATTCCATATTCATTTTTGTATGTGGCTGATGAGTAATGACTACGTTGAAGTCTATGGCTGAATAAGAGGTCCACATTTAGTTATAAACATTTTGGTGCTCACTGTGGGGCAGAAAATTAATTTCTGGCCTCATTAATTCTCAGTTTTTGTCAAAATTCTACACTCTGTGTGTACGGCCATATGTCTATGTACGGAATCTCATGCAAGGTTTCCCACTATATCGCGTGAAGTTGTACATTCATTAGCACTTTCTCACACGAAAAAAATTCTTTCTTGCGCGGAGCCATGCATTTGCTCACACGAAACTTGCCATCAGAGTTTTAAAAGTTCTCAGTTTCTATACTTTCCTGTTGTTGTTTTCAGACATTTACCATTTGTTGTGGTTTTTCATGTATCTATTTTTTGATACAACATAATAGTGGGCTGCAAGACGTTTGATGAAGACTCCATAACTATGCATACTTACTGACGATTTTCTTGTAGGGCATTTGCCAAAGTCGCTTGACAAAGCTATTTTAAAAACATTCTGTCTATTTACTACTTTATTCACATAGTTTAAATAGGGCCTTGTGAAGATTTCTTAAGGGTCTTGATAGCAGGATATGGTAATAGGCTCTTCATTACATGTAAGTGATGCCCATGGATGAATCTGAGACCCAGATTCTGCTAGCATGATAGATACCTGGGGAAGCAAGTAAAGGTAATGAATCTTTAGCACATCCATTTGTTAGGGGATTATGCTCTTCTCTTTGAGAGAATTAGAAACCCAAAAGCTTGTGGATTGGTTGAAGAGGAGTTAGCTCAGTGATAGACATGTCTGGTGTGTTTGGGTAAGGTGAAGAGGTAGAGGATTATGGTCTTCTCTCTTTGAGAGAATCAGAAACTCTGACCCTTGAATCCAAGCCAAGTTTGTGTCACCTTTAGAGGGCCTATCAGAAGTTGAACCTCTGGGAATGACCCAAGTGAGTACACACCTTTTGCTGGTGATTCCACCTCACTATAATAAAGTATCTTTGTTGAGTCTAAAGAATCCAAAGCCATGTTAACTTCTTTCTCTTGATTCATGACTATCATCTTGAGAAAGCTTTGTCTGTTGTACTGAGCAGCGTTGCTCCTAGCCCTACTTGTCGGGGTGTACAGATTTCAGGTGTTGGTGTGGCTGAGAGGCCCTAGCCCTGTATCAGGTGCATCAAATTTTAGTGTGAATGGAAGCCTATCAAACACTCTCTTAGTTAGTTTCCTACCTGGTTCACCTCTGAAAGGAGACATAATCTTTACATAGGGAGGGGGGAGAATCTCTCCCATAGATTCTCACCATAGGCATGCACCTGGATGTTTGAAGGTGGTATATGACATTGGCCCCTGCTTCAAGGGTAACCTTTGAACATATATTATTGAGTCCTTGGAAACACCAAAAACATAGGCGTCCTCTAGGGGGTGACGCGATTGTGTGAGGTGAACACATGCACATAAGTTGTGAGGCACAGATTTTGTCTTCTCTACCATTTTCTTTGTAGAGATAACTAAGTGTTTGTTTTGAGTCTTAAACTATCCAACATGATCAAACTTATCAAGACTCCCATGATTCTTCCGAGTTTCTTTGTCCTCGGTGGAACTATTTTCGACTACTGATTGCTTCACTATTGCTTGTTAAGTCCAACTCTATGCTTGTAAACAATTGATTTCAAACATTCAAACTGAGATTTTCTGATTCAAAACTATCCTAAATCGGTCTAAAAACTAGAAATTCTACCAGAGAATAGTTTATATTGTGTCTTGAAATCTGGTTCTATCTAAAAAACTATGTCAAATTATCAAACTTTGGTCTTTTCCCGCGTGAGATTTCAGATTCCTGTGCATTTCCTCACGTGAGACAGGACATTTTCACATGTAGTTAGGCATTTTATCATGTGAGACTACATTTCTTCACACAAGACTATCTCTCAATTTTCAAAATAGCGAGCTTATTCCCGTTAGTTGATCAATTTTTTGTCAGATCTGGTTCTTGTCTAGGGTCTTCTTGCCTGTTCTCCTATTGTCTATTACCTGAAACTGGATGTCTCAGGTTGAGAACCAAATGATTACTCCTTAAACTCATGTTGTCTCTTTGTTATCTATCCTTTCCTACTGTGCTCTTGTACCTTGTGACATAATAGTCACATCTTGACTGTTCTAGCCTTACTCTTGATGATTCATGTCGGGTGCATCTCACTTTTATCACTTTTTTCGCTATCCCAAAGATAGAGTTCTGAGCATAATCCTAAGTCCTCTCTCATTACTTAATCTTTGTCTATGACTGTTACGACTAGAAGTGGCAACACATTCCCCTTATGTTGTACTGGACAAGGTAGAGGTAGATCTCACAATCAAGGAAGAGGTCATTCCGAACCCGTCACACAATTTGAGTGTTGTAAGGGATCCTCACGTTCCACCTCATTGGTTTCCTCAAAAGAGAGACCACCTCAATCCTCATCTCCTATAAGTTGACCTAGCGTCAGACGTTCATTCCGTATAGACATCAGTCCAAATCAGAATCCAATGTTCCAGGAGCATTATAATTCATTGTTTCAAAAATAGCCCGACTTATTGTTTCAAGAACAACATAACCCATTGTTCCAAGACCAGAAAAACTCTGAAATGTCACCATCTAAACTTGACCCTATCAACCCTATCAACCCCATTGACCCTATTGCCATGACCTCTCACCATACTACACACACTAGTACTAAGTCTGTACATGTTGCACACTTGCGCACTGACAAGATGGAAGAACAATACCAATACCAAGAGGGTGAATACAAAAAAAGTCATGATCAATCTCGCAATGACCAGCGTCATGATCAATCTCAAAATAACCAGTGTCATGATCAATCTCAAAATGACTAGCATCTATATCAATCCCTGAGTATTTTTGAAATTCTTGGAAATGACGATGAGGAGATAACCCAAAATGACATAGATGCCGCAAAAGCCAATAAAATTCTTCTCAAGATGATCAAAATTCTCCTTGTAGAAGAGAAGGAGAAATACTTTCTAGAACTGGCCAAACAAGGGGCCAAGTTACCTCAAGACTACAAACTAGAGACACTTGTGCTCAAAGAAGAAGAGACCAAGATCGCTAAACTAAAAAAGTTGGTTTGAGATATGCAAGACCAAATTAGTCAACTTGTGAAGGATAAGGATAAACTAGCACAACAGTTCACACTGGAAAACATATGTCCTTTCCCCTTAGATAAAAGTCTTCTCATGCCACCTTTTCCCAAAGGCGTAGAACTTCCCAAATATGACAAATATCTAGGTACTACTGATCCCCAAGATCACTTAAGAGAGTTTGGTGCTCTATCTATGGAGTTTATACATGATCAGACTTACCTCATGCATCTCTTTCCACGTAGCTTGGGTGGATCTTCTATGGAGTGGTTCTCGTGACTACCCAATGGCATCAAGTCTTTTGATGAGATTGCGAATTTGGTCCTCTAGCACTATTCACACAATATACAACATCTAGTTAGTATTCGAGATCTTTGCAATCTGACACAATGATAAGGGGAACCTTTCTTGGCATTTATCTAGAGATGGAGACAACTCTGTACAAAATATCCTTGCAAAATACCTGAGTCTAAAAAGCTCAACATCTTTTTAGACAACCTTGTCCTCGATTTTGGGTATCAAGTACAGCTACAAGGCCCCCAAAATTTTGATAATATGATTAAAAAAGCCTTCAGAATAGAAGCTTTCATGGTCAAGAAAGGAGAGCTAACTTTGCACAAGGATAAGAAACAGGGGTCTTCCTCCTCAAGAAAAAACAAAGCTAAGTTTGTTAATAAAAACCAAGATGTTTTGAATGATGGAGTTGTTAACAATGTGACCCCAAAACCTTTAAAGGTTGTTTTCAACTTTACCTCCAGTATGCAGGCCGCCAAAGCCACTGAAAAGGCTACAATAGATACTTAGCAACCTTCCAGGTTTTCCAAAAATAAACCTTAGGCCCCTTGACCCAAACATGAGTTCACTTCCCTAGGAGAGCCCCTTTACGTGGTTTACAAGATTCTCATGCAAAATCAAATACTCACTCCTCTGGAAAATTTGTGTCCTTATGATTCGAAACCATGACCTACTTGGTGGAATGAAGCCGCATACTATGATTACCATCAAAACAAGGGTCATAAAATTTCCAGCTGCATTCACCTTTGACATGAGATCCAAGATTTCATTGACAATGGTGATATTGTTGTGAGTGGTCATAACAAGAACTCAAATCATTAGGCATTTAAAGACCCCTTTCCTCCTCACGAGAAGGGTGAATCTTCTAAGACCAAGAATTCCAATGCTAAAGTCAACTACACATACAGTGCCAATGATAATGTCATTAATATGGTTGAACCTGTTGAGGTCGAATATTGTGATGTGATCACCATCAAGGGGAGTGAGGCCCTGCATCTCATTATTCCAAACCAAAACAATCTCAGGATTGTGTGAATGTTGTTACCTGATCTCATGCAAAGGTCATTCTTAAGGGTCCCGAGCCTTCTACATCCGCACCAAAACAACCTATGGATAAAGTTGTTGTTGGCCCCACCAACAAGACCTCAAAATCAGTCCCCATGCCTAGCACTGCTAATTACAGCATCCTAGACCAGTTGCAATGTACCAATGCTCAGATCACTATCTTTGAGTTGTTGAAGATCTCGCCTACTCATAGGCAGATTCTTGATAAAGCCCTCATTGAGGTAAATGTCCCAAAAGATTTGGATCTTGATTGGTTTCAATCCATGGTGGGTCACTTGACCTCACCCTATTATATATCTTTATCTGAGGAAGATGACCATTTGCTGAGCCATCCGCACAATGCCCCTCTACATATTGAAGTCATGATAGGCCCAAAGCGTGCCCGCCATGTCCTCATTGATAATGGTGTTGGCCTTAATATTTTCTCTACTAAGCTTCTCACCCAATTAGGCTATGATGAAGACTGCATAGATGCCCACAAGAAAATCACCATCAAGGCATATGATGAAGAGGAACAAAAATCCAAAGGTCTGGTTGTGCTACCAATCCGAGTTGGACCTGTTGAAAGGGATATCACCTGTCAAGTTCTAGACATTCCTCTTGCATGCAATATATTGTTGGGAAGACCGTGGATTCATAAAATGCAAGAAGTTCCATCCACATATCACCAATGTATCAATTTCCTATTCCACGGAGTAGAAGTAACAGTACCTACCAATATGGGCTATTCTTGCAATACGCTCCCACAATCTGCTGATAGCTTTGTCCCAACCAATAGAGAGTCTATTGAATTCTTTGATGCCAAAATCAAAGAAATGGAATAGACTCTAAAGCTCAAAGATACAGGCATGGGGGGGTATCAGATTGAACCTATATTATCATTAGCGGCTCTACCTCCATCTCTACGTTCCTATGGGAGACTTTCTAAGAGAAACAAACCTTTTGTCATTTCTCCTCAAATAGTCTATGATGGTTCCTTTGTACGGGCCACAATGCCACTAGAAGATGAGGATGAGGACAAGGCTATTATAGCTTGGGTTTATAAAGGAAAGGACACATCTGAAACAATCACTCTAGCTCATGACTTAGAATAGGAACCATACAGTGAAGCCTTCAAAATCATGAAGTACTTTGGTTACAAAGGGAGTGGCCCTATAGGGGTGAATGAAAATGGATTACTTGGACCAATTGAAGCCATAGGTCATTGAACCAAAGACACTACAGGTCTAGGCTTCAAGAAAATACTGTTTCATCTAGGGATTAACAAATTTATAAAAGAACCAGAATTCCAGCCAGAACTTGAAGACACTACCACAGTTGCAAATCTAGAGGATAGCTCTAGCGAGGATATCTTTCCCTACCCTATTCCTCCAGACCTCACTACATTCCTTGTAGAACCAGATGATTTTGTACCATGTGTTAGTACAGCTGAGACTGACAGTGATTCTAATGACACCACCTCAATTACTCCATTGACATACAAGTAATTGATAGAAATCCAAACTACTGATCCTAATTATGTAGGTGAGTTGTACATGCCACCAAATTTTCAAAGGCAGTTCGAACAGGATCAACTTCAACAAACCATCAATACTACAAGAGATGAAAATGAGTTAGATGGTACAACAAGTGTTGGTGGAATTCCTATATCAAGCATCACTAACTCACATGAGTATGAGTTTGATTCCTTGTTTGATGGAACTTTTGATAAAGATATAGATGTTGTTCATGTGTATGAAAGCCTTCTCAAAGTAGGTGAAGGGTCTAGTGTTAGGACAATCGAGTATGGTTCCACTAATGTTAACACACCCTCTACTTATGATGTGAGGTCTCGAAGGGACTCAAACATGCCTATGGATGATATCGCTTTAGTTCTTAACTTACTTGTCCACACCTTCAATGGCTATACCATGAATGCACTCGAACCTGCCACTTCTCTTTCACTCCACAATCCTGAGCTCATCAACTAGAACTCTCCCTCTCCATCTAGTGAAGTTATTATGTTCCAGAATGACTATACTCTTTCCTTTTATCTTAACGTTATCGAACCTATAATTTTCTCCACTAGTGAAGATAGTGTCAACATGACTGAAGCCGATATCAAGTATCTCAGTCACAAAATTAAAAGAAAAAAGAATAGGCATTCTGATGGTGAAACCACATTGTGGCAGTGTTAGAGCTGAAAAAAGTAAAAATAAAAGACGTATCTGAGGGTGAAAACCTCTCTGAGGCACCCAAGGATGGGATACTTGATACACTTCCAAGTCATTTTCAAGAAAGATCATCAGTGCTGATTGAACCAACCTAGCCAGTGAACTTGGGCATGGAAGCTGCACCTCAGATCATTCATTTGGCATAGTCACTATCTACAGAAGAGAAAGAAGAATTCACCAGTTTCTTTCAAAGAAAGAAAGTCAATTTTGCATGGACCTATTCTGATATGCCTAGATTGGATCCTAATCTGATCATGCATCACATGTCTATTGCACTAGATGTTAAGCCTATTAAACCAAAGCTTTATAAAATGCATCTACATGTGGCACTCCTAGTCAAGGCGGAGTTAGAAAAACTTCTCAAAATTGGTTTCATCAGAGCCATTGACTATGCGGAATGGATTTCCACTATTGTCCTAGTTTCTAAGCATGATAAATCCATCCGAGTCTATAAAGATTTCTAGGACTTAAATAAAGCATGTCCTAAAGATGACTTTCTGTTACCCAATATTGACATGATTGTGGACATGATGACTGGATATGAAATGTAATTTCTAATGGACGGTTTCTCTGGTTACAATCAGATAAATATCACACTAGAAGATCAAGAGAAGACAACCTTCACATGTGCTTGGGGAACTTTCTATTGGAATGTCATGCCCTTCGGACTTAAAAATGTTGGAGCTACATATCAAAGGGTTGTCACCACTATTTTTCATGACATGATGCACAAAATGATGGAAGACTATGTGGATGAAACTTTTTCTAAGAGCATGCAAAAAAAGGCACATCTTGTGGATCTAGGTCCTCTACTGGATTGAATGGAACAATTTAGTCTGAGGCTCAACCCAAAAAAGTGTGCATTTGGTGTTACTTTTGGCAAGTTATTGGGTTACATCATTTCTATGAAAGGCATAGAAGTCAATCCATAAAAGGTTTAAGCCATCATGGAAATGCCTCCACCACGCAACATCAGTCAGATGAGAAGGCTCCAAGGCTGGCTATAGTCCATCAGGCACTTCATTGCACAACTAGCTGACAAGTCATGACCCTTCATCAAGACTTTACATAAAGGTGTGACTTATGAGTGGAAGGAAGACTATGACAAAGGGCTCACACATATCAAACAATACCTTTCAAATCCACCAATATTGATGCCTCCTATTCATGGGAAGCCACTCATCTTTTACATCTCAGCTAAAGATACAACTTTAGGTGCCTTGTTGGCTCAAGAAGATTAGAATAACAGAGAATGATCCATTTATTAAATCAGTTGAACTCTGGTTTCATATGAAGAAAATTATTCTATCATAGAGAAGGCTTGCTTGGCAATGGTATTTGCTTCACAAAAATTGTGGCACTACATGCTTGCTCACACCACGCATCTCATTGCTAAGATTGATCCATTAAAGTATCTACTTAGCAAAGTGGCCCTAACAGGTAGACTGGCAAAATGGGTCATCATACTTAGTGAGTTCGACATTGAGTATGTAGAGAGAAATGCCATCAAAGGACAAGGAATTGCAGATCAGTTGGTAGAAGCTCCTCTCAAAGATCATCAACCATTGAACATTGAATTTCCAAATGAGTCCATATTGCTTCTTACACATTCAACATGGAATATGTTCTTCGATGGATCGTTCACCCAGCAAGGGTTAGGTGTCGGGATACTATTCATCACACCAAAAAGATATTCTTTACCCAAAGCATACAAGATGTTGTTTCCTTGCATGAACAACATCGTCGAGTATGAAGCCCTAATCAATGGCATGAAGATAGCTATTGAAGGGCATGTGGATGAACTTAAATTCTTTGGAGAATCATAATTGATCATTAATCAGGTCAATGACGTCTATCAGACAAAGGATTAAAAGTCAGTGCCTTATAAACGGATGGTCGATGATCTAAGAAAATACTTTGCACATACCACTTTCCAACAGATTTTGAGAGCATATAACAAAGTAGCTGATGTAATGGCTACTCTTGCCTCTATGTTACAGATGCTAGAAAATGGCTTCTGACATGAATTCTAGGTGTAAACATTACTCTACCTAGCCTACAATACCCTTGAATCTAGGATGATCTATTCAGTCATTGGACAAGATTCATCCCACTGCCATCATATCTACTCCTTCCTCAGTGACCAGATCATTCCAGATACTTACACCCAGAATGAGAAATGTCACCTAATCCATAGTGCTTCATGGTATGTCATTGTAGCTAACGAATTGTATAGGCAAGGTCTAGACAGGACCCTCCTTAGATGTTTAGAGCTCGATGAGTCTAAATGTGCATTAGCCAAGGTGCATGAAGGTATCTGTGGTTCTCAATTGAGTGGCCTGACATTGGCTTCTAAGCTTATTAGAGCTGGTTACTATTAGCCGGATATGGAAAAGGAAGCTACACAATATGCCAAATCTTGCAAATAGTGTCAGTTACATGGAAATCTAATTCACGCTCCTGCCAAGGAGCTCACTCCCTTCATTAGTTTCTAGCCATTTCAACAATGGGCCTTTGATTTGGTGAGTCAAATTCATCCTTCTTCCTCTAAAGGACATAAGTTCATTATCACTGCTACAAGTTATTTTACTAAATGGGTCAAGGCAGTTCCTCTAACCATAGCTAATGGCAAATCTATAGCCTAGTTTATACTGAATTACATCATCTGCAGGTATGGTGTACCCTCAATAATCACTGACAATGGGGGGCAGTTCAAGAACAAGGATCTAAAAGAGTTATGCACTAAGTTCAAAATCATTCAGCACTGGTCTTCCATCTATTATCCCTAGGGTAATAGACAGGCGGAAGCATTAAACAAGACAATCCTTAAAATCTTGCATCGCATAGTTTACAAATTTGGACGAGACCGGCATCTCTAGATTAATCCAGCTCTATGGGCTTACCACAAAAGTATACAGATGCCAATAGGGGCCACACCCTTTTCTTTGGTTTACGGAGTGGATGTTGTGTTACCAATTGAGGTTGAGATTCCTACTTTGCGAGTCTCTTTGAAGGGCCTCATTACTGATGATGATATTAGAATATGTTAGCTACAAAAGCTAGAACTACTGGATGAACATTGGCAAGTGGCGTTTGATCACCTCTGAGAATATCAAAAGAGGATGTCCAAGAGATACAACAAGAAGGTTAGATCAAGGGAATTCCAAGTGGGTGATCTCATCCTGAGGGAGAACCCCAAGAATCAATAGCAACGGATCCAGAAGGGAAAGTTTGAACCAAATTGGCTTGGACCATATATTATCACTGCAGTATTTGGGTCTGGTGCCTATCAAATCTCTACTACTTAAGGAGAACAACTCAAAGATCTAATCAACACTCTACATCTAAAGCGATTCTACAACTAAGACATCTTTAGAATGCTCTTGTACATACTCAATTCTGAAAAAATCCTAAAAATTGCAAAATGTCCTGAAAAAATGATCATCTTAGTGAAAACTTGGTAAACAAGTGCCTTGATGCATCTATTATCCTGGTGAAAACCTAGTAAACATGCACCTTGATAATACCAAAAAAAAAAAAAAAAAAAAAAAAAAAAATACAAAAAATACAAAAAAAAATAAAAATACAAAAATAAAAAAATACAAAAAAAATTGAAAAAGAAAAAAATGTGCCATTGATGAAAACTTGGCAAATAGGTGTCATGGTAGGAAAAATGGAATCTCTACCAAGATGGTGAAAACCTGGTAACTAGGTGCCTCTTGTTCCACAAGGCTATACCTATTTCAGCACCGCTTGGCTCTATACAGTTGTTCCTTGTTTTCCTGCTTTAGTTTGCTAGCTCATGCACTTGCTCTTAGTTATTTTCAAGATTATGTTTGAATCTACATGGATTGAAACTGGTCACACTTGGGGGCACCTTCCTGGTCTAGGGGGCATTGTCCAATCACTTTCAGAGGAGCTTCCTCGCATCAGTCACCAGTGGTTCTCACTGCATCTTCTTGCTAATGCTTAGCTCTCAAATCTCTCTCCTCGAGAATCTTCCTTGTGTCAATCACCAGTGATTCTCACTGTGTCTTCCTATTGATACTTAGTTAGCACTCTGATATCTCCTTGTGAATCTCTCTTGTGTCAGTCACTAGTGGTTCTCACTGTGTCTATCTATTGCCTCTGTCCTGTTGAGAGTTCTTGCATTATACAATTCTGATCTGACATCAATCTGCTTAAACTACAAACTGAAACTGAAACTGGATTTGTAACTCTCTGAAGCATGTTGATCTTTTCTTTTGAGTGCTTGTCTTTTGCTTTATCATTCCTCCTCGAGCAACTCCAAGATGTCTATCTTGACTAAAAGAAGCGAAGACTGGGGGCATGATCTTTTCTTTTCTTTCTGTCTGCTGGTTTAGTTCCAATGATCCAAAGGATCCATATAAGAGGGGTGTCCACTATGAGAGCCTTCATCTTGTGTTGGATAGCCATGTGTACCTCAACTCCTTTTATATGAAAACTTTGGTTAGGTTGGTTCTTCTCCTTGTCTATTTGAGTGACTTCTTTCTACTACAAGTGAAATTTCTAACGCTCCTCCTGCGAAGTGAAAGTAAGGCTCATTGCGAGAACCTTTGGTATGCTTATCATTCACTTAGAAAAAGGAAGAACTCTTGTGTGTCTAGCATGTTTGTACATAAGAAAAATTTAGGTCATTCTAGCAACTGTGCTTTGATGCTTTTGTTAACTTGCTAAATCAAAAGGAATAGGTGTTTAGGTCATTCTGGCTTCTTGTGCCTTAATGCTTACACCTCATCCTGACAAATCTAAGACTATTTTCATATTCATATTCTCATGATTGCAATATCAGTGAGGATTGTATGACATCCTACGATTGTCCGATACTAAAAACTCTGTGATGATAACTATCTAATGGGTCCAACAACCAAGTCCTAGGGATTGCATCTAGCTTAGGCTTGCATTTTCATTCTAGACTTGCATAGCGACAATGTTTGATGCTCACTTTATTATATTCTCCTATATTTATTCACCGAGGGTTCTCATCTTATGTCCCGTGTTCATCTTGACTGCACAAGTGTCTGGTCCTCACTCTCAATCTTCAACACATTCTTTTGGTTAGTACCTGTCGTGTATTGCAATATCCTGCATGAGATGATTAGTACCATATACATTGCATTCCCATTGCATTCATAAAGTGCATTACCATAAACTCATATGAATACATTTTACATCTACATATTCATATACATGTGCATCCATCATAAGCATAAATTAAATCATACATTGCATTTTACATTGCATACATATATACCAATAAAACATGTGCACATTCATTTGCATATTCATAAAGGAACCATGTACATCTCATATCTAATCCATACATTCATCATATAGGAAACATCTCATAAAACATAAAAATCCAAAATAATATATGACATGTACAATGATACCAAAAATACAAGCTCATATATATATCGATCGAATGTTAGTATACAAAACAATGGTGCTACTCGTGCACAGTCTATCAAAAATGGGCTATAATACATCATGCTATATCTAATCTAGCCCTTCCCATCACCACCTGGAGGAGGTGGAGGAGGAGGCATATCCTGCTATGGTGGTGCCTATGGGGGAGGTCCCTGTGGAACCACTAGTGCTCCAGCATATGATGAAAATTGCGAAACCTGCTCTGCTAGCTCTGGAACCACACCAATATATGTTGCATAGCAATAAGCTAACTGGGTGGCCTCATATCGCATCTCTATTTGAACCCTCACCAATGCCTCCCACAACTCTTTGATCTCTCAATCTCTCTTAGCCACTCAGTTATCTTGGACAACAACCTATATATGGAGATCACTCACCTCCCCCTACTATTGTCGTGCCCTCTCTCAGCTCCTCCATAATGCCTCCTGTAGTTGTGTGACCTGATCTCTAGGAGGAGGTCCCTGTGTAGCCTGATCCTGCATAATTGTTTCCTTGACCTGTGCCTCCTTGTCAGGAGGCTACTACTGTGATGTATCCCTGGTCCTCTACCTCATGGATCTCTCCTGACCCCCACTACTACCCACACTAGAATCTATACCCATCTATCTTGGAGGAATAGCAGTCTGCTTAGTCGTATGTTGGGGCACTAGCTGCTATTGTGCTACCTACTGCTATGGTATTTGTTGCTGCTACTAGGGCACCTACTACTGGTGTGGTGGCAGATGCACCACCTGCTGTGCCTACTGGCCCATACCAACATGATCTATAAATCTCAAGAATGGATGCACCAATAGATGATCCCTGTATGCTGGAACCATCCCCCCATCAGTAACAACCACCATGTAATCCCATTGAGCTGGCACTACCCATGCCTCTATCATGCACCTACCCTAATCTAACCTCACTTTCTAGCCCTTCTTCACCTCATCAGATAAGTGAGCATAGGCACAATACTCCTGGGAAATATCCTATGGCCTCCCAAACTACAGAAAAACCCATGATAATAGGAATCACTCAATAACATTAATCATGCGACCTATCAAGGGACGTGAACAAAACATGTGTGGAAGCTCATGCCTGGCATCATCCTAGACCTTTGTCGCTACCCATGGTCACCATACCACTGCTACCATGTCATCCAGCTGAGCCCTCCACTGCTCAGTCTTACCCAATGCTAGCTGATTCATAGGTCTACCATATCTATAGATGTATGGCTCTAGAGGCTGTCTAGTATCATGAAAAACTAGCCTACACATGAGGAGATGCTCCCAGGCCCATATATGCAACACGAATACTCCTACTACCATGCTCCATGAATCTCGATACACCAGCTCATGCATCTCGTGGTATATCTATGCTAGCATGCACTGGCCCCATCTGAATCTCATAGGTGGTTGCTGTAACATCCTCTGCAACATTCAACCCTAGCCGCACCCCAATCCGTGCTGCCCTCTATTCAGCATCAAGTAGCAGCCTAGGAACGCTGCTAGTACCACTGCTAATCTATGTCCAACACCATACTAGTTGACCAACTCATCCCAAGAAATGGCCCGACCCATCACTAGATCATCCTAGAAGATCTCCCTCAGTGCCACTGTACCTTCTCTTGAGTGAGTGTCGTATTCCACACATGGGCCGTGGAATGGTACTCTTAGAAGAAAATGAAATGTGTTCATCTCCGAGTGGTAATGCTCGACCAGTGCACCTAGTAACTTGTGATTTACCCAGATGTCAGGTATATCATGCAAATAAGAAAATCCTAATCCATTGATGTGTGCACTCTTTGCGTCATCCAAATGCCGCACTAGCTCCCCAATGATTGGGTGGTGAGACCGAAATACAATGTCTAGGAAGTCAACCTATAATTCAAGTGACAACACACGACCAGTATCTCAATCATGATGGTTTTCAAAGAAAAAACAACAATTGAAGTATACACCTATCCTAAACATGCCTCTCAGATGCTCTACTTGGCTAATCTTATCCAAATTCTAGGTCAAATTGGGAATTTTGTTGCAGTTTCCCATGTGAGGAAGTAGGAGTCTCGCGTGACATTTCTCATTCGCATGAGGCTTCACGCTAGTTCATGTAAGAGATCTTCCCTGGGGAGATTCTCTTGCGTGGCTTTGACAGCCTTCTCACGCAAGCTCGCAGAGAGACCCCGCATGAGGAAGCCCTCTTTGGGTATTTTCTTGTGTGAAACCTATTTCTAGCCCACATGAGGAAACTATTTCCTTGCACAAGATCTTGCGGGAAAACTCTAAATAGCGCTAAAACCTAGCCTAAATCTACTCAAAGTGTTAAAAAATTGAAATGCAAGTTGAGTTTTCGACTACTCACAGGTGGGTCATAGTCTGCCAGCCAGTTCTGTCGTCGAGAGTGCTTGAATCTATGCAATCTCACTGGCACACTCTCCATTTCACTCAAAGCTCTCTAAATCTCTCAAAGTCAAAGGTTACAAATGAATTGAAAATGACCCTTCCGGGCCTTATATAGGTTTTGACCTAATTTTCAAAACTATTCCATTTTGCGTGAAAACTTCACCCTTGGCTAAATCGACCGCTTTGAATCCATTTTCAGGATTGAAATTGAAATCTGACATCTCTATGTGGCTCAAAATCATATTTTAAATTTCTTAAGACTGACATGATCGGACACTTGTGTAGTCAACCTTTTGATGTCATTTTCTTGCCAGAATCACATCACATCATCTTTTTCTTGACTCTGTCACCTTTTTCATCAAAAGTCAACTCTAGTCAATTTTGGTAAAAGTTGATCAACAAGACCTCCAAATTGCTCCAGATTGCTTCTGCATCTTCTCGCTTCTTCTATAATCTGCTCTTCTAGATCTCTGATTTTATCTCTATCTACAATCTATTGTTGTTAATGATCATATGATGTGTCATCTTTTGATTTCGCTCCTGATGGGGCAGGATGATTACATCATTGAATCTTATCGAATTAGTCTCAAATCAATTTTATCTTAATCAAAAGTCCTCATCGCTCGAGGCATCTCATCACTAGGGGCATCTTTGCACCTCTCATCTTGTCATCTTGTCATCTATCTCATTAGGTATTGGGGCAATCTAACCCTAATTCCTAAAACTCAAGCTTCATTCTAGAGATGGCTCTTGAAAAATCTTTTTGATTGATATTTGGGCAATCTAACCTAGGTCTTGGAGGACTAAACTTCATTCTAGAGATATTCCTAAAATTTGCATCGGTTATCATTTAATCAATGGGTATTGGGGAGTTCTAGCCCTAACTCCTAAAGATTGAGCCTCGTTCTGGGGATAGTCTTACTAAAAGTGGTAATCGGACTGATGTCTTCGCAATCTAACTTAGGCTTTAGAGAATCAAGCTTCATTCTAGAGATGGTTCTACAACTCGATCTGATCAATGTCTTGGCATTCTAACCTTGACTTCTGAGGATTAAGCTTCGTTCTAAAGATAATCCTAAAAACCTCATCAATTGTCACATCAGACTATTCTTTGAATCAACGCACTGCTCGCACATCAATTCAAAGAGGGGCAAAATGTAATACCCCAAAATTGGCATCTTGTGATCCTAACCAATTTTGGTGCATTTAGTCCCATTCCTTTAATATCTACATCATCAAAGTCCTATTGTACTAGGTAATTCTATCTCCTAATTGACTTTACTCAACCGAGTGTCAAATGCAAAAAACCTCAAATTTTCATTAATCACATACCATATTTAATTCCTAAATATCAACATTTATTAGCTAAATAAACCCTATGATTGATTAATTTAATTACAAAGTCCTATCACTTTAATTAAATTAATTCCAGCCCTTTTAGCTAAAACACATCAAGAGGAATTAAATAATATTCAGCTCTTTAAATGGATGCCCTCATTTGAATTTAATTATTCAAATAAGTGGAAAAATCACCTGTGAGGTCATATTTCATTTAATTAATTAAATATTCTCTCCAAAATGTTTCACCTCTCCCCAAGGAGACGAAGGGTTGACAGTTTCTTTTCAAGAAACTCTTCAATCTCCACCCGGGCTCTTCTATAATAGAACCCTCTCATTCCTCATTTGAGGAGGCAATTTTTGAGTATCAAAATGCTGGTGAATTATTGTCTCATACTTTTGCATTCAAATCTATTATTATATTTCATATTAGAATAATCTCTATTCTTAGATTAATGATGCATTTCATTCTCAATTTAGTTTTCTTATAATGTTTTTAGATTAATGCTCAATATTTCAAGTTCTTAGATTAAATCTTGCACTATCATTCTAGCTTAATTTCAATTGCATTCCTTTTCTAGCATTAAATCCTCCATTCTAGAGTTTGGTCTATGGTTGTTGGATTCTCATTTCTGAGAGTTACTCAAAACCCCACCTAGATAGGAGGCAACAGGTCGATTCATAGAGGCATGTGAAATGAGTAATTCCATATTCATTTTCATATATCGCTGATGAGTAATGACTATGTTGAAGTCTATGGCTGAATAAGAGGTCCAAATTTAACTATAAACACAAGCCATCATGTGAGTGTCTGAACCATGTCCATGAACCTCATGGGATAAGGCTAGACCATCGTCAACAACCACTAACAAGGAGACAAGTCATACTCAATAGAGTCCAAAACACGGTTCATTTTAAAACCCAAATTGAAATGTGATCTAAACATCATAATACGAAATAAAAAAAAAGATACAAATACATGAAATTGATCCCAAGAACATAGGGAATATAGCTATAAGATATGTTGTTACACAAACCCTCAAGAACTGCTCTTTCTCACAAATGTGCAAGACTATAGGAACATATGCGCAGAGTTGTAGCAACACATGTACATGGATGTAGGAACATATGTGCATGGTTGTAGGAACATATGCACATGAAAAATGGATGAAAGTGCAGGATAAAAGGATAAATGTACAGGAACAACAATCATATGCACAAGATTCATAAAGGTCCATGATATTGAAAAATAAGTAATGTCGACTCTAATGCATGACCTAAAAATGTACAACTCCATAATGGGGAGTACCGAATACATGATTTTGAGTTCGTACACACTCAATACAATCATAAACATCTAAAATAAAACTAATCTAATGATCATAATGACTATATAAGAAAACACTAAAATGAGATGTAAGGATAGAATGAGCACATCATGTTGAAGCTTTGAAACTGGAGGATGTCCACCATTTGTACATCGGTCTCCAATAATGGTATAGTAAAATTCCACCCTTATCCCACCCCACCATACTCACAAAGATAGAACAAAAACACAAGGTACACACAAGTAGGAGATGGCCAAAACTCACGCCAAGTAGTACAACATATGTAGATAATTATAAAGCATTAATATACTCATCATATAGACCAATGTCCCAAACACACCAACAGTGCCAAAAAACTAAAAAATACTAGGGTACTACTCACTTCTATTTGAATTGGATACGAGATTACTAACCATAGGGAGTATCACCACCTCCACAAACCAATACTAAAATCAAAGGTGAATATGATCTACCTCACACTCAGATCACTCATGACATCTGGGGATTCAATGGTCTCCACCATCTACCTCACACATAGGTAACTCATTCCATCTGGGGATTCAATGATTTCCATAGTACTATCTACCTCATCCTCAGTTCATGCATGACATCCAAGGATTCAATGTTTTCCACAAAACCAATTCATTCTTGTTTAATGTTTAAACCCAATTTATTTTACTAAGTTTTCACTTAATAAATTTTGTGACACAACCTATGTGGCCACTTTGAGGTAGAGGTATTTGTAAGGAAATACTCCCCATGACTACTCAATGCACCTATTCCGATGGCTCAACATAAGAAGAAGACCAAACAAGAAGCTTGTTCACTTGGTCTATACCGAGGACAAATAAAAAGGCTCTATCCACTTGGTCTACACCAAGGACACAATAACCATAACTTGTCCACTCATTCTTTACCAAGGACATGAAAAAAATATGGTTCGTGTACTTGGTCTACACCAAGAACATAAATCAAAAGAACCAACAAAAGCCAAACAAACATTGGATGACAAATCCGCTCCCAAGTACTCAAGGAATGCAAACTAAGTAAATGAAAATAATGGCACAAGCACTAGATAGCTCAATTGGCCACTTTTCCAAGAGCACAAGATATAAATAAATACATCATACATCTCGTTAGAACACGAGGAAGTCTCAACAATCCACAAAATGCACAGAAACACTAAACTAGGCAAAAATTGACAAGATATAAAAATCAACATTTTAACATCAAATGGGTGAGTTTGGATCATGATGGAAATTATCTAGATTGTCCTCAATCCATTCCAATTCTACTAATCTACTAAAAATATAGATTACTACTACATCCAACTATTTAATTATACCAAACATGGCTATAAACGAAATTGGATGACATGCAAAATAATGTGCCCACGAAAAATTGCCAAAATCAAGCTTAAAATCTATCTATGAAATTAAAACCCATTTCCCCTTAAGGCTCAACTAACCCAAATATTCAATAAAATTTAACTCCATGAGAGAAAATGGACAACCTCACAACAAATTTTTTTAAATAAAAATAACTCACAACTAGTAAAAACCCAATCAAGCAATAAAAATATAAGGGAAAGTGGAGAAAGAACTAATTACCATCTCAAAATGTAATTATGAACAAGAAACAATTGAAATAATTGAGATAATTGAGAAAAAAGTAAATTACAAGAAGCCCTACCTCACACCAAGATGCAAACATGAAAATAGCCAAAAGAAAATAAATCCTCAGTGAAACAGAGAATGGCTTCATAGAAGAGGGAGTAAGTGTGGCATGGTTACAATGAGCTTCTATCCATAGAAATCCAATGCAGAAATCAAGCATGATGAGAAATTGAGTGATTTTCTCCCAAAAAAAATTCATAGGAAAATCCAAATTTTCAACAAGAAAAATGAGGAAAAAGAACTATTTCCTCCAATATAGGACACTTTTTGCCAAAGGCCAAAATGAACTTAAAATTAAATCAATCAAATAATTTAAACAAACTATAGACTTCCTAGATTAATAAAATTAATTTTAATTCAAATGAAATTCAACAATGGGAAGTTAGTCAAAAAATAAAATTAACCCCAAAACAATAAAATCGACATTTAATTTCTAACTCATCTGCAACATCTATGGGAACTCTAAATGCACAAAACATAAGTGGTCTACCAAAAATGCATATGAAATCCACATTTACCCACATGTATTGGAGGGATAATAACAATAACAGATACATTATTCATGCAGGGATGCTATTATCTAAATATGAATGGTCATTGAAATTATCTCCTATGTCATTGCCAGGGATAAGACATGCTCAAACCTATAGCTCAGGAAGAATAGTGTTTGGTACCTTTTCACTAAAACAACAAACATCAAGTGCACCTACTCATAGTATAAATAGTTGAAGCATATACATGAATAATAAAGTATGCCTAATGGAATATTGATGCTCTAGTGATGTGATCAGTTGTATGTATTGGAATGTTGTGGCACTAGTCATTCCATATTTTAATCCTTAATATACGTTTCATTTAATTAAACATTTTATTTAAATTTAAAGTATTAAAATAATCATTCTACAACATATTCATACTAGTAGTGAAAACCTTAAGTCAAATATCCATCAACATAAAGATGTAATATAACATGAAATTAGATATAATCATCATGATAAAATAATCCATTAATCTTGAATACAAAAGACACCATATATCATCATAAAGCATCATGTCACATAAAAACAACATCATCATGCATATATGACCAAAACGTTACATAGTAGTATAATCTAATATCTAACACAACTATGATACTAGTAAAGCCAAAATAATAAATAGAGTTTGATTTGGATCAAAATAACATGTATAATGATCCTTGATATAGATACATCTAAACATGATAAAAAATCATAATTTTGTGATCATGGACACATACATTAGTGAAACCATCGAGTCACATCATAAACTGTATAACCAAAACTCTACCATAACCTCCATAGTAATCTATAAAATGAACAAAAGAATAAACTGAACTAGGTGCATATCACAATGCTAGCATACACTCATAGCATGAGAACAATCATCGAATCTCCTAAAAGTGTCAAGATCCACTCCAATTAACTGAGGAGCCCAATGAATCCACATAACTCACAACACATTCTTAGGAATTCTAGCATCCCAATCAGGTATGCAATAAGAAAAAACATAATGATTCTCACAACTACGCATAAGGACATAAAAAACTATCTAAAGTAATAGTACAATCCATATCATAAAAAAGGCACCAATACATCATGGATTAAACTTGATCACAACATAAAAGCATATATCCATCCATGCATAAGGTGAGCTCAACCAATCACATAATACAACAAGAAAAGCATCCAAATCCAAACAAGCCATCACAAGAGATCTCATCCAACTACACAAAATCACTAATACATATAATGTTGAGGTTGCATCCATCAAGATGTCATGAAAAAAGAAAATGGGAGATGCACTACATAAACAAAAATGTGATAGGAACATAATGGGTATTTAGAAACAAATTGAGTAAAGATGGAGAAGTAGAAATAAATAAAGAAAGATTGGTTTGTAAAGGTTATTTATAAGCAACAAGGATTAATTTTGAAGAGGCACTCCAGTAGAAAAAATGAAATAAATCAAAATATTCCATGAATATGCAATTCACAAGAATTTCATAGTATATCAAATAAATGTTAAATTTTATTTCCTAAATGGAATCAAATAGATGTTAAATCTACTTTCCTAAATGGAGATTCAAAAGAAATCTACATAGAAAAACTAGATGGATTTCAGCTATAAGAAGATCCAACCATGGTATATAGACTTAAGAAGGCATTGTATGGTCTCAAACAAGCTCCTAAGGATTGGTATGCAAGATTTGACTAGTACTTACTTCAATAGGGCTTCGAGAAAGGTATTGTAGATAGCAATATTTACATCTAAATTAAGGATGAAACAATTTTAATTATTATTATTTTTATGTTGATGATATAATCTTTGGTGAGGATAATGAAATATGTAAGATATTTGCTGAAGAAATAAAAAAGGAGTTTGAAATGTCTATTTTAGGTGAGTTATCATTATTTCTTGGAATTTAAATTACTCAATTATATGATGGTATGTTTATCTCTCAAAAAAATATGTCAAGGAATTCCTAATTAATTTTGGTATGAAGGACTACAAACTAGTGAGCACTCATATGGTGAAAAATTGGCATTCAAGCAAGGATGACGAGTCACCCTTTACTAATCAAACTTTGTATATATAAATGATTGGAGACCTATTGTGCTTAACCACATCCAAGCCTGACATAATGCATGGTGTTTTATTGGTTGCAAGGTTTCAAGATAATCCAAGAGAAAATCATATCAAGTCCATCAAGAGAATATTCAAATATTTGAGGAACACTCTGAATTATAGCTTATTGTAGAGTCAAAAATTACATACCCCCATTTGCAATTTAGGCCACAATTTTATAACCACCTATGTGCTAAAATGTTGACACACTTCTATGAGTCATTATATCTAAGATTGCACAAGAATGAGGTCTCAAATGGTGGCTCATAGCTCTCTATTCATGGAGTGCAAGGGTTTATAATGAAGGCCCTCAGCTTAGACCTAGTTTGTGCCCATGCAAGTACACCATAAAATGAGAGATTCAAAGAGGAAAAGAAAGAATTCTAATCTCCATGATCATCAAGTATGCATGAAAATGAAAGCTATTCTATATGATAACAATGCATGAAAGAAAACTAATCTATGAAAGGAAATGATTATGCAAGATTATTCTACGAAAGAAAATATGAATCTAATCTAATATGAAAGTGCAATATTAATCTAAATGGATTGCCATGGAGGCATGAGAGAAGAAGACAAGAAAAGAGAAGTTGCAATGTTCAAGCTCAAGTGCTCAAATTATTCTCCAAAATCACTCTCCAAACCTACATAACAATAACATAAATCTTGATCTCTAAAATCTCCATGCATAAAATGAGAAGGAGAGGGCTCCTTATAAAGGATTTTAGAAATGAATGGATGGTCAAGATTAAGAGGCAAGAATAAATGAGCAATGGTGGAGATTAAATCTTGGTTGATCCATGTGCTCAAGATTCTCAAGAGGCAAAATCAATGGACATGGTTAAGAGACAAAAATATGTGTGGAAGAGATTAAGAGGCAAAAGGAGATTCCACTCATTTTAATTAAATGCGGCTTAGGATAAAGTGATTGTATTATTTAATTAAAAGATTTTTTTTATTTAAGTAAAAGGGATCTTTATTTAATTAAAAGGGATCATGTTCTCTTAATTAAATAAAACTTAGGATAAAATGATCAAACCTTAGGAAATATTAAAATAATTGAATTAATTACGATTTGATCAAGGAAATTGATTTGAATTGAAAATATTGCAAGGCATTGATTTAGGAAATTGATAAATTTATGAATGGGGGCCCAAAGTCTAGGCGACCATTTTAGGGTGCATACACCACCTTAATGTCCATTCCCCTAGAATTTGTGTAGGTCCATTTGAGCCTTTTCATTATCCTTTTCCCTCTCAGGATGCTCAAAGCCCTTGAAAGAAGCTATCTTTCAACATCACATTTGCATTATTTGCATGTTTCCTTTTCCACCTGCCATTTTTTAGCGTGGTTCATTTGGATGCTAGCACACCGCACAGATGTCCACGTGTCACACATTTTCCCACTGACATCTCGACATTCAAATATTAGTTTTATGCATGCTCTCCACTTGTCACTTGCTTTTGTTAGTGGAATGGCCTAGAATCTTCTAGAACAACCCGAAAGCCTCTTTTTTTCCTCATATTCTCTCTTAAAATTGCTTTCTTTTCTTCATTCAAGTTCTCTATAAGTTATCTCTCTTATATCTTACTTACAATATTGGCATCCTCTTGCTCTCTCACATTTTTCTATAGCAGTCTATTATTAGCCGCAACACTCTTTACAACAATATCTCTAGCTCTCTTGGATTTTTCAAGCTTTCTGGTAATATTTTTCTATCTCTCTTGTGTCTTTGAGGATCTTGGGTTTCTCACATCTCTTATCTATCATTTATCTTGTGTAATAGGGGCTTTCCTCCCTCAAGTGAGGTTTATGTCTATTTCTTGTCTTATGTAATAGTGGTTTTCTTCCATTAAGGGGGGTGTGTTTCTATTACATTATCATTTATCTATTTGTCTTTTTAATCTATCTATCTATATGGCTTCTATGGAGGTGGAAACACCAAAGTAGGGAATTGACTAAGGTAAGTCTCCAAATAGCCCTGAACATTTTTCCTCTCTTGTGTGTCCATAGGTTCATTGGAAGCATTCAACTGCACGAGGGTTTTATTATATTTAATTTATTTCATTTACTTTCAATTTGTTATTTAATATATTTTATTATGTTTCTGACTTTTTCATTTTATAAGTTATTTGAAGCATCGAATTGGTTTTTATCCACATTCTAAATATTGTTTTTCGTAGTCTATATAGGACTTCAGCGCTTCACGCAGACGTCTGCATTCCATGCTAGTGTCCTTGGTCGAGACACTCAAATTTGGACTGAAGACTCTTCGTCATTTTCTCTTCCTATTTTTGTAACTAGAATATTATTTCTTTTTATTTATACTAAGATATTTCCATGGGTTTAGCTAGTTGGAGATATCTGAATGTATGTTGTGAACTTGGCTCTCAATGGAATATAATTTTCCTTTGGTAGGGTCAAATTTACGACATTACATTTTGGTGAACCCGATGTGAATGTTACTTCTATATCATTTTCAAAACATTTCTCATTATTCCTTTGGGTGGTCCTTATACCTCTAAAAAAAGGACAATTCAAAGGTTTCCCCTTCCCAGAAAAAAAAATGTAGGTTACTACCTTGAACCTGATGCAGGAGCATCCAGGGTGTAAGAGAAATCTTGCATCACCCAAAAATATTGTCTAGTTTTTAATAAGGCCTATCTTTGGATAGAGTTACTATTTTTAGTAGGTTGTTCATTTGAGCATGAATTGTTCCATTTTCTTCCTTGGAGGTTCATTTTTTGATATATTGGCATGTTGGTAAAGTTTCATAGAAAGATCAAGTTTGGTTTCGAAGTTATTGCATTTTTTTGTTTTATTTTGCTGTGGTGGTACAAAAACTTTGAGTTCAGTTTTGAAGTCTTTAGATGATCCAAAAAGGTTCAAAATTTGATTGGTAGGTTCTTTGCAAGCCTAGGGTATAGAGAACTTCATGCCATTTATGAAATGGGGTTATAATAGACAATAGGCTCAATGGCTCACAAGTTATGGTTTTTAGAAGTTGTGCCTTTAGGATGCCAGTTTCAAAACAAAAAGGAAAATAGGGAAAAATCACTTAAAGTGGGAAATTGAATTGTTTGACACCAAAATGGGAAATTTAACTTTATATAATATTCTAAGGTGGCTAATTTTTCTACTTAAAAGGGCTAAAGAAGGATTTTAGGGTTCAGTTCCACAAGTGTAGATTGTGGCTCTATCTTGTAGATTATTGTAATAAAAATGCCCATGTGGTTGTAGCATGTTGATTTTATGAATATTGTAATTTCATTTCATAGAGGATAATAGAAATCAAGTGTTGTTTTTTCCATTAATATGCTCTTGAAATTCCTTGTTTGTTTCTCTTTTGTGTTGTGTGTGTTTGGCTAAATAAGGGGAGTACCCTTCATAAGAACTCTATTTTATATCGTCACTTATGAAATAATACATCGGGCTTCAACCAACTTATCTATATATGTATTTCAAAATGAACTTTTTTAAATTTCTTTCTATATCTATCTAACATTGTTAAGAAACTTCAAAAGGTTCCCGTGCGAGTTTATGAAAGTGAGTTCTTTTCTCTTTTCTTATTATTCTTCATTGATCCCTCTATTGAAGTTCCTTCTATTTGTGAGGAAATTCTAATGTGGGAGGGTGAGATCATTGACAAGTTTCTTAATGCTACTTAACCATCTCTTTATTCATTTGAAAACAAGGAATCTAATCTCACATATGAACTCTGATGAGTCGAAGTCGAGCATATTTCTTCAACTAATCCTTCCACAAGTTGTAATAAATCTATTAATGTAATCGTTGTCTCTGTTGCCCCTAAAAAGCCTAAGAGACCAATAATACATGTTAATGGAGAAAATAAACAACCAAAGTCAAAGAAAGTTATGAATTCTATTGGTGATCCTTATAAGGTTCACCCTAAGAATCCTTTCTTTTATTTTTGTCTATCTCTAAACTTTGAAAAGTGTGTGGCTACTAGTTATCAAAAACTAGCTCACACTTATTACACTAGTGGAATTAAACAAAGCATTGATATTCCTACATCTATTTCATCTTCTCAACATATTATTTCATATACTCCTAAAAAATCCTCTCAATTCCCAGTAAAGTGTGATCATGTTGAGGAAACTCCATGTTACTCCCACTAAGATTTCTCTCTAGGATCGCTTTCAAACTTCTCCCATTTATCATGATATGCTTTAGGAGGCTCTACATAAGATCCTTGTACCATATTCTACTATACTAAGTGATTCAAATTATTTATTGGATTGTATATGTCCTAGTACTTTAAATATTACATTCCATTAGCATGAAATTCCATCCACTAAAGTACAAGACCAAGATGATCCATTAATGATAGTTCCTTTTTGTAAATGACATTGGTGTTAGACATACTCTCATTGATGGTGGTTTAGAACTCAATGTTTGTAGTATTGATATTTTACCTAAAATTAAAATGGATCCAAGTTTTCTTTCAACTTCTTATCTATTCATGGGTTTGATAATGCTTTTTGAAAATCTCTAGGTACAATAATGCTACCTTTACAGCTTGGACTCATTACTTTACCTACTCTATTACATGTTATACTAGGGACTTTACAATGTAATATTCTTCTAGATAGACCATGGATTCATGCTATGGGTGTTGTCCCATATACCTTGCATAAATATATAATATTCATAATAATAAAGTAGTTACAATAAAGTTTGATCTTGCATCCCTCCATTATTATTATGAGGCTAAGGGTAATCAATCTTCAAGTTGTACTACTTTTAAAAATTCAATTCCTTTATCATCATCAAGAACTGTTCCACCACCATGAGTCCCTATTCTTGATTGTGGTGTCATCTTTCCTTCTTCGCAATTGAACACATATCTCAGTGATGATCATGGTGGGGATGAAACTAACCTTATCTAGCTTGACATTCCAAAGATCTCATTCAAACCTTCTATTGAGCATGATCATTCTTCTATAACGCATTATAGTATTAATGTTGTCAACTATGTTGATAATATTGATCTCCCCCTTTTGAGGAGTTGCAACCATGCTATGGTCTAGGATTCAATATTCTTTCTAGGCATGGGTATAAAGAAAAGGGTCTTGGATGGATGGAACAAGGATTCAAGGCCCCTTTGAAAATGAAGCCTCACTCTTCTACAATAGGTTTAGGTTACAAATATTTTCCTTTTTCATCCAGTATCTCTATGTCCTCTTTTTATGAGTAGGAAAACCTTACTTCACAAGAGAAAGTGTTTCTTTCTTCTCCTCATTATTTATTTTAACAAGAGCATATTTTATTGTGGCTTCTCAAATCCAAATTCATCACTCTTCCTCCTATACATAAGACACTCCATGATATGAAAGATGAAGCGAGATATTATTTTTGTGCATATCATCAAGTATTGGGTCATTCCACTAGTGAATGCAAGGCCTTGAAAGATAAAATACAAGAAATTCATGAATCAAGTGTCATTAACCATTCACCTATTGACACAATTTCTTCTTCTTCTATGCATCACACGTGATGTTGAAGTTTACCTCTATCCTTTCTTTTTTTCACATCTATCTTAAGATCTATCTTATCTTATCTTCCTTCATGGGGGAAATCCACTATCTTATCATATATTTCCCTATCATATGCTTATCAATATTTTTCTATGCATATTTTCATGATCTAATCCACCATATCACATGCCTATCTATCTTTTTCTACACATTTCAGGGAGCCATCTAAAGTCTCCATATCACATGCCTATCTAGCATTCTTTATGCATGTCAAAGCATAATCAAAATCACCCGGTCGTATGGATCTAGCATAATTCAATTTTATACCCATACCGGTGTCTTAGTTAGATCATTTGCATGACCCCTAGTGATAGAGAAAGATAGTGTCTTAGTCATGTGGTGCCTCTTCAATTTTGGTTTCTTCCATATCTATTGGTTGCATTCTTCCTTAAATAAATAAATCCTAAATTCTTCTCTCCTTGTTTGGAATTCCTCTATTTTTTGTTTCTTGTATTTTGGGGATGATGCATTGTATTGAGAAAAACTTTTACATCAAGGTCTCTTTCACATTTCTAACCCAAATCTTTAGTTTTATTGTTGCGTGTTTTTATTTTCACTAACCTCGTGGCTTTGCTTTTTTCATATTCTAACCTTATTTTCTTGAGAAACTTTCCAGATCTCTAATGCATTTGTCTTGCAAGTCTTCACCTTGGGGGCATGCTACCTTGGTTCAAAAGATATCTTCTTCCTCTACAGTATGCTTTTGGCATCATAATTTTATTTTCTTTCATTATATATCCTTTACTGTGCATATTCATTTAGATTCATAAGCCTTCTAGAGTGGGGGAAAAATGTAGAGTCAAAAATTGCATACCCCCATTTTCAATTTAGGCCACAATTTTGTAGCCACTTTAGTGTCTATTCCCTTAGCACTTGTGTAGCTCCATTTGAGCCCTTGCATTATCATTTTCCCTCTCAAGATGCTCATAATCCTTTTCAACAACTATCTTTCAATGTCACCTTTGCATTATTTGCATGTTTCCTTTGCCACTTGTTGTTTTTAAGCATGATTTGTTTTGACACTAGTGCACTATGTAGACATCCACATGTCACACATTCATCCAGCGACATCTCAAAGTTCAAATGTTGGTTATGTTCATACTTTCCACTTGTCACTTTCTTTTGTTAGTGGAATGACTTGTAATATTCTACAGCATCCCAGAAGCCTCCTTTTCTCCTCATATTCTCTCTTTAAATTGGTGCTCTCTCTCTCTCTCTCTCTCACACACACACACACACACACACACACACACACACACAATATTGGAATCCTCTCAATCTCTCCCATTTTTCTACAATAGTCTATTATTAGCTACAACATTATTTATAAAAGTATCCCTAGCTCTCTTATCTTTTTCAATATTTCTGGTAATATCTTCCTATCTCTATTGTGATTTTGAGAACTTTGGATTTCTCACATCCCTTATCTATCATTTATCTTATGCAATAGATATTTCCTCCCCCAATAAAGGTTTGTTTCTATTTCATTTCTTATGTAATAGGGTTTTTCCTCCATTAAGTGGGGTTTGTTTCTATTACATTATCATTTATCTATTTTCTTTTTAGTCTATCTACCTATCTAGATGTTGTGGAGGTGGAAAAAACAAAGCAAGGACTTGACTAAGGAAAGTCTCCAAATAGTCCCAAATAATTTTACTCTCATGTGTGTGTGTAGGTTCATTGGAAGCATTCAACCACACAAGGGTTTGATTATATTTAATTTATTTCAATTACTTTCAATTCTGTTATTTAATATATTTTATTGCATTTCTAATTTTTTCATTTTATAGGTTATCTAAAGCATAGACATAAATATACTATTATAAGTACAATGAGATCAATTAAGATCTACCTCACTAGAGGATTTAAGACTCTTTTTGTGAGTCCACCCGGTTAAGGGAATTACAATAGAAGACTTGTTAAAGTCTACCCAGTTAAGGGATTTTTCTTGCTACAACTATTAGGGAACAAAAAGTAATGATTTGATGTAGCACTGCTTGTCTATTAGATCCAATCTTTTCTCTATCTCTGATCTTCCTCTGTGCAAAATCCTGATCACAACCCTAGCAATCACAAATTTCACTTCATACAATCAACTATTAGCAAAAACTTCATCATCCTTTACAATAAGAGCAGTACAATTTATATACCCAACTTGCAACAACATAAAATATACCAAAAATGAAATTTAAATACTTTCCCAATCAGGTACCATGTGCCAAAATGAAAATCTTGATGTAAAACACATTTTACCATGACCACATCGACCACCCAAAAAAAGATCTGCAAGTTATATCTCCAAGGTAGTCAAAAATATTTTGACTTCTCCAATGCATCACCCTAAATCCACCTCATTTATTTCCTTGAGTGTATAAATGACATCTCATCAAATCCTTATCATCTAAGACATGTTACCATAACAACTATATTCACTACAATATCCATACCGACCACCAATCTAAGATCTACCACTAACAGCGAAATAACTTAGACTCATAAACCTATAACCTCTTCTTCCATTGAAATTATTGCACATTGTTTATCTAAACAAGTCATGGTCACAACCATAAAGTGTTATGAGTATATCCATGCTATGTATAAGACTGCTCCACTTAATTCCTTCTCAAACATCACTGATACCAAAATATCCATGTGTAGTTGTTCTTCCTGTACACTGCTCACTATACTTAGCTTATTCCTTCTTACCAATTGAACAATGACCTTACCGATTGTCCCAATAAAATAATATGAATATGTTTTCATCAATGAAAACAAAAATCACAATCACTAGTGACCACACACCAAAATACATCACAATGCCAACAATTTCCCCCTTTGGCATTGATGGAAGACATTGGGTAAAAATATGTCTATCTCCACAAATTCATCTTAACACTAATAAGAGAAATATATATATATATATATATTGAATGACTCTCACTGAAATTACACATCTTAAACTCATAGTCTAACATATATCTACAGATTTTCACCAATCCTTACTCTCCCCCTTTTGTCAACAATGACAAAGGTTCACAAATTGAAATGTGTTCAAATGAATAGCATACTAGTCTCACATCCTATCAAACATATCTTTAAAGTTTTACTTTTCTATCTCCAATGACATCTCCCATGATTTATTCAAATGATTCATCACAATGATCTTCCCATGCAGATCATATGCCAACTCCTCCATGGCATCCAAATTACTCATGTCTGGTAATCCAATTATGGATTCTAAATTCTTTGCATTTTGTTGCATCACCTCTAATGTAGGGGATACATGTGATTGTAAATCAAGTAGTGTGATGAACCTCTTGTCTTGTTCTACCTAAAAATTCTTCACCTTGTGTGTGACCATTTCCACTTTAGTATGGTATTCTGCTACAGAGCTTGTGATTGGATAAAACTTGTCAACAAAGTTTTCAAGCTCCTTATGTGCTTCTTCTCTTCTCACCTCCAAATCCTTGGTGAAATTGGATAGTTTAGACACTTTAGTCAGTAACTAACTCACTTCCTTTAGTGTGACCTTAGTATCATCCACTAGTCTTGAAAGTGTCTCCTTATCTTTTGCAATCTTCTCCACCAATTTCACTGTCCTTTTCTTCTCATAATGAGACTCTGCCAACTTCATTACTGTAGTCTCAATGTCATAATTTTGATCACCTATAGGCGTAATCAATGTTTTCATCTTTTTCATACTCTTCATCATAAATTACACCTACTAGAATATATCTAGTTGCCTTCAGTACTCTAGCCCTTCTTCTTCTTCTCTTTATCATTGTCTCTTTTTGCCTTCAACATCATCTTTTTAGAAAACTTAAGTAATTCCTTAGGGAACAATTTAGTGATATCAATGGGGTTTTGAATATATTCATCTTCTTCTTCTTCTTCCTCTTCTTCTTCAGTCACTGATTTAAGTTTCTTCTTTTCACTTGTTTCTCCTAAACTCAACCTCCTTTGTATTGAGACTATATCCTCTACCTCTTTAAGATATTCTACTTTCTATCCTACCACTAGTTTTTCAGACTATACTTGTACCTTTGGTGTAACCTCTTCCATAGTAATATCTTCAATCATTATTTCATCTCCACCAATTTGACCAACATCTTGTGCTTCAATGCCATGAACTTTCTTAGGGATATCATAAATAACATCACCTATTATCTCTTCAGGACTAAATATGTCATCAAATTTCTCAATAAATGGCTCATCAACATTTTTTTGTTCACTAATACCTTCTTGTTTCTTTTGTTCTTGTCTTGCTTCATTCTATGATTACATCATTTTTATCCATATCTCCATAGTTTCATCATGTACCCTTTGTGCCTCTCCAAAAAGTACTCTTGCAGCTCAGTTTCTGATCTTGAAATCTTGATGGTAAGCTTCAACCATTATCTTTGCATCTTCAAGCTTCAACTCAGAAGTTACTTGCATAAGTCCTCTCTCCATGATCTCTCTATCCAACTTAAGTGTTGTTTTCCATATTCCATCAATTGATTTAAATAGTTATTTAGGTAGGACATGGTAGAGTTTACTTGGAGTTCTACAAAATTTGTGTAATCTACATACAATTGCCTCTTCTAACTTTCTGTAGTCTTCAACACTATAGAATTAATATCTTCTTGCAAAATTACCCATTCTACCACTCTCCATTGTGTCCTTGACAATGAGATCAATAGTAGGGGATTTCTTCTTACTACTGCCCTTCAACTTCTTCACTTCTTTGTCTGAATTGGTTTTGGCTTCTTCATCTTTTGTTGTCTCTTTCTACTTACTGACCTCACTAGTCTCACTAGATTTTACTTTCTTCCTCTTATAGGTTTTCTTCACTTATGGAGTCTCCTCTTCCTTTGTAGATGTAATGAGAGTAACTTGTGTTGGTTCATCAATATCAATAGCTTCAATAGTAGAAGTACTACCTTCTATATTTTCAACAATCTTTGTCAGCTTCTTAATCATTCTCCTTATCTTCCTCTATATCACCAATTTCTTTAGCTCCATTTGAATCTTAGGAACAACCTCTTCATATGTTCCAAAACTAGGTGCGATATCATCTATAGGTTTAGACAGTATTGCAACTACATGAAGTCTCACTAGATCATTGTCTACTTCATAACCCATGGTAGGTTCCCAAGATGTTCTTGGTTGCACCACTTGCAAAATATAAGTGTTAGTATCAACAAGAAAATAGATATGTTCTTTATATTTCTCTACAATGTCAGTTGGGATTCTTTCTCTTTTATTAATTCTAGTTTGAAAATACGTAAATTAACCCAATATGACATTATCAATTTTATTTCCTAATTCTTTAATGAATTCACTTATCTTTACTACCACTATTCTATTTGTAGCCCATTGAATTGCACCTCTACTAGGGAAATGATTTTTTAGATAAAAGAATATACATACCAATATAGCTCCATACTTGAATGATTTTTTCTTATCCTTCTTTAGCTTGTCCATATTTACCATGAATTGAATCCTCAGAATCTTGCATAGATCATATATCTCATCATCCTTCACCATTCAGTAAGCAACATGAATCGCTCCACTGGGTACACCGTTTACATGACTTGATTGGAAAACTCTATATCTAATGACCATAGATATAAATCTAAATTATTTTTCTTCTATGTCATTGATGGTCATGGCTCAATAGTCAGGTTTAGATTTGGTTAATCAGGTAACCAAATTAGAAACAATATTCCTCAGTGTAGCTGACTCATCGATAGCACAAAATCCAATTACTCTATGAATGATCTCCTTCATGATTTTGTCTAGTCTATCCAACCATAGAAATTGATTGTGCACATAGCTGAAAACATATTGAATCCATTCTTAATGAAAAACATTAGGTATATCAACTACATAGAAAAAACCCTTTGTCTTCAAATGCTTGTTTTCATCCTTTAACACATGATTCTCACAAAATCCTTTATATTCACCATTGATAAAATCCACTTTGAGCTCATCAATTTTGCAATGTATGTATGATCGGATGTCCTCAATCAATACAACTCTAGGTGCTATGAAAGATAAGGCACCCATCTTATCGTTCTCACTTTCTTTCATTATATGTATCTTGAATACAGGTCATGGCTCTTCAGCAATGTCAACCAAAACAAGGGTATCCACAACTCTTTCCATAATTCAATTCAAGCGGTATACAAAAATCTTATCGCAAACCAAAAAAAAACCTCTTGCTTCACTGGTTATGGTTTGTGAACACTTTCTCACTTCTCAGTTTTAAAATCACAATAGTCATCTTAAATCACCATAAAAAAATTCACAAGTATGCGTTAAGAAAGTAAAGTGACAAATGAACTCACTTTATTTATCCTTTAGAAAATATTTATTTCACTTTAATGGTAAAACAATACATTTTAATGGTTGAATAGTTCCTTTATAATCAGTTGGTGCTTTTCCAATGGATATGACCGGTTCCAATAATTAAAACTCAATATGATCATCACATGTACATATATAAACTTGACACTTCATTAGACTTGCCCAAAATACCAATATACATCTCAATATGTAGATAGATCTTATCGCTCTTGAATCAAGGGGATTGGAAAAAAAAAATTCTTTAAGTTCTCCCCCTAAGTCCTAAATGGACTTAGTTTGAAGATGAATCCTCTTCACTAGAGGATGGTGAATTCCTTTCATATGACTTGATATCTTCATATTTCTCTCCTACTTTCCTCCATATATTCTTCATCTCACATTCAAATTCCTCAACATCAAAATTTTTATTACCCTTCTTGTCTTCTGACATGTTGGCTTACCGGTTCCTGAACTGATACTCTCTTGCAAGGTGACCGATCCTATGGAAGACAAAGCATTCCATACTGGTTGACCTCTAAGGTGAAACATTGCCTTTTGTGTTCTCATTCTAAAATTCATAGCTAGATGACCATAGTTACAACATACAGAACATGTGACATTTAATTTCCTTTCCCTACCATGAGGGCTTACTGGTTTGACTAGAGACCTAGGAACATATACTTTAGACCTACAATCATCAACTTTATGTCCATATTTGTTACATGCATAATAATATCCATCAAATCTACCACCACTAGATCTACTACTAGATCTAGATCTACACTCATATTTAGTATGACCATATTTATGACAATTATAACAATAACCATCAAAAGGATATGGTTTATTCACCGGTTTTCTCCTACACAAATTTTCATTATGACCAAGATTTACACAGTTATAACAAGTAGGTCTATTAGGTTTCTTACCTAAATTTCTTGGATCTACCTTCTAATCATGTGGCTTCTCAAGTTTAGATTTAGACGACTCACTGATTTCAAATGTTCCTTGACCGGTGTAACCAAGACAGGTTGTGTCTTTGTGTCTTCTTTGTCTCTTCAATTTTTCATCAAGCTTTTGCAAGCTTTCATTGTATTGCTTCAACTTTTCATTTATTTCTTTCTTAGTTTGCAATTCCTTCTTTGATTTCTCATTCTACTCTCTAAGCCTTTCATTTTCACTCATAATTTTCTATTTCTCCTCATTTGTGTCATGAAGGCACTCATGCATGATAGAATTCTCTTGAGATATCCTAAATAATTGTTCCTCCCTTTCCTTCAATGCATCTTTAGAAACTTTCTTGGCATCTTCAACATATTTCCTTGCATCTTCAGCTTTTTTTTCCTTCAAGATCTTCACACATCCTAACAAACTGACTTTCAAGTTCTCTTTTTAGATTTTCCACTTATTCTTTAAGTCCCTTTCTCTTATCCATCATATCTTTAATTTCTTCCTCATATTCTTCATACATACTACCTTCAGATAGTTTCTCAATATAATCCAAGCTTTCATTAAATTGCTCAGTAAGTTTTTTTCTTATGGCAAGTGACTTATTCAGTTTTTCTTGCAGCTCATTGATCATCTTGTGTGCATTCTAAAGTTGTGTCTCATACCTATAATTCTCCATGATTGTGGATCTTTCCCTCAATCTATTAGGCTTATCTCCAAGAGGACCTGTTCTTTGATACCAATTATTAGTATTTGATGGTGCTAAGAGGGAGGGTGAATCAATACAAATAGGTAACCTACTAATTCAACCATAGGTCTGAATAAATCTAGTAGCAAATTCTGAATAAAAAAACATATAACTCATGCAATGAAATAAAATTAAATAACATTAGACATTCACACATGCATCACACACAACACATTATTTTTTCTCATGGAAACCCTCAGTTAGAGGGAGAAAACTGTGGTGGGGATGACAACCACAAGCCCTTCACTATGGTAAAAATGTTTTCCCTATGAGGGACAACAAATACCCTTTCTCAGGGTTCACCTTGTTAGGAGTGACTAGTACACTGTTAGGAGTAAAATGAGGTCAGTTAAGATCTACCTTTCTAGAGGATTTAAGACTCTTTCTATGAGTCCACACGGTTAAGGGATTTACTATAGAATACCTATTAAAGTCCACCCGATTAAGGGATTTCTCTTGCTACAAATATTGGGGAACAAAAAGTAATGATTGGATGTAGCACTTCTTTCCTATTAGATACAAATCTATTCTCTACTCTCTGTAACTACTCTCTGATATGCCTATGCTCAAAATCTTGATCACAACCCTAGAAATCATAAATTTCACTTCATACAATCAACCGTCAACAACAACTTCATCATCCTTTACAATAAGAGCAGTACCAATTATATACCCAAATTGCACCGACATCAAATATACCAAAAATGAAATTTAAATACTTTCTCACTCAGGTACCACCACCAAAATGAAAATCTTGAGGCAAAACATGATTTACCATAACTGTGTTGGCCCAAAATAAGATATGCAAGTTATATCTCCAAGGCAGTCAAACACATTTTAACTTCTCCAATGCACCACCCTAAATCCACCTCATTGCTTTTCCTGAGTGTATAAATGACATATCATCAAGTCCTTATCATCTAAGACACATCACCATAACAACTATATTCACTAAAATATCCATACCGATCAAAGATCTACCATCGGTAGCTCAAGAACTTACACTCATAAAC
The DNA here is from genome assembly GCA_027943335.1 of Chamaecyparis obtusa. Lineage (NCBI taxonomy): Eukaryota > Viridiplantae > Streptophyta > Pinopsida > Cupressales > Cupressaceae > Chamaecyparis > Chamaecyparis obtusa. The sequence continues at coordinate 702,196 of BSBK01006692.1, forward strand.
CTGTAACCTCTTCTACCACTAAAATGCTTGCACATTGTTTTTTCCAAATGAGTTTTCATCACAACCATAAATTGTTATGAGTATACCCATGTTGTGTCTAATACCTCTCCACTTAAACCTTTCTCAAACACCATCAATACCAAAATCTCCATTTGCAGTTGTTCTTCTTGTACATCACTCACTGTACTTAGTTGATTCTTCTTATCAATTGAATAATGACCTTATTGATTATCCCAATCAACTGATATGACTATGTTTGCATCAATGACAACCAAAATCACAATCATCTATGACCATACACCAAAATAAGTCACAATGCCAACAAGATGTCCAAGGTATGTTCTATTAGAGTTCTAGATAATTTGGTGTGTTGCAAGATCATTTTTCAAAGATTCAAGGTGATACAATCAAACGGGTATACTTTTTCTTCATCTATACAAGTGATTATGTACTTTAACTAGTAGAATTTGTGTATTTTAGTTGTATGAGGCTATATGGACTATCCACATAGCTCATAAGTGATCAAGGTTTGAAGCACATGAATTTTCTCAATACTTTTGATACCACTGGAGATTTAGTGTTGTAACTCTAGGTGACTACTGGTTAATGGGCCAACAAGTCATGGTTTTTCATACATTCCATGAGTTTGTGTGTTCACATTTCTTTGGAGGATATATTAATATATTTTGGGGCCCGTTTGAACCTTTTTTTGATAGAGATGTATTGTCTCTTTTGCTATATGTGAATTGTGGTCAACTGGTGTGGTGTTACATGTTTCATCTACACACTACTTTGAAGATGAATAAATTGATGTTTTGAAGGCTTGTGAAGGATATATATATTAGAGATCAAACCAATTAAAAAGGAATTTGAATATCATAAGTACAAAAAATTTCATGCTCAAGGTTGTGAGTTGAAGGCAAAAACATTCATAAATGGAAGAAAAAGTGCCATATGAAGTGAGCCTAACATAGCTAACATCATTATACAAAGGAATTAATGTGATTATTGATCATCATATTTTTTTGTGGTTGTGGCCTCTACTATAGAAGTGTTACATCTTGTAGGAAGTGTGAACTTCCTTTGGTTTCTATGAAAGTAAATTTAAGGGAGTTGCAACTTTCTTTGGGTTTATTCCCATAAGGTATTGTTGTCACAAAGGATTGAACCTGAGATGATATGTATGAAAAGAAGCAATCACATGAAATGTGAAAAGACCTCTAGGTATGTGAATGTACCTATATTGGAAATTATTCTCTAGAATGTGGGTCACCTTCCCCTATTGAATCACCTAAATTACTCTGCCAAGAAAAGAAATAGAATGATATGCAAAATTGAAACCTATATCTAAACAAGTGATACACCTAAGTATGTATTCCCAAACCCTAAGCAGCACAAAGATTCACAATAACTTTAAAAAAACTATCTTTTTCACAACACGAACCCACAAACCAAATCTAAATAAAGGTTGACCTACAACTCCTTAGAGAGGGATGATCATACCCACAAACTAAATTACTAAAACTTTGATAACACAATATGCAAAAGCTGAAAATATGGAAATAGCATGAAAAATATTGAATAAATGAATATAATTGATCAGAGGGTTTTGCCAAAACCACAGAAATCAAATCAAAACCACAAACTTAATAGGAGAACACACAAAATAGGAGAAGGATAACTCTTTATTGTATCAATGTCAAAGGAATCACTGCTACAAAAGTTTGAAAATGTGAGCTACAATCAATATGCCCAATTTTCCAATATGCAGAAAAAGGGCCAAGGAGAAAGAACTATTATAAAATCCTAAGGTATGAACCTTATAGGAAGGTTAGCCTAAAAATAACTAATAGATGAACTCAAGATGATCTGATGCAGGAGCATCCTGGGTGTAAGAGCAATCTTGCATCACCCAAAAATATTTCTGTTTTTGTATTCAATAAGGGTTATTTTGTGTAGAGCTGCTATTTATGGAAAGTTACTATTTTTGGTAATTTTTGTATGTGCTCAGAATGATTTGATTTCTTTCTTGGAGGTTCATTTTGGTCATATAAGTCTGCCAGTAAAGTTTCATTGCCAGATCAAGTGTATATTGGAAGATATTGAAGATTTTTGGTATTGGCAGCAGGGTACAGAAACTTTGAACTCAGTTTTGAAGGCTTTAGAGGCCCCAAATGAGGTCAAAAATTTGGGTGACGGGCGCTTGCGCAGATCAGGCCCGTAGAGCGCTTCGTGGCATTTCCGAAATGGGGTTATAATAGCCAATCGGGTCAACTGGTGATGACTTATGGTCTTCGGAAGTTGGGCCACCTGAAATGGCGAAAAATAATTTTCTTCAAAATTTCTGTTCGGGTTTCAAAGGTTATCTTGAACCGACTATGATGTAATGAAATGTAAAATAAAATAATTCTAAGTTTGGTCGGCCTTATTGGCTAAAATTTTGGAACTTTCCCAGGCGGTGGAAAATTGCCTATATAAGGAAGGCTGTATTATTGTCTTAGGCAATTCAGAATAGTTCTGGGTAGTAGATTTGGGCAATAATTCGAGGCTTTGTCCTACAGAATATTGTAAGGGAATGCCCATGTGGCTTTGCATATTGTAATTCTGAAAGTTTGTAATTCCACATTTGTGGAGATAATAAGAAGCCAATTTCTTTTATTCTTGCATATTGTTATTGTTTCTCTATTTCTGTTATGTGTTTGTGGTCTTAAGGGGAGCACCCTTCATCGTGATCTACCTCTCCAATCTCTAAAAATAGATCACAAATCCATATGCCTCAAAAAATCATGCAAAAAGAGGGGTGAAAATCATAAAAATTGCCTGTGAATACCCTCAAAATCCTCCAAATGCATGCCCAAATTAACTGAAGTGCTAATTGAGACTTGAACTACTACAAACTTCTAAAAATAACCCCATGATTGGACCTCAACTCATGAATAAAATGTAAAATCTCCTTTTCCCATAAGATCTCCAAGTCCAAAAATATTAGCCTCCATCCACTACAAAATCAACTCTATGCAAAACTGAAATCCTTTCATGCAAAAAAAACTTCCAAGTGCACATGCAAGCACATGGTGAAAAGAAGAAACTTCTTACCCCTCCATCAAATTTAATTTTTCATATATATATATATATATATATATATATATATATATATATAACTTAGTTGTCTCATAAAGAGAACCTCAGGACTATGGAGGAGGTGTTAGAATAACCGAGAGGGGGGTGAATCAGTTATCTAGTGTCCCAAAACAAAATGTATAATTCAAAAACAACTTCTTCAATTTCTTCTCCTCGGTAAACAATAATTACTTTCACTGTCTGTGCTTTTACCAATTACTAGTCAAATACTATCATAGTTACCGATCAAATCTAACGTGTAACATGCAAAGTATGATAACAAACAAATATCACAATCAACACATAACACAAGAGATTTAACATGGAAACCCTATAAAGGGAAAAACCACCTAGGACCGGCAACCCAAAATTGTTCACTCGTCTGAAGTGAGTTCGGTTAAGACCCAACCCTATTAAAGGTTTACAAACACACTATTAGGTGTGACCTTGTTAGAGGATTTAGACTAGAAGTTATCATCCAACCAGAATTCACTATGGGGTTGATAGGATAACAATGTTCATTCTATGAATGATACATCATAAGACTTTTAGAGTCCACTCGGTTAAGATATTTTGACTGTATACAATAGTTAAATATGTAACAGTAAATGACCTACCTTAATACAACTTCAATTGCAGATTACAAATCAATATTTAGTCCATACAAATCCTTCTGATCAATATTTCACTTTAGATTCAATACTGTAACTACTTACTACCCGTTGGTAATTACTCTCTGTAGCTCGATAATTGTTTTGCAGCTTGGTTCTTACTAACTAGAATGATCAGAATGCATGAAAACCTTGTTCACATGATATTCCTGCAGATTCACTTCTTCCAGCATTATTCCATAATGAAATTCTAGTCTCTTATATAGACAGGTAAATCATTTTCTTCTCCACCATCAGATTTTGCTGCTTAACCACATTCATATATTTTGCCACTTCAAACTTTCTTGACTAACGTGTCAATAACATGTTTCAATCTGCTCTGTTAGATCTTCCTTTAATTTTGTTAGCCATCAATCTTCATAACAAACATTATCTGTTATCATTGAAATTGAGGTACTTTACAACTCATCAATCTTATCAACTAAACTAATCATTTAATTCATTCTGTTCCGCTCATTTAACAAAGAAATGCATCGGTGAACACTACTCGGTTAATACTGCAATCGGTATACACTACATTCCGTCGGTGTATACTAAAAATGCTTCATTTACCAACAACACTGCTTTGTGTCTTTCAGCTCTATACTTCATCATAGATGAATGCAACATAATAAAGTCAATATCATCAAGTCATAGACTCATCAACAAGTTACTCAATGTGTTCCTTATCCTCATCTGCCATGTACATCTTTCCCCATGTAAATTTCTCAGTTCTTCATCTCTTTCACCTTTCTTCAGATGTCTCGGTATAGTAACTTACAAGATAAGTGATGTCAAACTAGTTGACATCAATGACAACATAATACTGATTTAATCATATTACATATCTAATCAATAACTCCTCAGTGATCTTTAATCACAGATTCTTCAATCATATTCCAAATCAGTTGTAGTCCAACAATTCCTCCCTTTGGCATTGATGGAAACTCAAGTAATATGAAATGTACCATACACATACCAAACATATATTCTACAACTTTGTGAACAAAATGTTATAAGTCAAATAGACTTAATATGTTTAATCACTACATTACTAACCAACATTAGATAATAAAACTTCCATTCTGTAGTTATGATCTTTTCAATTCTCCTATTCAGTTCTCCTGCTTCTGTTCTTTGTAACTGATCTTCAATACTCTATGTCATTCAAATTGTCTCTCCCTTAGATAATTTTTGTTGGTGCTTGTCCCTTTTCATATTTTTTATCTCTCCCTTTGATAGCAATGCCAAAGAAACAAATAAGCAATCAATTCTGTCCTCCTTTGTATCTCAGTATACTGATATTCCAATAGGTTCAAGTTCTCCAAACTTAATCACAACCTTGAACATGATTCAAAGTGTGAACTATGCTGCATCAACATGAATGATCTTCTTATAAAAAAATAGGCTGATGCAACAACCAGATCACCTTAGTGACCAATAGACAGGGGACGGACCCCAAGTCTAGTCCTCAAGTATTCAAATGTGTCCTTCGGTAGAGGCTTTGTAAAAATATCTACAAGTTGTTCTTTAGATGTGACAAATTCTAACTTCACTTTCTTCTCTTGCACTTGTTATCTTAAGTAATGATACTTAATAGATATATGCTTTGTATTAGAGTGCATTACAGGATTCTTTGAAATATTAATAGCACTAGTGTTGTCACAATATATAATCACCAGGTCAGTGATTACCTCATTCATCTCTTCCAACACTTGTTTGATATATGCAATGTTTGAGCAGTTAGTAGCAACAACAACATACTCTGCTTCAGCTATAGACTGAGAAATACACGCCTGCTTTTTACTTGTCCAGGTTACAAGTCTTTCACCAAAGAAAAATGCTCCTCTGGTGGTGCTTTTTCTATCATCCACATTTCCAGTCCAATCAGCATCGGTGTAAACTTTCAGTTCAAACTTCCCTTCCTTAGGATACCATAATCCATAATTCTCTATTTTCTTCAGGTATCTTAAGATCCCTTTTGTAGGTATCATGTGTGATTCTCTAGGATTAGCAGAAAATCTTGCAACAATACCCACAACATGTGCTATATCTAGTCTACTATGAACTACATACATTAACTTACCAATCATGGATCAATAAAGTGTGTGATTTACCTTTGTAGTTTCATCCTCCTTTGTCAATTTGCATCCAGTAGCCATCAGTGTTCCCATAGGTTTAGCATCTTCCATGCCAAATGTCTTCAGTACTTCCTTTATGTATTTAGATTGTGTGATGAATATTCCATCACTCTGCTGAATCACTTGTAGTCCAAGAAAGAACTTAATCTCTCTGAACATAGACATTTCAAACTCATTCCTCATGTCATCAGAAAAAGATTTACATATATGATCTTGACCTCCAAAAATAATATCATCAACAAAAATTTCAGCAATGATAATAGTATCATCAGTATCACCCTTCATATACAGATTATTTTTTTCACTTGTTCTAACAAATCCAATACTTAACAAGTAAGTGTGCAGTCTTTCATACCATGTTCTAGGTGCTTTCTTCAAGCCATACAAAGCATTGTGCAATCTAGATACCATGTCTTTATTGTTGGGATCAACCAATCCTTCAAGTTGTTCGATGTAGACCTCTTCTTCAAGTATACCATTCAGAAATGTTGACTTCACATCCATTTGATAGACTTTGAATTTCTTGTGTGCAGCATATGCAAATAGAATTCTAACTCCTTCCAATCTAGCAATAGGTGCAAATGTTTCACCATAGTCAATGCCTTCTTCCTATGCATATCCCTTGCATACTAATCTAGCTTTATTTCTTATGACTTCACCATTTTCATTCAGTTTATTCTTGAATATCCACTTAGTACCAATAACATTCTTATCTTTAGGTTGAGGTACTAAGGACTAGGTTTTGTTCTTCTCTATTTATTCTATTTCCTCCTTCATTGCATTAACCCATTCTTCATTATCTAATGCAACTTTCACATTTTTAGGTTCAAATTCACAAACTAGACATATACCTTGTCTTGTTTTGCTTCTAGTTTTCATTCCAGCATGTCTGTCTCCAATGATTTGTGTCTCAGGATGATGTCTTTTGACAAAACTAACCAAAACTCAATTTCTCCTTTCTTTCTCATCCTGCTCAGGTTCATTTGCTTGCTCGGTAGCTCCATCTTGTCCATCAGTTTGTGTTGCCTATTGTCCTATATTTTTTCCCTACTGACCAGTTGTCATAGCTTGCGACATCGGTAGATACTATGGATGTTCAATGTAAGTGAATCTACTATAGTCTTTCAGTTCCTTTGTACTTTCCTCTATGTTCTTGTCATCAAACTCATCAACATGAACATTAGTACTTTCAACTATATTATTTGTAACCTTATTCAAACATTTATATGCTTTACTTGTAGAGGAATATCCCAGAAATATCCCTTCATCTCCTTTAGAATCAAAATTTCCATTTCTCTCATCTTTCAAAATAAAGCATTTACTTCCAAAAATCCTGAAATAACTTACAGTAGGTTTGTGTCAAAGAGCTCATAAGGTGTTCAGTTGGTGTCCTTCAATTGTACTTGGTTAAGAACATACACAGCTGTACTGATAGCTTCCCTCCAATGTGTCTGAGCAACATTCTTTTGTATCATCAATGTTCTAGCACAGTCAATTATAGACCTACTCCTTCTTTCAGCAATGCCATTTTGCTGAGGTGTCCTCGGTGTAGAGACTTGTCTTTTAATTCCATGCTCATTACATAAATTAGTAAATTCATCAAAGATAAATTCACCTCCTACATCAGATCTTAAGCATTTTATTTCTTTTCCAATCTCTTTCTCTACCTTAGCTCTATACCACTTAAACATTTTAAAGGCTTCAAATTTCTCTTTCAGGAACATAACAATCATCAGTCTAGTATAGTCATCAACAAAAAGAATAAAATATCTATCACCAGAACAACTTTGAGTTCTCATAGGACCACATAGGTTGGTATGAACCAACTCAAGTAACTTCTTTGTTGAGTAGTCTTTACTTTTAAAACTAGACTTAGTCATCTTACCTTTTTGACATTCATGGCACATGGCATGATCATGTTTTGTCAAGTTAGGCTATCCTCTAACTCTTTTCTTTTTACTAATCTTGATCATGTTGTCAAAGTTCACATGGCATAACCTTTTGTGCCACAACCAAGCATCTTCATCCTTTATTAACAAACAAGAAGACTGATCCATATCAAGATAAAATAGATTACCTCTGGATTGTGTACCAGTTCTGACAAGTCTTCCTCCATCATCATAGATCTTCACCTTTTTGCTCTCAAAATCTAGTCGGTGGCCTGAATTGTTTAGCTGAGCCACACTTAACAAATTATAGTTCAGTCCATCTACCTAGTATGCATTTTCACATTGTATTCTATCATTGATCATCAGTGAACCTTTACCTCTTACCATACAATGTGCATCATTTCCCATTCTCACAGATCCTCCATTATATTCAACAAGATGATCAAACTTCTCTACATCACCAATCATATGATGTGTACATCCACTATCTATGATCCATGTATCATTTCTTCTTACTTTAGAGATCAGTGCTTTCTCTTCATGTTTCTCTTCTTCCTCTAAGTCATCTTTCATAGAAACAAATAAAACTTCTATGTCATCATCAGAATCAGATTCAGTTTCAATATCTTCAGCTATGTAACATACCTTTTTTCCTTTATCATCTCAGTTGTCTCTATTGTTGTGTTGGTAGCCTCTATTGACTTTTCTCCCATAGCTTCCTTCAGATCGGTCTTTGGATCTATCATCATCTTTCTTCTGAGGACATCTAGCAGTGATGTGATAGACTTCTTTACAATTAAAACATGCCAAAGGTAGCTTACCTCTATACCTTCCTTTTCCTTTGGGCAATCTTCTGGCCATAAGAGCTTCAAGCTCATCAAGTTCATCATTGGTATTACCATCACTATCATAATTCTTACTATTCTTGCTAGACTTTCCAATCTTCAAAGAAGACATGAAAGTGGATTCAACAGAAGGAACAACACTATTATCAAAGTTGTTTAATTCAAAAGTTGTAAGTTTACCAATCAGAGTGTCAAGAGTAAAGTTGGATGTAGCTCTTGTTTCATGAATTGCAGAGATCCTGATTTCATAAACTGGCAACAAAGTTTTGAGAATCTTTCTTATATCACTGTTTCATCATCAATCACTCCATCAGATGCTCTAATAGCATGTACCACCTCTTTTAGTCTATTTGAGTATTGTACAATGTTCTCACCTTCTTTCATTCTCATATCATCAAATCTACCTCTTAGGCTTTCAGCTCAGGCTCTTTTGACATACAAATCTCCACTGTATATCATATTTCACTTGTCCCACATCTTCTTAGCAGTATCACAACCCTTGATGTCTTCAAATTCAACATCGATACAAGCAACAACAAGTTCCATCATAGTGATATTGTGTTCATGCTTGTCCTTTAGTTGATCAAGAGTTGAGGGACTAGTGGGTGGTTGTATGTAGCAATTCTCCATCAGATCTAGTGTAGAATTCCCAATTCCATATATGTGCAGCTTCATCCGGCTTTGCCATACTACGAAGTTCTCTTTGTTTAGCTTCGGTACTTCCCTCTTATACATCTTGAGAACTTTGTGCTTAAGTCCTTAAAACTCTATTCTAAGCAACCAGTGCTTTGATACCAATTGTTAGAATAACTAAGAGGGGGGTGAATTAGTTATCCAATGTCCCAAAACAAAATGTATAATTCAAAAACAACTTCTTCAATTTCTTCTCCTCAGTAAGTGCTTTTACCAATTACTAGTCAAATACTATAATAGTTACTGATCAAATCTAACATGTAACATGCAAAGTATGATAAAAAACAAATATCACAATCAACACAATACAAGAGATTTAACATGGAAACCCTATAAAAAGAAAAACCACCTGGGATCAACAACCCAAAATTGTTCACTCTTCTGAAGTGATGTCGGTTAAGACCCAACCCTGTTAAAGGTTTACAAACACACTGTCAGGTGTGATTTTGTTAGAGGATTTTAGACTAGAAGTTATCGTCCAACTAGCATTCACTATGGAGTTGACAGGATAACAATGTTCATTCTATGAATGATATATCATAAGACTTTCAGAGTCCACTCGGTTAAGATATTTTGACTGTATACAATGGTTAAATATGTAACAGTAAATGACCTTCCTTAATAAAACTTCAATTATAGATTACAGATCAATATTCAGTCCATACAAATCCTTCTGATCAATATTTCACTTCAGATTCAATACTGTAACTACTTACTATCCATCGATAATTGCTCTTTGTAGCTCGGTATTTGTTTTGCAGCTCGGTTCTTACTAACTAGTATGATTAGAATGCATGAAAACCTTGTTCACATGATATTCGTATAGATTCACTTCTTCCAGTGTTATTCCATAATGAAATTCTAGTCTCTTATATAGACAGGTAAATCATTTTCTTCTCCACCATCAGATTTTTCTACTTCCAACTTTCTTGGCTGACGTGTCAATAACACGTTTCAATTTTCTCCGTTAGATCTTCCTTTAATTTTGTTAGCCATCAATCTTCATAACAAACATTATCTGTTATCATTGAAATCGAGGTACTTTACAGCTCATCAATCTTATCGGCTAAACTAATCATTTAATTCATTCTATTCTTCTCAGTTAACAAAGAAATGCATCGGTGAACACTGCTCAATTAATACTGCGATCAGTATACACTACACTCCATCGGTGTATACTAGAAATGCTTCATTTACCGACAACACTGCTTTGTGTCTTTCAACTCTATACTTCATCATAGATGAATGCAACATAATAAAGTCAATATCATCAAGTCATAGACTCATCAACAAGTTACTCAATGGGTTCCTTATCCTCATCTGTCATGTACATCTTTCCCCATGTAGATTTCTCAGTTCTTCATCTCTTTCACCTTTCTTCAGATGTCTCGGTATAATAACTTACAAGATAAGTGCTATCAAACTAGTTGACATCAATGACAACATAATACTAATTTAATCATATTACATATCTAATCAACAACTCCTCAATGATCTTTAATCACGGATTCTTCAATCAGATTCTAAATCAGTTCTAGTCCAATAGGAAGATACCCTTGCTATTTTTTATTCCCCTATCTCTGGTAAGGACAATGATAATGAGGACTGTGAGATTAGTTCTAAAAGGCATGTTCACAGCCCCCTTGAGGTTGATCTTAGGAAAATGGATTCCCATGTTAAGAGAGTTGTTTCTATGACCGCCCTCCAACTTGTTAAGAACAAGTTTATCTACAGCTACAACCTTGACAAATGGGTCCAAAATGACCTTGTTGAGCTAAAGAACAGGTGTATTAGGCTAGAGACTAGGAATGTCATGCTGGAGGAAGCCATCGATAACATTAGGAAGGAAGTTGCTTCAAACAAAGGTAATGAGGAGGTTTTTGATAAAGGTACAGATGACTCCACTAAGCTAGAGGAAATAATTAACAAAGCCTTGGAGAAAGCTATGATTCCAGTTAATGACAAGATCAACAAGAACAAAGCTATGTTAAAAAATCTGCTTACTCTATCCAACATTGGTATGAAAGCTACTCTGGATAATTTGAAGTCGTTGAGCAGTGTGCTGGAAGGTAACAACAAGGACACGGTGACTGAGAAAAAAGATATGACCGATCCCAGTCAGCAAATGGGTCCGGGAAGTAGAACAAGATCTACTACTAGGAAGATGACCAAGACAGAGGTCCAGGAAATAATGAACCTGAAAGAATCAATCAAGACCATGCAAAGCCAGCTGGTGGAGTCGGAGTGCTTCTTGAAGACTCTATCCTAATTCTGCTGCTGGAGGCTTTTTTGGCCCTATCTTGCTGTGGACTTACTATTTTTTGTCTTGTTCTCTAGTGTTTTTGTGTTTAAGTCTATTAAAAATCTAAGAAGTGTCCCTTTTGGGGACTGTCCCTTTGTGGGATAGTATGTTGTCCTTCGGTTTTCCATGCTTATCTTTTATAATCTTTATTAAAGGGTTTCAGGGCCCCTTCAAAACCTGATGTTACCTTAATCAAAAACTTAGTTGTCTCATACTTTTGACAACTAGTAATTATTATTTACAATTTGTGACTTGCAAATTACCCTTTAAAATCACTTATGTTATTTAATCATTACATTTTTAATATATTTAATAGTTACTAAATTGAAAGTGTCACTATTTAATATTTATTAAATATATTAAAATACGATAAAATAGTTTTATGTAAAGTTGATTTGTATTTTATTAAATAGTATCATGTAACTATTTAATAAAATAAAAATAATTCTTTAAACATAAACATGATGGGATTTATCATAAGTTTCAAGTAATCAAAATAGGAGCCCATAAAAATACTAAGGCAGGAAGTTGTGTGCATCTAAATAAAAAGGGCTTTGAAACCCTAATGTATCATTCATTTGTCATTTTTCATTTTGAAAAAGCTACACGTCCCCTTTGGTGGTCACCTATGTAGTAGGGTTTGTTGGAGTTATATATGCCTCTATGGAGGAAATATGAGATCTGTAAACTATTGTGAGACTAGATTTTGGGGTTTTCTAGAGTTATCTTTGTCTCTGGAATTCACTAGAGTCATTGGATGGCTAGGATTTTCTAGTGATTTTGATAGAATATTTTGATGAAATTTTTCCTAAATCTAGAGGCGATTGATCTTTGGTTATGATCTTTTTAACAAAAAGGTATGTCACCACTATTCTTATGGTTTTGTTGTTTGTTGGAAACTTGACATTGGTGAAGACAATATGTATTCTATGATTGAGAGTTTTAAAATCTCATTTTGTTACTCATTTAGGGTTGTGAATTCATATTTTCCTTTGAGGTTTTTCATTTTACATGATCAAACACTGCTTCTTTTTCATACCTTTGAAAGTGGTGCCATTTATAGGTTCCTTGATCTCTGTTCCATTGCAAGAAAATGAGGGTTTGAATCTGCCATTATGATGCTTCATTTCTCAATGTATCTTTGCATTCTGGCACATATGCTACAACTCCTTATCTATTAATAACAACATATATCATGCAATTCTATATTATATATGACTATTGTGTCATTTGTCCCCATTAGGGTACATGTTGTCAATCTTCTTTCGATGAATATAAAAAAAATCACTGCTCCTTTATGGTTGTGGCTAATAAATACACAAACATCTTTATATTGTCTTCATTAATTTTCTGTCTCATTTAAACTAGAACTTGACCTCCATGGTACCAATATTGACATAATTATACATGTTCATGCTAAATGGTATTTGAAAATTTTTAGTTGCCACCATTTTTTGTAGAATTTTGTTTTGATCTTCATATTGATAGTTGTACATTACTAGTATTACTGCATTCTATGTCTTGACATCTTCAAGATTATTCATAGTAATTGTATTATTGATGAAGGGTGCTCCCCTTAATACCACAAACACGTAATAGAAATAGAGAAACAACAACAATATGCAAGAATAGAAAATGGGCTTCTTATTATCTCCACAAATGTGGAATTACAAACCTTTAGAATTACAATATGCAAAGCCACATGGGCATTCCCTTACAATATTCTATAGGACAAAGCCTCAAATCAATACCCAGATCTACCACCCAAAACTGCCTCGAATTGCCTAAGACAACACTATGGGCCTTCTTTATATAGGCAATTTCCACCGCCTGAGAAGGTTCCAAAAATTTAGCCCTTAAGGCCAACTAAACATGGATTTATTTTATTTTCACAATTTTACAATAGGGTTGGCTCAAAAGAAATACAAAATATGCTTTTAGGTAACCCAACTTTCGGAGGACATAACTTTTTAACCGTAGCTTTGTTTTTCTATTGTAACCACTTTTCAAAAACGCCATGACGAGATCTACAGTGTTTCATAAACACTAGTGCTAGTCAATTCGGGGTTGATCGCGATCTGGAGCCTCTAAGGCCTTCAAAATTGACCTGAAAAATTTTGTACCCAAAAACCTCAATAACTTCACCAATACTGATGATGTGGCAATGAAACTCAATTGGAAGGCTGAAATGACTGAGATGAACCTCCAACTGTGAAATCAGAACATTCTGAGATTATATGACCAACTTACTAAAAATAGTAAGTTTCCATAAATAGCAGCTCTGCACAAGATAACCCTTATTGAAAACAAAACCAAAAATATTTTTGGGTTATGCAAGATTGCACTTACACCCAGGATGCTCCTACATCAATTATACCATGCATTTCTTCGAATAATTCATGGGTGATTTATTTGGAACTTGATCTTCTTGTTTGAAAGAAAAATGAGAATCATAAAGTCTACCTCTTGAAGCTCTATGATCTAAAATTTGAGACTTTGGAAACAAAAATCTTGTGGTTTTTGTGCTAAAACTTCATTGCCATAATTTTTTTGTATTTGGTCTCTTTCTGTTTAAAAAAAGGTTTAAAAACACTGTTACTATCTCAAGGGCCCTATACATGAAATTCCTAAAGATCTATTACATGCCTACAGTGTGTGACTTCACTTATTGTTGCTCCATGTTTTACAACCCTATTGCATATATCTTTGATGTTTGACAATAAATTTAGCTTTGTTTCATAGAAGATATGTCTTCTCTATATTCATGATGATGCTCAGTGCTAATCATTGTACTCATCTTTAACTTTTATAAAAAGGTAGAGATGCATAATTCCTTTTAGTGCATTAGATATACATTGAAGCTCAATTGACCTCAAGTAATCTTTATTTGAAAATTACAATGTGCACTCTTCAAAAACCTTATGACAACATTATTATGACTTAATTGTGAAAGCTATCACCTTAGATTACCTTTGTAATTGTCCATGGAAAGAAGTAGGGAAATTATCTATTTTATATATATGATATCACTCATCCGTCTGAGTGTTTGTTATATCACTTCTCATCATTTTATTTTCATGGAGGTTATCTATCTTGATACTTATAGAAAATTGTTTCTGCTCTAAGATTTCCCCACATATCATGACACAATTTTTCAAAGTTACACTCTATTGCTACACACTAACATCATTGCATTGTAATATAATATTTTTTGAATCATAGCAACAACAAATGATGTGTAAAAGACTTTTGACTCTTGTTTTTTCTGACACCTCATGAACCTTTAACTGATTTATGTACTTGTTCTTTCACTGATCAATGCATCTGTCTTTAATATATTTTTGCACTGATGTATTGATGCTTACAAAGGTAATGATCCTCAAATTACTTTTTTGGTTACATACTTGTGTTGATGTTGATCATTTCTTGATACAACTCTTGAATACTCTTTTCTATATCATTAATGCCTCTTGTCCATCATTTATCATGCTCCTGTAGAATGGTGTCTCTTTTAGAGTGTATCTTTTACCATGGTATTGTCGTGTTGATGTGATGCCTGAAGACTGTCACTATTGTCTGTTTCAATCCTTGTACCATGCATTATATGATTTTTGTTATGATGAATTTTTTGGATGCCTATATTTGATATTTTGTACATTTATTCAAATCTTTCAGATTGTATCCTATGTCCTTATACTTGTTGTAGATTTTCCATTATTCAATAATTTCTTATAATTGTTGTTCTATATGTAATACTGAATGAATTTATTGATCTGGTTTTGTACCTTGCATCATCTAATTATTGATCTTCATCCTTTTCTTCCTTTGATGATTGTTAATTGATGTACCATCAAAGTGTTTGATGTTACAATTACTGACACATTGACAAGTATTATGTGACTACACCTTGCATAAGTGATAGCTTATCAGCTTCTTATCATTGTCTCTTATCACTTTTCCTATATAAGGAGGCCTATTATGTACATTTTGATCAATTCCATTATCAATAATATCATTCTTGCATATTAATGCAATTATCTTGCCAATCTCTTAGGAAGTTATCTGTGTCTTGCATTTGATCCTAGGGGTGTTGTAGAGTCACCTAAAACTCTAACATGGTATCATAGCTCGTAAGGTGTGAAGACCTCTTCTAAAGAAGCACAATCTTGGCTTGATCATATTTTGGGTGCATAATTTTGCAATTTGGACATCATCATTGCATCTGAGAGGCTATTTCAGTGAAAATCAACTATAAATTTGCCCATATTCAACAAAATTCAAAATTGGGGCAAATTTTTTTTGCAAATCGAGCTATATGACCCGATCTGCTCCTCTATGGTAGGATTTGGTTAAAAAAAATATTATTTTTTATTCACATAACTTTTTTATTTTCAGGATATCTTCTACAAAACTTTTGGGGTTGGTACGACCCCTATAATATTTATTAGATCAGATAGAGAATATTCTCTAGCATAATCAACAGTGCAATGGACAGGTGTGATGTCATCAGTCAGAACACGGGCACCCAAGTCCCAACCAACCAACGGTCAAACTTTCCACACACACAACCAAGAAAGAGAGCCCAACACATACGACTCCATGGACTCAAACACTCTAGTGAACTCACTTTGAATTAAGCTTTGTTAGTCTGCATATAAAAATGGGTTAAAAACTTTTCCATCGTAAATGTGGGACTAAAGTCCCAAGCAGCTCCACCACCATCGCCTAGCTAGCGGCGGATCCATCACCATTCATCGAGCCCCACTCCCACACACAACCACAAGCATCAGACCAAACACCTTCACTTGGCTCTGCCACTAGCGGCAATGACCAGCTCTGTCAAGCACATCAGCTACCCATGTGGCATCCTCTACAGTCTATGGGATGAGTCACATCACGACACATGGAAGAAGTGTCACATCACCTACCTAGTCAATAGTATGGATTTACACGTAGATGCCACATTAATATCCAAGTCACCTCTACCCAGTTAGCATACGAATCCCACATCAGTAGTATGACTTGACATAGTCAACACCATGTTACCTACCATGTCAGTAAAGGAGGGTATTTGTTTTTACCATGTCATCAGGTTTACGGGCTCAAATTTGGCGTTCGTCTACATGTCATCTTAGGGCACCTGGCTATTTTTTTGTGATGGTCAAATGACTATCAAATTTAATCACATGGTTTGTTGACGTTATTATTGGTTTGAATTTTCTTGCCTTCATTGGATTTTTTAGTTTTGTAGCCTAACTTCAAACCCCCATATCTTGCTCAATTTTGATCCTTTTTTCGAGCATTATTTTTTAATTTAGGGTAGAATTTCTTGAAGTTTCCATTGGTGGAATTATTTTTGCATTTTGGTGTCAAGATTAATAAGAAATTACATATTTTCATGACTATTCCTATATGTTCCTCATTTCTATAACTTCCAGGGCTTTGTTTGGGCACATACGGTAACATTTTGAGGTGAATTTTTTTTTAAAGTGCATGTTTTTTCATCTACTTTCCAGATATGCAATCATATTTTAGTGATTTTAGGTGGAAATATCATTTTCATAAATAGGCCATTTTGGGGCTATATTTGCACTTGGTTAATCCTTGGATTTCAATTTTCTGATTTGCATCAATAATTTGGAGTTATCAATTGTTTTTGGTTTTTATTTGGTTGCATTATGTACTTTTCAAAGGTCAAAATCCTCACTCCATATAACTACAATGAATGGAGATAATATTTATCTAATCACTTGTTAAGTATTGGATTGCTTAGAATGACTCTTGGGCAGGATCAAGAACTAGTTACACGTGTTGCAGAAAGGAGAAAATGGTTTGCTTGAAGGGATAAAGCACTTGGCTCTCTTAGATCATCCATCTCACATGATTTTCTATTTCATATTTCATCTTGCACACATCCTCATGATGCTTAGGTAATCTTGGAGGGACTCTTTGGTAAACTTGGTAGACTGAGAAAACTCATATTAGAGAATTATCTCATAGGTCTAAATCCTAGTGATTTTGACAATATTCAAGACTTTTTGTCTAAGTTCAATTCTATTAGATTGGAGCTTTCTACTTTTGGTATTTCATCTAAAGGGGATGAACAATTGATATTTTCTATTCTTTCCAAGCTAGGTCCCGAATATTTAATCTTTGTTTCTACATTCTATGCTACTATGGATACTCTTGGTAGTGCATACAAATTTCCTTCTCTTGATGAATTTGTATCTCAACTCACAAGGGAACAAGCAAATTTAGCACACATGGGTTAATTGAATCCTTCAACACATCATGCATTTCTTGCAAATAACTCCACTTCAAAGGCTTCTAATGGAAAATGAGAAAAGAAACATAAGTATCCTAATCCTCATGACAAAGGTAATGAATCTCCTTCACAAACTACTTCTGAATCCAAGACCTTTTAAAGAGAGGAATCATCAAGAATAAAGAGGGAAAAATGTGCATATTGCAGAAATCTAGGACATGATGAGCATAAATGTTTTCACAATAATACTAATGAGCTCACTCACATTCTTCAAAAGAAAAATATTAAGTTTCCCTCATCAGTGTTTACTCCTTCTACACATTTGGAAGCTCGTACATCTCCATCATCATCCAAGGATAAAGGTAAAGGACAAGCACTTTTGGCTTCCACACATCTTGAGCAAGGTAAATGGCTTCTTAATTCAGGTGCATCACATCATATGATATCTTCTATGGATATGTTTTCTTCTATTGAACCTTGTAATTCTCCTAATATATTGATGGGTAACAACACATACATGATGGTTTGTGGGAAAGTTTCTATTCCTATGGGAGAGGGTACATTTAATGATGTTCTTTGTGCACCATTCTTGACCACTAATCTCCTTTATATTTATCAAATTACTCATGGGGGACAAGGTAAAATTATTGAGTTCACTCCTAATTATGTTTACATTAGGGACATAGATGTTAGAGTTGTCATATTATAGCTAATAATTAATTTATTTAATTATTAGTCTATTATACTCTACACTTAAGTTAAACTTAGGCATCTTATTATCCTTTAGGGTTTTGATATCCTTTTATAAGGATTCCCTCTTTGTATTTTATTCATTCACTTATTGGATCATAATGGAGAATAGATTATTGTATTGAGATTCTCTCTCTCATTTATTTTGCTCAATCATGGCTTCTCTTTCTCAGATTTGTGATTACATGCCTCCATAGCTTTTTTTCTCTTTCTATGACAGGTGTTTGCATGCAGGGATTCTTGGGAGCTGTGGGTTTCTTTTCATCAACTCCAACATGGGATCAGAGCTTCAGATCTTCATGCCCTTGCTCATTATTTGAGAGGGTTTGGTTGTGTTCTTTAGATCTATGTTTTTCAGAAGCTTTTTATGTGGATTTAGTGGGGACCTTTGTTTTTGGTCATTTTGGACTCAAACGGACATCATTGTTGCGCTTAGAGTGCCCAAAAACCCCAAAATCCATATAAAATTTGTCCATTTTGGACAACTTTGCAATTTGAGGCAAAAATTTTGAGCCCAGAACCGTACGACCCTGGCACGCACCCCAAGGCAAGATGAAAAAAATAACATTTTTATTTTTTCTAAAAAAATGTGCAGCATTTTTTTTGGTTAAAAATAAAAATAAAAATCAAATCTTTTATGCATTTGATTTTTTGTAATGAAAAAAGTTTTTTTTGTAAAACATTTTGACTTTGCATGCGTACCCAAAAAAGGCACTGTTAGCTGACATAGGCAGGTATGTCAAACCTACACACTGACATCATCAGTACTTATGCCTACATCACCATGTTGTGACTAAATTTGACGTGCAAGAAACTGTCATTCTCTTTGAGTTTTTTGTTATCTAGAGCTATATGTGGTCTTTTGGCCGTATCTTGAGTATATGGTATCGGATTTTTGACTTCTTTATATCGTCGGAAAGCTCTTTCCAAGCCAGATCCAATTTTGGAAGTTTTATTCTCTGATTTTTCCATTTTGATGGTGTTTTTTTCTATCAAAATTGATGTTTTTTTTTGCCTTCCGGGGGCCATATCTTGGTCATCCGGACTCCTTTTTGGGCAAACCAGATATCTTTGAAAAGTTGGTTCAGTGAGTTTTTCAATGGTAGGGGTATTATTTTCTAGATTCTACTCCAAGTTCTTTCTCCTCTAATTTTTTCACTTTCAAACTTTGGCGGATTACTTGGGTTCTACAGGTCTTGGGATCTTTCCTTCTATTCTTCTGGCTCACCCTTCTTTCCTTCTTCTGAGCATTGTATACTTCTCTTATGTAGCATTCTCTTTTCTAAAAATGCACTAAGATAAAGTGTCTACTTTTACATATGTGGGATCTTGTTCACCTTGTGTTTTTTTGTACTCGCACTCCGTTATAAAGTGTCATGAGGGGGTTATCATGTTTTGCCTTTTGTGCTCATCCACCTTTGTCAAGTGAGTGTGCCTTCCATGACATTAGCCTCATGTTGCATGTCCATAAGATCAATTCTTCTTCTTTGACACTGTCCTTTATCCTGTGTTTGTACCCTCTTTTGCACTATTGGTGTTCTTGATTCTTCTTCTTGCATTTGTTTAGCATTATGGGCCGGTTAACCTATTGGTTCTATTGCTTCCTTGGTTCATCTGAGTGATCTACGTATACAATTTTTGTTCCTATGTACTAGGTGGATGTAGTGGCTAGGCACCTATGCATTTCGGTGAGATGGATCATCTACTATATAGACACTCATTCATTCCTGCTTTTGGAGGCCACCTCTTCGATTGATCAGCTCTTCAAACTTTGTCTTCTCTACATGATCATGCACTTCTTCAGTGGAGGTTCCAGTAGTTACTTCTGACAGTGTTTACAGCTTCATGCTTTGGAGATGCTATACATGCTCTTTCTTGTTCCTTTCTTTGGGACTTTCCCTAGATTGGAGGCTTTGTTTCCTTCATCCAGTTTATTTCTTGTATTTGGGTACCTGATCAGGCCTAGTTGTTGAGACCCATAGTTCTTTCATGCATTTTGTTTTCATGCATCTTTTAGTCCTTAGTTTTTTAGCTTCTCCCTAAGTTACACTTAAGGGGGGGTTTTAGATTTGTCATATTATAGGTAATAATTAATTTATTTAATTATTAGTCTATTATACTCTACACTTAAGTTAAACTTAGGCATCTTATTATCCTTTAGGGTTTCAGTATCCTTTTATAAGGATTCCATCTTTTTATTTTATTCATTCACTTATTGGATCATAATGGAGAATAGATTATTGTATTGAGATTCTCTCTCTCATTTATTTTTCTCAATCATGGCTTCTCTTTCTCAGATCTGTGATTACATGCCTCCATATCTTTTTTTCTCTTTCTATGATAGGTGTTTTCATGCAGGGATTCTTGGGAGTTGTGGGTTTCTCTTCATCAACTCCAACAATAGAGACTAGAGATGTCATAGCTATGGGAGTTTTTGATGATTCATCATGCTTGTATTCCTTTTCACATTTTGTTGATGATGATCATGATATTCATGATGTATACACCCCTTTCCCAAGGGTGAATTATTAGAACTTTGGACACTTGAATAAATTTTTTGTTTATACAATTATTGAGATTCCTACTCTTACACCTCCTGCTTCTTGAGACATGGGCTCTACTATTCAAAAAGATGATCATAGTGCTTCAAATCTTGCAAAATGTGATGCTACTTGGATGCTTTTTAATAATTTGTTGTTGATTATGATAATGAATATTTGGGAGACATACAAGAGGGGGTTTCTCTTCTCTCTCATGATAGAATCATAGTTGGAAATACTTCTTCACCTTCTTTGCAGATTGACATTCTTGATTATTATCCTTCACTTGGTTTGTCACATGATGTGATAGATTCTTTGAGCTTGGAGAGACCTATTCAATCTTTAGAGATGCATACATGGAGACCTTCATCTTCTTCCTCCTTCCATTTACACATGGATTATCTTCTTCATCATTTTATGTATCTATTTCTTCCTAAGGGAAGACATGTTTCTTGTAGGTATTGGTTAATCTTTTACTTGTAGGTACTCTTCATCAACATTGGAGCTTATTCATTATGGGGTGGATGTCATGTCTCCAACTATCCTTCTTATGGGGGGAAAATTATATGTATATACATGATGCATGTAGTTCTTGGGGGGTCTTTAGTACTCCATCCATCCATGCATCTTGTGTGTTCTTCTCTCTTTTTGGGGGATGGTTTTTCCCATGAGGTTTTCCCTCTTTCTCTTCTTTATGAGATATTTCATTTCATGTATTACATTGCATATTATACATGGGTACCTAACATGGCCTAGTATCCAGGACCCATCTTGTATTGTGATTTTTAAGTGCATTCCCCTAAGTCACACTTAAGGGGGGGTGTTCGTGTAATTAAATATTCCTAATTACACTTTACTTAATCTTACTTAGGATAATACTTTGCATAGTATTTTTTCATTGAGACACCTAGGAGTTTAATTAAGTACATGGTGTGGAAGAAATTCCACTATAGGTGTGAGATCCACCTTTAGTGCACATATCACATTATCATCCTCATCATGACACATACTTCATTGCATAATGGATGATGATCCATAATTGGTGGACATGTGATTACACCTTTCATAGGTGATAGCTTATCAACTTCTTATCATTGTATCTTATCACCTTTCCTATATAAGGAGGCCTATTGTCTACATTTTGATCAAGTCCATTATCAATAATATCATTCTTCCACCTTAATGCAATTTTCTTTCCAATCTCTTGTGGAAGTTATCTTGGTCTTGCATTTGATCCTAGGGGTGTTGTAGAGTCACCAAAAAATTTAACAATCCTTGAAATCTATAAATCCTAGACTGGAAGGTTTCATGTTAAAATAGCACGTCCCTTTGACAATCCATGTCTTCAATCAAGTCCAACAGTGTCAAGCTAAAAGGTTTAATATAAAACATATTCTCCTTTAATAACATGATGTCTTAAATAGTCTGCAACATGTATAATTTAGAAGGTTTAACACTTGGCATATGCATGTCCTTCAATAACTTATTCTTCTTACCTGTATCTGCACAAAGCAAGAACCTATTAGAATAAAACATGTGTCTCACAGCTTTGTCTTTCTTTCTTATGCTCTTATAGCTTTGAATGTATAATAGCCATGATGTTAGGAATAAGGATATGTTGGAAATTTGGCTGAAGTGAGTACATAGATGTTGTCATTATGGCAACATATGATCCACATGAAGATCACACAGGTCTGAGAGCAAGTATAGCAGAGCGCATTGCAAATTTGTCTAAGTGTAAGATAGTGTTTTCACCAGTGCACCAGGATACGGTTTTTGTTTGCGACATTGAATGGAGTAAGTTATGTGCTTGTGAACTTGAACATAGACTCTATGATGACTAATGATGACCCATCTCAGAGTGCAATTTAGTACGGAATGTACGGAATTAGTTATGATAGTTTTACCGAAGACAATGTTAAGCCGACAAGACAAAATATGAAGGCAGAATTGGTAAAGAGTTAAGGGATTATTTTGTTTATCAAAAGAATGACTTAAAAATATAAAGGGATGACATCCTAGATGTTAACTCTTGTATAAATATATATGGAAGCTGACCATGTAAATTTATTATCTTTAATAACTTGTATATATGTACTATGTAATTGCAAGAAGAAGAAATAGAAGAGAGATATGAAAATATTGTAATGATATGATGTGAATGTAACAACAGCAAAAAGATATTGATGCAAGAAGCATAAGGTTATATACCTTAATCCATTTTTGTAATAAGTATACATTGTACATTACTTTTTTGGGCAATGGGCTCATCTGGTAATCAGATTTTGTATTGACAACTCCTAACAGGGTTGAGGCTTCTAACAAGGCCTATAGTCCCTTAATCATGACTGATACACTATATGCTTGTAATAGACTCCTAACAGGGTCAACATCCTTAACAAGATACTTTTTGATTAGTGGATCTTTTTGGGTACCATCCCCACCGGGGTTTTCCCTTGGCCAAGGTTTCCTCGAGAACATATCATGTGTTATGAGTTCTTTATTTCCATTGCTATGCATATTGTTTAGCTTCTTATGTTATGCATGTATAAAGATAATCTGTTATATCCATAATTGGGCAAAAGATAAAGTTTGTAGAATACTGATTCACCCCCCCTTCTCAATATTCCCTATTTCTAACAATTGGTATTGGAGCTTAGTTACTTGGAGAAGAATCATTCAATGAAATCCTAGCAGCTTGAGTAAGATCCCTATGATATGGATCAACTACAGAAAAATCTTGAAGAAGCTCTTGAAAAGATTGATATGCTTACTGATGAAAGAAACACTCTGAAAAGGAAATATGATGATGCAAAGAACCTTATTGAGAAACTAAAAAACAAGATAGAAGATCTGAAATCTGAAAAGGAATCTAAAATTCTTATTGAAGATTGTGATGACAATTTAGAAAAATAAAATGTGATCCTTAAGCATGAATTGAAGATAGCAAATCTGATGCAGTGCAAGGAAAGAGAATCCCTGATGGAGATGTCCTAGCCCCTAGAAAATAACCACACAGAAGAATATATTAACAATACAGAGATATAGATCCACACAATGCCAATACTCATAATAGAATCATCATATTTTCATCCAACATGCCCAGCTGTAAGGCCTTCCGGGTTACGGCCAAATACAATGCAATTACAAGAGAAACTCCATAAGATCTCACAAGATCCAAACCAAAACCCTAGCTATCCCAAATCCACACACTGGTAGGAACCCCCAAGGAAGATCTAAACTTGTGCTCGCAAGCCCACCAAGCAATCTCCTTGTTTCCCAAGCTGCAGCTACTAGCTCTCCTCAAAACTCGCTCTACATCCACCTCCTCTTCTCCCAAGTGGATGAATGATTTCCTAAAGACTTCCCCCACAACCTCTACTTATACCAATCTAAGCCACAGGTCGGCCCTGAACATAAATTAAATACAAATACCGAAATTAAATGCCACAAGTCGGCCAACAACAACAATTAAATGCCCAAAATTGATGTCTTAGTAAAATCATGATATCTCCTAGCTCTGGATGAATTAGAACTCATGCTTTGAATCATAGGTAGAAATATAGGCCCTCTTCAATCCCTAAAATTTTCAGCCTCTAACTCTTTGTGGAAAATTACTTATATGGCCTGAAATAGGCACCAAATTCCTAAGCAAGGCCGAGCACCCCTAGGCCATGCTGAGCAACCAAGACCATGCCAAGTTCCATTAAATACATCAAAACCAATTACCCAAGACCCAAGTAGGTTTATCAAACTCTACCAAACCCCTCACATATTAAAATAAGTCCACACGACTCCATCAAATCTCCCAAACATGCAAGATAGCCAACTACCCTGGGATGCTCCTGCATCAGACTCCCCAAGTGAGAAAAGAAGTATGCCTCATACTTTGACACCAGATGAAATATCTACAACCATCTTCATCTTCACTAAAGGCTTCCACTCCAATAGGGACAATAGAACCAACATGAAAATCACCCAAATCCGCATCCATCTATCAACCACTAGAATCTCAACCATCCAATCAACATTCTCACTCCCAGGAACAAACTGAACATAGTGCCTCACCAATATTCTCTATAGTAGATCACTACCAACAACAACAATATCCTCAAACATGAAATCCATGTCACCAAAATGTAAGCTCAAATCCACAATAGGAGCAACATGTAAATCCTCAACCATGTCAACCACCAATAGGTCCACATCAGGAACATACAGATCTGTAGTATCATGTAGATCCTCAACCACATCAACAACTAGTGAATCCACACCAGCAACATCCATATCACCAACATATGGATCATCACCCTTAGCAACCTGATTATCCACGACCAAGTGCTCCACAATTTCCATGTCAGACTCAACCGACTGATCATGAAAACCAACCTCAATCACAACATCAACAAGGTTAGGAAGCTCCATAGAAACATCCACAAGTTTCTCCATAGGTTCTGCATCAACCTCCACACACTGATCAACAAAACCAACTTCCATCTCAACCTTGCTATGCCCTCTTCTGTCTCGAACAAGTCTTCTAACTGGCCAGACAACTCGCTTCCTGATTGGTAGACTCTAGTTCCATGGTTTCAAGATCTCTCAAACTCTCTTATGAAATTTATCCAGAGATGGATCACTCTCAACCATCCTTTCCTTAACTTGATTAGTCAATCTAGCTTCCAACCGAGCAAAAGTCTTTGAAATATTCTTCTCCACTACATCATGGAGTTTTGCAATCATCTCAGGGTCCAATCTTCTTAGAGCCATCTTCCAAGATCTTTGCAAACCCTCTGTAGAAAATCACCAACTAGATCCAACCTTCAACTAGGTCCTAGTGAAAATTACCTCACATTCGGTGCTCTATCCACACACTCAGGAACAACCTTCACTCTGAAAAACTCCACCCAAGGTCCTGGTGTAAACTGCCTCACATTTAGCGCTTTGTCCACACACTCAGGAACAACTATGCTCTAATACCACTTGATGCAGTGCAAGGCAAGAGAATCCCTGATGGAGATGTCCTAGCCCCCAGCAAATAACCACACAGAAGAATATATTAACAATACAGAGATATAGATCCACACAATGCCAATACTCATAATAGAATCATCATATTTTCATCCAACATGCCCAGCTGTAAGGCCTTCCAGGTTACGGCCAAATACAATGCAATTACAAGAGAAACTCCATAAGATCTCGCAAGATCCAAACCAAAACCCTAGCTAGCCTAGATCCACACACTAGTAGGAACCCCCAAGGAAGATCTAAACTTGTGCTCACAAGCCCACCAAGCAATCTCCTTGTTTCCCAAGCCGCAGCTACTAGCTCTCCACAAAACTCACTCCACATCCACCTCCTCTTCTCCCAAGGGGATGAATGATTGCCTAAAGACTTCCCCCACAACCTCTACTTATACCAATCTAAGCCACAGGTCAGCCCTGAACATAAATTAAATACAAATACTGAAATTAAATGCCACAAGTCGGCCAACAACAACAATTAAATGCCCAAAATTGATGTCTTAGTAAAATCACGATATCTCCTAGCTCCAAATGAATTAGAACTTGTGCTTCTAACCGTAGGTATAAATATAGGCCCTCTTCAAGCCTTGAAATTTTCAGCCTCTAACTCTTTGTGGAAAATTACTTATACGGCCTGAAATAGGCACCAAATTCCTAAGCAAGGCCGAGCACCCCTAGGCCATGCTGAGCAACCAATACCATGCCAAGTTCCATTAAATGCATCAAAACCAATTACCCAAGACACAAGTAGGTTTATCCAACTCTACCAAACCCCTCACATATTAAAATAAGTCCACACAACTCCATCAAATCTCCCAAACATGCAGGATAGCCAACTACCCTGGGATGCTCCTGCATCAAAATCTAAAGCTTAGTTTGAAAGATGGAAATGACAAAAATGAAGCAAATCTGAGATCTCAGAATGAAAGGTTGAAGATTGAGAATAAAGAATTAAAATCTAAACTTGGCAAAGTAACATTTGAATTTGAGAAAGTAAACTTGTAGCATGCAGAACTTGAGAAATACAATAAGATTGTGAAAGGTGAATTGACTCAATCCAAACAACAACTTGAAAGGCTATATTCAAATAGTGAGAAGATCGATGAACAAGTATCTTATGGAAAACCATCCTATGATAAGATTGGACTTGGATTGAATATATTCAGAATAAATGATCAAAGCAAGGAACCAGATCTGAAAGAATCTGAAAGCATAGATAAGAAAAAGTCAGATGAGATCAACAAATCTGAAGACACACCTAAAGGAGAAGAACCACCTAAAGAAGAAGAACCACCGAACCAAGAATAATCACCCAAAGGTATGCAAAGAGAATTCAAAGGTAGATGTTTTGGTTGTAATACTATTGGTCACATGAAGAGAGATTGCATAGGTAAACAATTTAAACCTCTTAATGGTTATTGTTATAATTGTCATGGTTTTGGACATAGAGCTATTGAATGTAGAAGACCTAAAGTTATTGATAATAATTATGGTAGTAGAATGTTTAGAAATACTAACAATGTAGATAAAAGACCTACTGAAGATATGAACAAAAGAAATGAAGTAGTATGTTATAGATGCAACACGATTGGACACATTGCTAGAAACTGCAGATCACAAATCAATCAGCAAGGACCAAGATATGGGAACAATGGAATTGTTTGTCAGATATGTAACAAGATTGGACATACAACAAGGTTTTGTAGAATGAACAATGAAGTTTTTCCTCCTAACCCTAACCCTAGAAATCATGCAAGAAGAAATGAAGATGCAGGTAACAGACAAAAAGGTTGTTGTAGTAATGCAGATGAAGTGAATTTTGTTAAAGGCATAGATCAAGGAAACAAATTCAACATTGAAGTTAATCAAAAAGGTGAAGTATCAAGTGCTAAGAATGAATCCTTACCTGACCTAACTCAAAGCACTTAATTTATGATAATTACAGTAGATTAGGAACTTAGAATTAGTGTAGAAGTAGATTTTTGATGAATTAAGTCTTGCATAGTTAATGTAAGGTAGTTTATGATGTACTAATGCTATGGTTAAGAGCACAAAAGAAAATATTATGTTTTGTGAGATCACAAGAAGTTTTAAGTTGTGCAGGATAACATAAACAACTTTTTGGAAAGAAGTGGCAAAAGAATTGAATGCGATGTCAGATATAAGTGAGATTGAAGTATTAAAAGGTTATAATCGATGTTATTTGATTATCAAAGTGAATTGAAGTGTTTAGGAGAGAAAAGAATAGAGATTGGAAGCATTTTGCAGTGATTTGGTGAAGATTTGAGCTCCGAATCTACAAAATCCCTAAAATCATGAACTTGAGGTATTTATCTTGATAGATCTTTGAATTGGTATAAGGAATTTAAAGTAGTCATGGATGTATCCTTAATTCACAATATCATAGATAAGAATAGACCTAGAATGAAGAGGGAACCAATAGAACCCTTGGAAGAAGATGATCCTAGGTTAGCATTATCATCCGTACTAGATGGAGTTTTGCATTTAGAAAATGTGAGAAGTTATCTTGGATGCAAGTTAGAAACCGTCAGTGATAGTGATTTTACCAATGAACATATGAACATTTACAATCAGGATATGTCATTAAAACAAGGATATGAACATTTGAGAGATAATGAGATTGTTTAGTATGCTTTGAAGTATGAGTTTGACAATGAAGAATGCACTAAGATTATTCTGAGCAGAATTCTCAATGGGAAGTTTTGGCTAGAGGATAGAGTGATAGACATTACAACTAACTTGATTCATGAAGTCACAGGTTTATCTAAAGTTGGTGCTATTCCTTTAAATGAGAAAAATATGAGAAAAATATTCATAGACAACACTGGTTCATCCTACAATGGCAGAGGAATTATGATTAGCAAGATCAAACAACATGATGTTAGATATTTATGCAAGTACCTAACAACTAAGTTTTTTGCAAATTCTAGAGAAGATGATATGGTAGCTAGAATGGTGCATATTGCCTATTTAATGTGTGTTGACAAAGTACCAGTTGACATGTGTGAAATTTTGAGAATTCAACTATTTAAAAACTTGGAGAAGATAAAGAAATCTAAGTATGCACAATTTATATTTTCATCCTTAATTACATACATGTTTTTCCACTCATTGAGAAGATTTCCATACACCATTGCACATGATTGGAATGATGGAAAAACTGCTATGGAAAGGATAAATATAGTATATTTGAGACATGTTATTGACAAAGTAAATGAGAGTGCTATGTTAGTAGTGAAGACATTTCAGAACATGGTAACTAGCAGATCAAGAATCCCACAGTCACTTGTGAAGAAGTATAAGAATGATATATGTTTTATGGTTGACACTAATTTTACCTATATTGAAGCAGTGGAACCTAGAATTGAGTTCATAGACCCTCTTGGCTATGAGATATCTGAGATTGAAATAGAAGAATATGTTGGCAGATTACTTAAAAGTAAATTGGACACTCAATGCAGTAGATTTGGAACTTTTGAAGAGAACTTCAACTTGGAAAAAGCTATAATTGAAGAGAAGCAATCTAAGAAGAGAGTTGACAACGCTATCAGGAGAATACTAAAAGATACAGGAATGTCAGAACAAGAATTCTTAATAGAAAAATAGACAGTAGTAGCAATTAGGGATATTGGACAGAAAGAAGTCTTGATTGTACCACCCTTGTCATCCAGTGCAGTACAACAAGAACCTACAAAAGTCAAGGTGAAAGTAGAGGAACCAGAAAAGGAACAAGTAACAACTAGATCCACTTCCTCCACAACTGGCAGGAGAATGAAATAAATTGCTACTGGACCAGCAAAGAGACAGAAGACTTTAGTTCAACCAGTACCAAGAGAAATTGCAAAAATAAAATATGATGACACTACAGTTAAGAAGAAATCTTGGAAACCTAAAGTTGAAAAGCTTAATGAGCAGATTATTGAAAATGGAGACTTTACCAGAATGAACAAATACTACAGTCTTTATGGTTATTTAGACAGACTTAATTTGGAGAATGCTATTGTGAAGCATATGATTTTGGCAAAGAAGAAATTTGATTCTATTGAAGGTCAAATACCTGATGATTTGTACACCAAACTGCTAAATAGAAAGCAGAGAGCAACTGAAGAAGACACTAATATCAGAAAGAATCTTGTGAAGAAGCTTTGTGATGTGAGAGTTAATGAACACTTGGAGCAGATATTGAAGGCCTTAAGCATCCATTTGAGAACCAAAAGGAGAACCATTTTGATTATGGGAGGTAGATATGAAGAAGTTAATTCAGATATAGAGTAGGCAATAATCAAGGTCATGGCAGAAAACATTAGAGAGCCATCGGTTGCAGCAGAGCAAGTAGCTAAAGCTAAACAAGAGGATATTCCTTCTCCTTCAACTATTAACATTGAAGATGAAACTATGAATATAGAAGGTACTAAGGTCACCTTGGATACTGATGACAATGTATTCAAGAACTTAGCAAACATTGTTGACAATTTGGCTCTTGATGAACCAGATAGAACTGAAGAAGCAGAGAAGACTCAATCTATCAGTGAAGAACCTAAGAAGACTAAGATTCAAGCACCCATTCCTACCATAGAAGACATCAGTCTTACTCCTGAGACTGGAAGAAGAAAGTAATTGGATCTTTGTTTGAAGATTTAGGAAAGGAAGTTGATGATGATGATCAATTGGAACTAATCACTTCTTTGAATAAAATCATTGGCAAGAACAAGAAATTGAAAAATCTTGAAGGGAGTCTGAAGGACCTTACTGAGAAGTTACAAAGCATTATAACTACACAAATCATAGAGGTAGATTCCATCAAGAATTCATGGGAAAAGGAGATAGAAGCTATGAAAGCTGATTTTGCATATTGTGTTGCAAGCCTACCAGCTTTGCAATAAGAAAATGAAGGTATAATCTTTTTGGGATACAATTTTGTAATCCTCCCTACCTTATTTTGTCATTGTTGTCAAAGGGGGAGAGATATTAGAGAAAAAAATTGATATATTTGATAAGGATTGATACTCTTAGGGGGAGCATTATATTAGAGTTTATATTTTGAGGAGTTATGAGGATAGTATACATATTCTATACTATAGCCACAATTTTGATACAATTTTGAGATTTTGACTTGTACACTTAGCCAATTTTCTCATATGTTGCCACCAATGACAAAGGGGGAGATTGTTGGCAATTTGGCTGAAGTGAGTAGATAGATGTTGTCATTATGGAAATATATGATCCACATGAAGATCGCATGGGTCTGAGAGCAAGTATAGAAGAGTGCATTGCAAATTTGTCTAAGTGTAAGACAGTGTTTTCACCAGTGCACCGGGATACAGTTTTCATTTGTGACATTGATTGGAGTAAGTTCTATGCTTGCACACTTGAACATAGAATCTATGATGACTAATGATGACCCATCTTAGATCACAAGTCAGTACGGCATGTACGGAATTAGTTATGATAGTTTTACCGAAGACAGTGTTAAGTCGACAGGATAGAATATGAAGGCAGAATTGGTAAAGAGTTAAGGGATTATTTTTTTTATCAAAATAATGACTTAAAAATATAAAGGGATGACATAATAGATGTTAACTCTTGGATAAAGATATATGGAAGCTAACCATGTAAAGTTATTATCTTTAATAACTTGTATATATGTAATATGTAATTGCAAGAAGAAGAAATAGAAGAAAGATATGAAAATATTGTAATGATATGATGCGAATGTAAGAATAGTGAAAAGATATTGAAGCAAGCAGCATAAGGTTATATACCTTAATCCATTTTTGTAATAAGTATACATTGTACAATACTTGTTTGGGCAGTGGGCTCATCTAGTAATCAGATTTTGTATTGACAACTCCTAACAGGGTTGAGGCTTCTAACAAGGCCTATAGTCCTTTGATTAGTGGATCTTTGTGGGTACCATCCCCATCGGGGTTTTCCCTTGGCCAAGGTTTCCTCAAAAACATATCATGTGTTATGAGTTCTTTATTTCCATTGCTATGCATATTGTTTAGCTTCTTATGTTATGCATGTATAAAGATAATCTATTATATCCATAATTGGGCAAAAGATAAAGTTTGTAGAATACTAATTCACCCCCCCCCCCCCTTCTCACTATTCCCTATTTCTAACAAGATAGATTTTATATTTCTTAGTCAATAATGACTAACTCCATTCTTTTCTCTATCTTCCAAGTCTCAATGGATATGGGACCCGGGCCTCCTCCAACAAATCAGACTCAACACTTATCTCTTAACAAGAAATGGGGAATCTCAAAACTTTTCATTGCATCTTAACTTCTGCATGTTCAAAAATTTCTTACCTTCTATACTTTCATATTTGAAAGATGCATGTTTAAATGCTAGTCATAGCTTATGTGGCATTCTTGTACTTCTATGGCATTTTTCATCATTTGTAAATGAAAAGACATGTAAAAATAATCTTCTGATGCACAATGTACTTTATAGTATTATATTATAAATATTGCTACATAGATTGTACTATTTCTTTTGATGAATAAAGAAAAATGAACTATTATTTTTTGTATTTTGTTGTCTTTGCAAGTACTTTCTGCACTTTTATATAGCTCAAACAAGGAAACACCTGAAACTAAAAAGTTTTAAATTTACCCAATGTAATCTTGAATATTTAATTAGCTACCCAAGCTCATTAATATGAGCTAGATGCAAAAAAATTATAACATCTTTGGTGACATATCATGGTGTTTTCCCACTAAATAGTATCATACCAACTACCCTTGCAATCCACTTGGGCGTAGAGTCTCTTGAAACTAAAACTTAGGATAAACTAAAACATCTAAAAGAGGAAGTGCAACTACACAACTGCTGAAAACTGAAACACACCAAACTAAAACAAAAATTCAACAAATCTCGAAGTAGTGTTGTTGAAATTTGTCCACACCTATGTGTAGAAAACTAGAAATAATTCAAAATAGTGATTTTTAGCTCATGTTTTGCATTATGTATGTCTTCTACATGGATTTTGATAATTGTCAACAATCCTTCTTCGAGGCTACTACCACACAACTAAAAAACTCAAATGGAATATTGTTATAAATCACCAAGGTGGCAAGAATGATTTTTTTATAATGTACAGTAGTGAGTAATACCTGTTAGAATAACTGAGAGGGGGGTGAATCAGTTATCCAGTGTCCCAATTCCAAATGTATAATCCAAAACAATTCTACTACTTCTGCAAGTCGATAAACATATAATACTTCCACTATCTGTGTATTTACCGATTGACAATCTAAACTCTGTAATAATTACTGATTAAATCTAACATGTAATATGCAAAGTATGATCACAAACAAATATCACAATCAACACATAACACAAGAGATTTAATGTGGAAACCTTGTAAAGGGGAAAATCGCTTGGGACCGGCAACCCAAAATTGTTCACTCTTCTGAAGTGAGGTCAGTGAAGATCCAACCCTATTAAAGGTTTACAAACACACTGTTAGGTGTGACCTTGTTAGAGGATTTTAGACCAAAAGTTATCGTCCAACCAGTAGTCACTCTGGGGTTGACAGGATAACAATGTTCACTCTATGAATGAAACATCAAAAGACTTTCATAGTCCACTTGGTTAAGAGATTTAACTGTGTACAATGGTTAAATATGTAACAGTAGGTGATCTACCTAAATACAACTTCAATTTGTAGTTTATAGATCAATGTTCAGCTCATTCAAATATTTATGACCAATATAACACTTCAGATTCAATACTGTATCAACTTACTATTCATCCGTAATAACTCTCTATAGCTCGATAATTGTTCTGCAGCTTAGTTCTTATTAACCAGTATGATCATAAAAAATTCTCCATGTGATTATTCTACAGTATCTTCTTCTTCTGGCATATGTTTCATAATGAAACCAATGTCTCTTATATAGATGAGTAAATCATTTTCTTCTCCTCCATCAGATTTTGCTGCTTAATCATATTCATAGATTTTTCCACTTTAAGCTCCCTTGGCTGATGTGTCAGTAACACATTTCAATCTGCTCCATTAGATCCTTTTTTATTTATGTTAGCCATTGATCTTCATAACAAACATTATCTATTACCTCGATTTCATACACTTTACAGCTCATCACTTTATCAGCTAAACTGATCATTTAATTCCTTTCTATTTTTCTCGGTTAACAAAGAAATGCATCGGTGAACACAAGCTTAGTTAATACTACGCTCGGTATACACTACACTTCATCGGTGTATACTGAAATGCTTTATTTACCGACAACACCTCTTTGTGTCTTTCAGCTCTATTCTTCATCATAGATGAATGCAACATAATAAAGTCAATTCCATCAAGTCATAGACTCATCAACAAGTTACTCAGTGTATTCCTTATCCTCATCTATCATATACATCTTCCTCATGTATATTTTTTTATCCTTCATCTCTTTCACCTTCCTTCAGATGTGTCGGTATAGTAACTTACAAGATAAGTACTATCAAGCTAGTTGACATCAATGACAACATAATACTGGTTTAATCATCTTGCATATCTAATCAACTCCTCAGTAATCTTGAATTACAGATTCTTCATTTTGGTTTTGAATCAGTTGTAGTTCATCAGTCTCTCCCTTTGGCATTGATGGCAACTCAAGTAATATGAAATGTACCATACACATACCAAACATGTTTTCTACAACTCTGTGATCAAATGTTGTGTAGTGTAAGCTCTCCTTAGCTTAATATGTTCAATCACTATGTTACTAAAACAACATTATAAAATACAGCTTTGTCATTCTGTAGATATAACCTTTTCAGTTCTCAAGTTCCTTTCAGATCATCTCTCCCTTAGATAGTTCTCATCGGTGCAAATCTCCTTTTATTTTCATATTATTTATCTCTCCCTTTGACAACAACGCCAAAGAAACAAATAAATAATCAGCTCCGTAGTAGCTAAGTAACTCTCTGGTGTCCAATACTTCCTCTGTATCTTAGTATACTGATATCCCAATCTGTTTCAGCTCTACAAACTTAATCACAACCTTGAACAAAATTCAAAGTGTGAACTATGTTGCATCAACGTGAATGATCTGCTGATAATATTAGGCTGATGCAACATCCAGATCACATTAGTGACTGATAGATAGGAGATGGACCCCAAGTCTAGTCCTCAAATATTCAAAAGTGTCCTTTGGTAGAGGCTTTGTAAAAATATTTGCAAGTTGTTCTTTAGATGTAACAAATTCCAACTTTACTTTCTTCTCTTGCACTTGTTCTCTTAAGTAATGATACTTAATTGATATATGCTTTGTCTTTGAGTGCATCATAGGATTCTTTGAGATATTAATTGCACTTGTGTTGTCACAATATATGATCACCGAGTCAGTGATTACCTCATTCATTCCTTCCAACACTTGCTTGATATATGCAATGTTTGAGCAATTAGTAGCAGCAGCAACATACTCTGCTTCAGCTGTAGACTAAGAAATACAAGCCTTCTTTTTACTTGTACAGGTTACAAGTCTTTCACCAAAGAAAAATGCTCCTCCGGTGGTACTTTTTCTATCATCCACATTTCCAGCCCAATTAGCATCGGTGTAAACTTTCAGCTCAAAATTAACTTCCTTAGGATACCATAATCCATAATCCTCTATCTTTTTTAGATATCTTAAGATTCTTTTAGTAGAAATCATGTGTGATTCTCTAGGATTAGGAGAATATCTAGCAACAATTCCCATAGCATGTGCTATATCTGGTCTACTGTGAACTACATACATGAGCTTACCAATCATGGATTGGTAAAGTGTCCGGTTTACCTCTATAGTTTCATCTTCCTTTGTCAATTTACTTCAAGTAGCCATCGGTGTTCCCATAGGTTTAGCATCTTCCATGCCAAATGTCTTCAAGACTTCCTTTATGTACTTGGACTGTGTGATGAATATCCCATCACTCTTTTGTATCACTTGTAATCCAAGAAAGAACTTAATCTCTCTGAACATAGACATTTCAAACTCATTCCTCATGTCATTCACAAAAGATTTACATACATGATCTTGACCTCCAAAAATAATATCATCAACAAAAATTTCAGCAATGATAATAGTGTCATCAATATCACCTTTCATGTACAAATTGTTGTTCTCACTGGTTCTTACAAATCCAATACTTAACAAGTAAGTATGCAGTCTTTCATACCATACTCTTGGTGCTTGCTTCAAACCATATAAAGCTTTGTGTAATCTACATACCATGTTTCTGTTGTCTAGATCAATGAATCCTTCAGGTTGTTCTGTGTAGACCTCTTCTTCAAGTATACCATTCAGAAATGCTGATTTCACATCCATTTGATAAACTTTAAATTTCTTGTGTGTAGCATATGTAAGTAACATTCTAACTCCTTCCAATCTGGCAACAAGTGCAAATGTTTCACCATAATCAATGCCTTCTTCCTGTGCATATCCCTTGCATACCAATCTTGCTTTATTTCTTGTTACTTCACCATTTTCATTCATTTTGTTTCTGAATATCTATTTAGTACCGATAACATTCTTATCTTTAGGTCGGGGTACTAAGGACCAAGTTTTGTTTTTCTCTATTTGTTCTATTTCCTCCTTCATTGCATTAACCCATTCTTCATTTTCTAATGAAACTTTCACATTCTTTGGTTCAAATTCACAAACTAAACATGTACCTTGTCTTGTTTTTCTTCTAGTCTGCATTCCAACTTGTCTGTTTCCAATAATTTGTGTCTCAAGATGATGTCTTCTGACAAAACTAGCCAGTACTTAGTTTCTTCTTTCTTGTTCATCCTATTCAGGTTCATTTGCTTTCTCGGTAGCACCATCTTGTTCGTTGGTTTCCCTTTCCTATTCCTTGGGGTTATTTTCCTGCTGACCGGTTATCATAGGTTGCGACTTTGGTAGATAGTCAAGAAGTTCAATGTAAGTGAATCTACCATAATCTTCTAGTTCCTTTCTTTCTTTTGTGTTTATGTCATCATACTCATCAACATGAACATTAGTACTTTCAATCATCTTATTTGTAACCTTATTTAGACATTTGTATGCTTTACTCTTAGTAGAATATCCTAAGAATATTCCTTCATCACCTTTAGAATCAAATTTCCCATTTCTCTCATCCTTCAGAATAAAACATTTGCTTCCAAAAATTTTGAAATAACTTATAGTAGGTTTGTGTCCAAACCATAGCTCATAAGGCATTTGGATGGTGTCCTTCTTCAGTTGTACTCGGTTAAGCACATACACAGCTGTGCTGACAGCTTCCCTCCAATATGTCTGAGCAACATTCTTTTGTAGCATTAGTGTTCTAGCACAGTCAATGATTGACCTATTCCTTCTTTCAGTAATCCCATTCTGCTGAGGTGTTCTCGATGTAGAGACCTGTCTCTTAATACCATTCTCATTATAGAAATTAGTAAATTCATCAGAGATAAATTCATCTCCTCTATCAGATCTTAAGCATTTGATTTCTTTTCCAGTCTCTTTTTCTACCTTAGCCTTATACCATTTAAACAACTTAAAAGCTTTAGATTTCTCTTTTAGAAACATAATAGTCATCAGTCTAGTGTAGTCATCAACAAAAAAAATAAAGTATCTATCACCATAATAGCTCTAACTTCTCATAGGACCACATAGGTCGGTATGAGCCAATTCAAGTATCTTCTTTGTTGAGTAGTCTTTGCTTTTAAAATTGGACTTAGTCATCTTACCTTTCTGACATTCATGACACAAAGCATGAACTAGTTTTGACAAGTTAGGCAATCCTCTAACTCTTTTCTTCTTACTAATCTCGATCATGTTATCAAAATTCACATGACATAACCTCTTATGCCACAACCATGCATCTTCATCTTTCATTAATAAACAAGAAGATTGATCAATATCAAGATAAAATAGATTACCTCTGGATTGTGTACCAATTCCAACAAGTCTTCCTCCATCATCATAGATTCTTACCTTTCTGCTCTCAAAAGCAAGTCGGTGACCTGAGTTGTTCAGCTATGCCACACTTATCAAATTGTAGTTCGGTCCATCTACCCAGTATGCATTCTCACATTTTATTATGTCATTAATCATTAGTGTACCTTTACCTCTCACCATACAAGGTGCATCATTTCCCATTCTAACAGATCCACCATCATATTCATCAATTAGATCAAATTTCTCTATATCACCAGTCATATGATGTGTGCAGCCACTATCTATGATCCATGTATCATTTCTACTTACTTTAGAGATCAATGTTGTCTCCTCGTGTTTCTCTTCTTCCTCTGAATCATCCTTCATAGAAACAAATACTACTTCTACATCATCATCAATGTCAGATTCAGATTTAAATTCTTCGGCTATGTAACATACATTTTTCCCTTTTTCATAGCTATCTCGGTTGTCTTTGTTGTTGTGTCAGTAGCCTCTATTGACTCTTCTCCCATAGCTTCCTTCAGATCGATCTTTGGATCTATCATCATCTTTCTTATTCGGACATCTAGCAACAATTTGGCCAACTTCTTTACAATTAAAACATGCTAGAGGTAACTTGCCTCTATATCTTCCCTTACCTTTGGGCAATCTTCTGGCCATAAGAGCTTCAAGCTCATCAAGTTCATCATTGGTATTACTGTCACTGTCATTAATCTTATCATTCTTGCTACTGGACTTACCAATCTTCAAAGAGGACATGAAAGTGGATTCAACAGAAGGTACAAAAATGTTGTCAAAGTTATTCAATTCAAAGGTTGTAAGCTTACCGATCAGAGTGTCAAGGGTGAGGTTGGATGTAGCCCTTTTTTCATGAATTGTAGATATCCTGATCGCATAAACTGGTAGTAAAGTTCTAAGAATCTTGCTTATCACTGTTTCATCATTAATAGCTCTTCCAGATGCTCTAATAGCATGTACTACCTCTTTTAGTCTTTTTTTGTATTGTACAATGTTCTCACCTTCTTTCATCTTCATATCATCAAATCGACCTCTTAGGCTTTTTTCTCTGGCTCTCTTGACATTTGCATCTCCACTATATATTAGAGTTAGCTTGTCCCACATCTTCTTAGCAGTATCACATTCCTTGATGTCATTAAATTCAGCATCGGTACAGGTAGTAGCAAGTTCCATCATAGTAATATTGTGTTCATGCCTATCCTTCAGTTGATCAAGAGTCAGGGGACCTGGTGTCGGTTCAATGTAGCCATTTTCCATTAGTTCTAGTGCAAAATTCCCAATTCTAGATATGTGCAACTTCATCCAGCTTTGCCATACTATGAATTTATCTTTGTTTACCTTTGGTACTTCCCTCTTATACATCTTGAGACCTTTTTTCTGAAGTCCTTAAAACTCTATTCTAAGAAACCATCACTCTGATACCAATTGTTAGAATAACTGAGAGGGGGTTGAATCAGTTATCCAGTGTCCCAATTCCAAATGTATAATCCAAAACAATTCTACTACTTCTGCAAGTTGGTAAACATAAAATACTTCCACCATCTGTGTATTTACTGATTGACAATCTAAACTCTGTAATAATTACTTATTAAATCTAACATGTAATATGCAAAGTATGATCACAAACAAATATCACAATCAACACATAACACAAGAGATTTAACGTGGAAACCCTATAAAGGGAAAAACCACCTGGAACCAACAACCCAAAATTGTTCACTCTTCTGAAGTGAGGTCGGTGAAGACCCAACCCTATTAAAGGTTTACAAACACACTGTTAGGTGTAACCTTGTTAGAGGATTTTAGACTAGAAGTTATCGTCCAACCAACAGTCACTCTGGGGTTGACAGGATAACAATGTTCACTCTATGAATGAAACATCAAAAGACTTTCATAGTCCACTCGGTTAAGAGATTTAACTGTGTACAATGGTTAAATATGTAACAGTAGGTGATCTACTTAAATACAACTTTAGTTTGTAGTTTACAGATCAATGTTCAGCTCATTCAAATATTTATGACCAATATAACACTTCAGATTCAATACCGTATCAACTTACTATCCATCAGTAATAACTCTTTGTAGCTCAGTAACTATTCTGTAACTTGATTCTTATTAACTAGTATGATCAGAAAAACTCTCCATGTGATTATTCTACAGTATCTTCTTCTTCTGGCATACGTTTCATAATGAAACCAATGTCTCTTATATAGATGAGTAAATCATTTTATTCTCCTCCATCAGATTTTTTCGCTTAATCATATTCATAGATTTTGCCGATTTAAGCTCCCTCGGCTAATGTGTCAATAACAAATTTCAATCTACTCCATTAGATCCTATTTTATTTATGTTAGCTGTCGATCTTCATAACAAACATTATATGTTACCTCAATTTCATACACTTTACAACTCATCACTTTATCAGCTAAATTGATCATTTAATTCCTTTTTGTTTTGCTCGGTTAACAAAGAAATGCATCAGTGAACATAAGCTCGGTTAATACTGCGCTCAGTATACACTACACTTCGTCGGTGTATACTAAAATGCTTTATTTACCGACAACACCTCTTTGTGTCTTTCAGCTCTATTCTTCATCATAGATGAAAGCAACATAATAAAGTCAATTCCATCAAGTCATAGACTCATCAACAAGTTACTCAGTGTATTCCTTATCCTCATCTATCATATACATCTTCCTCATGTAGATTTTTTTGTCCTTCATCTCTTTCACCTTCCTTCAGATGTGTCAGTATAGTAAATTACAAGATAAGTACTATCAAGCTAGTTGACATCAATGACAACATAATACCGATTTAATCATCTTGCATAGCTAATCAACTCCTCAGTAATCTTGAATTACAAATTATTCATTCTGGTTCTAAATCAGTTGTAGTTCATCAATACCTAATGATCTATGTTGTACATAATTATTCCTATTATTCTACCAGATTAAAACAACATTCTCCTTATTCCCTTAAACACACCAAAAGAAAACTAACTACAACTAACTGAAATAAACCTATCTATGTGCTTAAGAACTTAATTTCTTCAAAACTAACCCACCTCAAAAGTAGTGCTTGAGATGTATCTCCTTAATTGGGATGGGTATATCCTCTCCTTTCATAGTATATATTTAGTTGAAAATCATTATGTTCCTTTCATCCTACAATCATGAATGAACCACTCCAAAAGACATCAAACTTTGAATGTTTACCAGGTCTACTTTTCAACTCATCCCATTTGAGCACTAAATCACCTTCACTAAAGATTCTTGCAACAAATTTCCTATCAAATGTCTTATTCATTTTCTCATGATGCTATTCTAGTTTCTGAAAATATTACTTTCTACCTTCTTCTAACTCAATCAATTCAAAAAAAATTACCTCCATAGGTGGCTGGTCTATTAGGTCTAGTTCTTTAATCATATTCAAACTAGGTAATTCAACTAAGATGGGTAGATTTTCCTCTTTTACATAAACAAGTGTGTAGGGTGAATTACATTTAGATCACTTTGGCATGATTCTATAAGCTCATAAGCCCATCTTAAACTTTTTGTGCCATTATCTCTAATTGCCTTCAATAGTCCTCTTTATAATGTGAATCATATTTTTGTTTGTCGATTCATTTTGTCCATTACCTTGTGGGTGATAATTGGACGGGGTACTAAGATAGATATTATTTCTTAAAACCCAATCAGTTATTCTTGCACCTAGAAAGGCCAATTCATTTTCATAAATGATTGGAATTGGTGTCCCAAACCTTGCAACCATATATTCATTAAAATTTAGAACTGTACTTTCATTTTCATCCTTTAAAGTAACTGCTTTTGTCCATTTTATAAAATAATTTGTTGTTGTCAATATTTATTTATGACTTGAATTTGATGGAGGATTTATGGGACCATTGAAATCAAGTCACAAATTGATGAACGACTACTCTACCTGGATTGGGTTCAAGGGTAATGCTGCTAGGCTTTATTTATCAAAAAATAATACACATTTCAAACATTTCTTTACCCATGTGAATGCATCCTTATACAAACTAGGCCAGTAGTAACCAGCCCTCATGATTTTCAATGTTGTAGTTCTAGCTGCAAAATGACCACCTGTTGGTCCATTATGAAACTCTTCTAAAACCTTGTGAATCTGATCACCTTCAATATATCTTAGTAAAAATCCATTGTAATATTTTCTAAATAGAATATCATCAATTATAAAATAGGGAATAGTGTGAAGTCTCAAATACCTTCATTGTGAACTTCTCAAGACATGTGGGCACTCATCAGAATCAAGATAGTGGTGTATTTCTGCTATCCAACTCATCAATTTTGTTAATTTATCATTCTAATCTACATTATCATGACTTAATATAGCATTATCTTGGATTTTTTGTGTGTCCGCATTGTTTGCAAATAGCTTCTCACACATCCTTTTACCTTTAACAAGCTTTATTGTCTTGATTTCTACATCATTTTCCATCACCCGAGTTATCCAACCATCCCTTCTATCATTCATATCCTTATTCAACAAAAACTCTTAGATGCTTGGATGGGAAACCATCAGATGAATCTTACTACTCAAAATCAAAGGTTTAAATTTCTTAAGGCTTCTAATGATAGCTAAAACATGATTTTCAACAAAAGTGTACCTTGCTTCATAGTCTTCTAAGCTTTGGTGTAAAAAAGATATTGGTTTCTCGTTTCTTTCGTCATTCTTCTAGACCAACATTACTGATATGGAATCTTTAGCTCCAAATGTGTACAAAATGAAATCTTTCTCAAAGTTTGGATTGACAAAAGTAGGGGTCGATGCTAATGCTTGCTTAACCTATTCAAAATTGTCCTTACCCTCTTTAGTCAAACTGATACTTATATGTTTTATCATCATTCATGTCATTGGTTTTTGCAACTCTACAATGTTAGGAATGAACCTCATAACAAAATTTATTCTTCGTAGAAATATTTGTAAACCTTTCTTCTGTGTTGGCAGTGGTATTACAAGTATGACACTTATTCTTTCTAGGAAAATTACTGTTCCATGCTTGGATACAATGTGTCCAAGTAGCTTACCTTCTTGAACAGAAAATATGCACTTTTTCGGATTCAATGAAACTTTGTATTCTCTGTATCTCTCAAAAGTATGCCTTAAATGCCTGAAGTGTTCTTCAAATTTTATGAGAAAATAATAATATCATCTAATTATATAAGCACAAATTTGTTCATGAGGACATGAAATTCCATTTCCATTTCAAGGTGACATTATTATTTTGTAAAAATGGTCTTACTACAACTTTTACATATTGTTGTTCCTATTTTATTTCAATTGGAATATCAAATTTAGCTTCCATGACTGCCAATTTATTAGCATGTTTATTCTATCCTATAGGAATTTAAATGATAGTAAATGCATGCAATCCCTCAATCAAATCAAAAATTTTATGTTTGTAAAGCTTCAAAACTTTATTTTCTACAATATTTAAATTACATACATGATTCACAACTAGCTCATTATCCCCAAATACCTATAAGTTGGTGATTTTGTGCTTTCTAGCCCACATTAAGCCATGAACTAGTGCTTCATATTTTGCTCTATTATTTGAACAACTAAAAGAAAAATAGAAAGAAGAATAATACCTCTTCTCTATATGTGAAATCAACATGGCTCAACCTCCTGCACCAACCTTACTGCATGAACCATCAAAGTATAATTGCCAAACCTCATTACCTTTTTGATCTAACTATTATTTTTCACCTCTTATGAGATCTAGAATCACATAACCTAGTTCTAACATGTTATAATTACCTAAACCACTAGCATTCATGTGATTAAAAGGCTACTCATTATGAATCTCATTTGTCCATTGGTCAAGTATTATATCAGGAATACCTTCTAAAAATGTATTTTGATGATGAGCTGCAAAATCATCTTGATCATGAAACACTAGATTTGCATTTAGTAGACTTGGGGTGTATGGCTTAATATGAAAATTTGTGAGATTCTTAGATTTGACTATGACTTAGGTACCATAATGAGTCCTAAAGAACATGTTTGACCAATCTGAAGATAGATAACCCCCTATTTTGGCTACAAAATCTCTACTAAGGCATATACCAAAATAAGATGGTAAATCTATCACATATAAATCCTGTAAAATTAAAAAAATTGGATAGG
Organism: Chamaecyparis obtusa; assembly: GCA_027943335.1. NCBI lineage: Eukaryota > Viridiplantae > Streptophyta > Pinopsida > Cupressales > Cupressaceae > Chamaecyparis > Chamaecyparis obtusa. The sequence goes on from BSBK01006692.1 coordinate 746,539, forward strand.
CATGTTGTGAGGCCTCACCCCGAGCCTATCATAGCCATTCAGTTATGCATTTGAGATAGACATATTTGATGATTATATTTTGATGCTCTATGGATTTTACTGATACTTTATGTCATGGTTTTATCACTTTAGTAGTTTGATGCACATTATATTATGATTGGATGATGATTATTGAGACATAAGTTTGGACCTTACATGTGTGTTCTTAATTTTGTTTAATGAATGAATTATGATGTCATGAGGATATTTAATTTTCAAATTAAGTTATATATGTATGCAATGATTATGTTTCGAGTTTAATTTAGTGTTGAATTGTATATTTCATGATGAGATGTATATAGGTTATGGATGAACTATTATTGTCATGTGAATTATGAAATGACAAATGAATTATCTTGATTATTAATGTTATGAATTTACATGTTTTATTTCCTTGGACTACTGATATTGGACTTGAATGTGCAGGGAAATATGCCATGGTAAATTTGGGGAACCATCGCAGAGACCAATGTGAAAATCAGTTTGAGCCAAGGTGGCTTCTAGTGAGAAGCCAAAAACCTCGTTGTAATGTATTTAATTTGTAAAAGTATGATGCATGAATGTATTTGATTTATTTTTTAATTGTAAATGTGATTTATGTGAGAATTCCCAAGTCGATATGCCACATGGCTTGTGACGTGTCTCTTTTTGTTTGTGTCACTTGACACGTGTGTGTACTTGTGGCCATGACATGTCCACTTGGGGATTGGTTGAACACCAACCTAGGAAGGTACCCTTTAGGATCCCCATGAAAATCACTTGGTTAGGGAGCTTGAGGTTTTGTCATATCAATGAATTTCGAATTTGAGCTTTACATGGGTTTTGGGGGGGCTTAAAAGGTGTCTAGGGAAGTGTTAGGGCAATTTTTAGTAAGCCCACTTGATATACCTATGGGTAAGGGGCATTTTAAACCATAGAAAAACCTCATGTTGACCAAAAGACCCCTCCAAAAGTTGGATTTTCAAAATGGACGAAAATCAACTTTTGAAGCAAGTTCTTGGGAAGAGTTTCATCCAATCATTATACAAGTCTTTGGTCCACTTTTTGGACAACCTTTTTACGAATCCATATTTGGAAACCATGTAAGAAGCTTGGGAAGGTCATCCAATTAGAGTGAGATCCTATTCCTAGGAGAGTGTGTGGAGGCCTTTTTAGAGGGGACTCTTCTTTTGGAAGAGTTTGACACCCACTTTCTAGATTTGGAAACTTAGCTATTTTGGAGAGGACTTTGGAAAGTGGAAAAGCTTTTCATCAACTTTCTTCCATAAGCTTGGATCAAGGTTGGTGGCATTCTTCATTTTGTTGTTTTTTTTTGTTTTCATGTTGAGAGAAAGAGTTCTCATGTATGTTTATTTTTATATGAAAAAATCTAGTTATTGTGTTCTTGTAGTGTTTATGTTGAGAGAGATCTTGTTATTTTGTGATAGTGGATGTTATGTGAATCTTGAGCTTGTTGTAGTGCAAGATTTCTTTGCATTGTAAATGTGTAGTTTCTTTTGTTAGTTCTTGAAGTTTTCTTGTATGTGTTGTAGTGTTTTGCTGAGGGAGTTCTCAAGGCCATACTCACCCTTGGGAGGTAAGAGTAGCCTTGGGGGTGAAGGGATTGTTGAGAAATTCAAGGGTGTAGAGTCTCTCCTTGATAGGAGAGGGATGAAACATGGATGTATGGGCTCCAGTAGCCATCTCTTTTGTTTATTTTGAATATTGGGGGTCATAAGGATATTGTGAGATTGTGTTTGTGGTGAAAGGTGCATGATGAGGAAGCCAAGTGATGGCTTAGCTCTTATCATGAGATGTGTTTTCTCCTCTTGAGTATGGCTCCACCTTCACCCTTATTTTTGAGTCATTTTGAGACTCTTTGTGTTAACCTTGGAAAGAAGATTTCATTATGTTTTATGTTGTATGTGTTGTTATTGTGGGTTTTCTTGATTGTCTCCTTGTCTTTGTGATGGTTCCCCTAGCTCGGGGGTGGCTTCATAGAAGCCTAGGTTGGGAGGTGAGCACTCCTTGGCCTATGTATTTTTATTGCAGGATTTGGAGCCATTGAAGACTTCATGGTTGGATTTGAAATCTTGAAGATCTTTGAGGATATGATCAAAAGATGTTTTGGATTCCATATTGTTTTGTGTTTAACGTTATTGTAAGGGAATCTTGTGAATCCCATGAGTTCCATGTATTTTGTAATAGAGTTGTCATTCCAAGTTTTATATTTGTAACAAGTTTGTTGTATCAAGTTGTGAAGAAATTGTAAGGAAGATTTGTTGGTAGTTTTATTTTTGTTAATATGAAATATTGTTCAAGGAAAGTTTTTGTGTATTCATGTTTTATACAATAAGGAATAGACGATATATTTGTTTCATAAAAGGAATGTAAAGACTTTGTTGGATTAGATTATGTAAGAGCATTGCTTATTTTCTCATTGAGATAACTCTATGTATCCATGTTGATATATTATAAAGAGGAAAATTTATTGTATTTTCATTGTTGTTCATTGGAAATAGTTTCAATTGAATAAAAAAATGCTAAGAGATAAGCAAGGAAAGAATTCAAACACATTTCTCTCTTTGTTAATGTTGTTGTATGACATTTCTATTGTAGTAGATCTTTTAGTTGAAAATAATACTCTCAAAGGAATATAAATGTATAAATGATAGACAAATATCTTATGATCTTTAAATCAAATAGTTCCTTTTGTTAGTTCAATAAAAGTAGTCTTTAAAATATAAAGAAAGAAGTAGAAAACAAATCAAATAAACAATCCAAAAGCAAAAAGTTGTGAAATTGAGACCTACAGGTCTCTGGAAAATGTATGGGAAAAATTCCCATACATTTTCCCATTACACAGTCAATAAACTATAATTTCTTCCACCCACTTGGCTAAGATGGCAAATAAATTAGTTAAAAAAAACCTATTATCTCCTCACCTAAGAACCTAGTTATGTGGGGGACCCACCTGGGTCTCCACCCAAAATAAAAGAGGCTCATTTAATAAAATATTAGAATCCCTAAAGGGCATGTTAATATGATTTAGAACAACAGAGAGCGGGGGGGGTGAATCAATTGTTCTCAGGTCCTGATGTATAAAACAAACTTACAAACTTTTCCCTAAATCAGATCCAATAACTAGAACAAACTCGGTCATCACTGATTCAATAATAGAAACATATAACAATGCAGTCCACTACCTAGTTGTAACTTAACTTGTAAAACATAGAAATGTTCAAATCAAAACATTCACACAATTATTAACACCAGGATTTATAGTGGAAACCCAATTTGGGAAAAACCACTTTGTAACATGCTACTATTATTTTCACTCTTCTGAAGTGAGCTCGATAAAAATCCAACCCTGTCAAAGGTTACAATACACACTGTCAAATGTGACCCAGTTAAAGGATTTCAATCACCTTGTTAAAAGTGAGCCTTGTCATACAACTTACATACACTCCATTAGAATGCAACCTTGTTCAAAGGATTTAACATATGACTATTAGGTCAACCTTTGTTAAAAAGATTTTGACTATTACAATGGTTAGAAAGTAGCAACAATATTTATCTAAAAAATATACAACTCACTTTGCAATTATTAGATCTGATTTCGTACACTAATGTTGGTTTACTGACTTTGAAACTTTTCCATCTCCATCTCTGATTTGCTCGGAACTTTTCCTTCAAGAAACCACTACAATTCTCCTTCAGCCTTTTCTGCTTATTCAATCAATAAAACTTTACTGATCTTCCAGCATTCTTTGTTCACCCATTCTCTTGCATATCCAAATGCTCAGGTACCCTTTATTATTTTCTCAATTAGGTTAACTCATCTTATGCCGCTCAATCTCATTCATAGATATTAGGGTTAGGTCAGATTCATTGAATCTACCCACTTCATGTTCTTTGGCTCCTTTTCTAAAATCATCTCAAATCTCTTAAAGATTTACAATAAAAAATTTTACAATGCATTTAATGCTTTCAAACAACCAATAAATAAAGTCAACATGTTTTACATAATCTGAGAATTCAACAATGTCGGCTCCAAAATTAAATTCTCTTCAAATATAAAATTGCTGATGCTCAGTCAATACTGTGATCAACTACTCGGTCTTCATTTAGAAAGCTCGGTCATTACTAAAAATATTTCCTCAGCTTACACTTTCTTCCTCGGCAATTCACTGTTGTTTGGTCGACACTATAATTTTTCTTAGCATCCATTGACTCGATTGATACTAACATTACTCGGCTTAAACATGATTTCTCCATTCTTTGCTTGGTCAAGCCTACTAGTTTAGTCTTTAGTCTTACTAGTATAAACAATACATTATCTCATCATTGTGCAACATAGTCAAGTACACTTTGTAGTATCAAGATAACTCAACCTTTCCTTAGGTGCTATTGTTACCAACCTTGCCTATCCCCTTAGCAACACTCAAATAGATATAGTACTTTCCTAAGTAGCAATAGTCTTACTAGTTAAGGTTTGATATCAATGACAATACAATAGTTATTTCAATTGTAGTTTCCAAAAATCTCCCTCTTTGGCATTGATGGCAACACCATATGATATCACCTAAATAACACATGGATTACCAACCAATCCAAAAACTTATCTATTCATCAGAGAATTATTTATAATATCCTTAGCTTCATTCTGATTCAGAATCCTATAAGCCTCACTTTTGTGACCATTAGAAGTATTCAGATCTCCCTCTATCTAGATCCTTCATTTCAGTTCATCATCCTTAGCTTTAGTCTCATGTGTTATCATATCAGTTCATCTCTCTCTTTGACAAAAATGCCAAAGAAGAAACTAAAACATACATCCATTAGATGTAGATAATATCTGTGCAGCTCAATGTTTCTCCCTTTGTGATCTTGCTTATGAATGATTCCTTGTCTTTTCTCCTTTTCACAACTCTAGGCCAGCCCTAAAGTGTGACAATCTTCTGCATCAATTTGTCAAATTTTTTGTTGTAGCACATTTGATGCAGTGCTCCTAGCTTATCTAGGCAGCCTCAGTTAGGGGAAGGATAGCTAATTGACTTCTCAAATACTCATGAACTTCTCTGGGTAAAGCTTTAGTGAATATGTCTGCTAATTGTTCTTTTGTATTCACATATTCCATTCGGACTTCTTTATCTTGTACTAATTCTCTCAAGTAGTGATACTTGATTGCAATGTGCTTGGTCTTAGTGTACATCACTGGACTCTTAGAAATATTGATAGCAATTGTGTTGTCATAGAAAATAACAACAGGTTCAGTTATTTCTTCTTCCATGCCTATCAACAATTGTTTTATCCATACCAAATTTGAATAGTTTACTGCAGCAGCAACATACTCAGCCTCAGTAATAGATTAGGAAATGTAATTTTGTTTCTTGCTTGTCCAGGAGACTAATCTCTATCCAAGAAAGAAAGCTCCACCACTAGTACTCTCTCTGTCATCTACATTTCCTACCCAATCAGCATTTGTATAAACTCTGAGTTTAAATTTGTCATCCTCTTTACAATATAGATCATAGTTAGTAGTTCCTTTCAAGTATCTCATAATTCTTTTCACAGCCATCATGTGTGTTTCCTTAGGATTGGCAGAGAATCTTGCAACAATCCCAACAGCTAGTGCAATATCCGGTCTACTATGTACAACATACTATAATTTTCTAATCATGGATCTGTATAAAGTCTGATTCACTTCTGTAGCATCATCATTCTTAGATAACTTTTGTCCAGTAACCATAGGAGTTCCCACTAGTTTAGCATCTTCCATCCCAAAAGTTTTCAGTATTTCTTTAACATACTTAGAATATGTAATGAAAATTCCATTCTTCCTCTGATATACTTGTAAACCAACAAAGAATTTGATCTCACCAAACATACTCATTTCAAATTCAGTTTGCATTTCATTTGAAAATCTTTTACATAATGCATCTTGTCCACCAAAAATAATGTCATCCACAAAAAAATTTTCCAACAGGATACGTTTACCGTCTTCATCTTTCATGTACAGATTGCTTGTGTCATTTGTTCTTGAAAATCCAATCTGTATCAAGTAGTTGTGCAACCTCTCATACCATGCTTTGGGAGCTTGCTTCAATCCATATAGTGCTTTGTTCAGTTTGTACACCATGTGTCTTCTATTTGGATCAATAAAACCTTCTGGTTGTTCTATGTAAACTTCTTCTTCTAGTATACCATTCAAAAATGCAAACTTGACATCCATTTGATATACCTTGAAATCTTTATAAGCAACATATGCAAGCAGAGTTCTTACTCCTTCCAATCTAGCTATAGGGGAAAATGTCTCCCCATAATCTATTCCTTCTTCTTGTGCATAGCCTTTGCATACCAGCCTAGCTTTGTTCCTAGTGATTTCAACATTTTCATTCATCTTATTCTGAAACACCCACTTTGTTCCTATAACATTTTTGTTTTTAGGTCTCAGCACCAGAGTCCAAGTATCATTCTTCTCAATCTGGTCAATCTCTTCATTCATTTCTTGCATCAAGTCTTCATTCTCCAATGCCTCTCTAGTTGACTTGGGTTCAAATTCACACAGTAGGCATGTTGGATCCTTAGTCTTACTTCTAGTCTGAATTCAAGTATTTTTGTCTCCAATTATTTGTTCAGGCTTGTGATGTCTTCTTACATATTTTGCCAAAATAGGTTCAGCTCCTCTCTCCTCTATTTCATCATGCTCCTCAACAAAAATTTTGGATTCAACTTATGAATGCTCGGCAACCTCTTCTTGATATTCAGCAGCATTTTCTTGTAGCTCGGCATGTTCTTGTTCTCTTTCGGCACTATTTTCCTGATGCTCAGCAACATCTGTCTGTTGCTCAACATTTCTTACCCAAGACTTGGCATCAGGTGCAAGTCTATTACTTGCCTCTTCTTCTTCCTCAATGTACACAAAAGATCTATAATCTTCTAGCTCTCTTTTACTGTCAGCTTCATTTCTTTCTACATACTCATCAATTTTGACATTCACACTTTCCACAATTTTGTTAGTGTTAGAGTTCAAACACTTATAAGCTTTACTTTTTGTGGAATACCCTAGGAATATGCTTTCATCACTTTTAGCATCAAACTTTCCATTCCTAGTGTCTTTTAATATATAGCACTTACTTCCAAAGATTCTAAAGTATTTAACACTCAATGCATGCCCATGCCATAATTCATAGGGTGTCAAATTTGTACCTTTCTTGATATGTACCTGGTTAAGAGTGTAGACAACAGTGCTTATAGCTTCTTTCTAGTATTTTTGTGCCACATTCTTTTCAATCAACAATGTCCTTGCACAATCCAAGATAGATCTATTTCTCCTTTCTACTATACCATTCTGTGGAGGTGTTCTAGGTGCAGACATATGTCTTTTAATTCCTCTATCATTGCAAAATAGATTAAATTCATTTGATGTAAATTCTCCACCTCAGTCAGATCTAAGACATTTCAGGTTCCTACCTATCTCCTTCTCAACCTTAGCCAAGTACCACTTAAAGAATTCAAAAGCTTTAGATTTTTCTTTTAGAAACATTATATGCATCATCCTAGTATGATCATCAACAAATAAGATAAAGTATCTAGCACCGCAGTAACTTTGTACACCCATAGGTCCATAAAGGTCAATATGAACCAAATCTAAAATGTTTTCAGAAGTAAAGGATTTTCTCTTAAAACTTGACTTTGTCATTTTTCCTAACTGGCATTCCTTGCACATCACATTCTCAGGTTTCTTCAATCTAGGTAGACCTCTTACCTTTTTCTTCTTACTCATCTCTACTAGATTGTCAAAGTTAACATGACATAGCCTTTTATGCCATAACCAAATATCATCAAGTTGTGCAATTAAACATGTTTCTTTAGATAGGTCAAGATAAAACAAATTACCTCTAGTCTGATCTCCACTCCCAATTAGTTCTCCAGTATCATTAAATATTTTAGCTTGCTTGTGATGAAATTCCACTTGGTAACTAGTTTTGTTAAGTTGAGCAACACTTAACAAATTATAATTAAGACCTTCAACCCAATATGCATTTTCACAAGATATCTTATCAGTCAGTTTAATCAAACCTTTTCCTCTAACAGCACATGGTGCATCATTACCAAATTTTACACTTTTACCTCTGTAATGATGTAAGGTCTCAAACTTATTTTTTTCACCAGTCTTGTGATGTGAACAACCACTATCAATAATCCATTTATCATTCTTGTTCACATAGGATATCAATGTAGTTTTCTCATCCTCATCAAATTCATCTTTCATTGCAACATAGACTACCTCAATTTCAAAATCAACACTATCAGTGTCAGTTTCTTTTTCAGCAATGTAACAAGATTTTTTACCTTTTCCTTTGTAGTCTCTATTCCATCAGTAGCTTCTGTCATCTCTTCTATCTTTGTGTCACTTTTTCTTTCATCATCTTTATCCTTCCTGTCAGGACATCTAGCAACTATATGACCAACTTTATTACATGCAAAACATATAATAGGGATTTTACCTTTATACTTTCCTTTTCCCCTTCTCAGTCTTCTAGCCATAAGAGCTTCTAGATCTTCCAGATCTTCATCAAAAGTGTCACTGTCACTTTCACTTTCACTATCACTTTCACTTTCACTGATGCATCTTTCTTTTTCTTTCTTTGGCTTGTTCAGAACTAGTTGTGACTTGAAAGCAGATTCAACATTTCCAATGCTTCCAATAGAGAAATTATCGTAATTAGAGAGTTCAAAAGCAGTCATCTTACCAACCAAACTTTCCAAAGTAAGCACATTAGCAGAGTTACATCTAGATTCCTGAATAGCTAAGATCTTAATAGCATATATAGGACACAGGGTTCTTAGTACTTTCCCAATTATAGTTTCATCATCAATAGGCCCAATTTCTCCTCTAATAGCATTCACAACTTCTTTTATTCTACCACAATATTGTGCAATGTTTTCACCTTCTTGCATTCTCATTTCATCAAACTTACCTCTAAGACTCTCAGCCTTTGCTTTCAGTACATTTAATTCACCACCATAGATCCTTGCAAGTGTGTCCCACATATCCTTAGCAATTGTGCAATCCTTAATGTCCTCAAATTCTAGATAGCTTAGGGCAGATGCAATTTATAGCATTGCCTGATTATGTTCTTGCTTAGCTCTCATTTCTTCGGCTGTCAAAGGTGTGACAGGTGAGACATAGCTATTCTCAATATAGTACTTTGCAGAGTCACCAATACCAGCTAGATGCAGCTTCATCAAGCTTTGCCATGCAGGGAAGTTTTCCTTGTTCAGCTTTGGTACCTCCTTCTTATACATCCTGATCATTTGCTTCAAGCCCCTTTAAACTTATTTTTGTCAACACTAATAATAAGAAACAAAGCTCTGATACCAATTGTTAATATGATTTAGAACAACAAAGAGGGGGGGGTGAATCAGTTTTTCTCAGGTCCTGATGTATAAAACAAACTTACAAACTTTTCCCTAAATCAGATCCAATAACCAGAACAAACTCGGTCGTCACTGATTAAATAATAGAAACATATAACAATGCAGTCCACTACCCAGTTGTAACTTAACTTGTAAAACATAGAAATGTTCAAACCAAAACATTCACACAAGTATTAACACCAGGATTTATAGTGGAAACCCAATTTGGGAAAAACCACTTTGTAACATGCTACTATTATTTTCACTCTTCTAAAGTGAGCTCGGTAAAAAGCCAACCCTGTCAAAGGTTACAATACACTATTAATGTGATTTAGAACAACAGAGAGGGGGGCGGGTGAATTAGTTGTTCTCAGGTCTTGATGTATAAAATAACTTCAAAAAATTTTCTTTAAATCAGATCAAGCAACCAAAACAAACTCGGTCATCACTGATTCAATAATAGAAACATATAACACTGCAGTCCACTACCCAGTTGTAACTAACTTGTAAAACACAGAAATGTTCAAACCAAAACATTCACACAAGTATTGACACCAGGATTTATAGTGGAAACCCAATATGGGAAAAACCACTTTGTAACATGCTACTATTATTTTCACTCTTCTGAAGTGAGCTCAGTTGAAAACCAACCCTATCAAAGGTTACAATACACACTGTCAAGTGTGACCCGGTTAAAGGATTTCAATCACCCTGTTAAAAGTGAGCCTAGTCAAAGGACTTACATACACTCAATTAGAATGAAACCTTGTTCAAAGGATTTAACATATGACTGTTAGGTCAACCTCTGTTAAAAGGATTTTGACTATTACAATGGTTAGAAAGTAGCAATAGTATTGATCTAAAAACATACAACTTACTTTGCAAATATCAGATCCAATTCTGTACACAAATGTTGGTTTACTAACTTTGAAACTTTTCCATCTCCACTTTTGATCTACTCAGAACTTTCCTTCAAGCAATCACCACACTTTTCCTTCAGCCTTTTCACTTATACAGTCAATAAAACTTTACTGTTCTTCTAGCAACTACTTCACCATTGCATTCACATACCTAATGCTTCGGTTCCCTTAATACTTTCCTCTATTAGGTTAACTTATCTTTTGCCGCTCAATCTCCTTCATAGATCTTAGGGTTAGGTCAAATACATTGAATCTAACCACTTTATGTTCTTCATCTCCTCTTCTAGAATCATCTCAAATCTCATAAAGATTTACAATAAAACATTTTACAAAGCATTAAATGCTTCCATACAATCAATAAATAAAGTCAACACATTTTACATAATCCAAGAATTTAACAATGTCGGCTCCAAATCTGAATTCTCTTCAAATATAAAATTGTTGATGCTCGGTCAATATTGTGATCATCCACTCGGTCTCCATGTAAAATGCTCAGTCACTACTAAAACTATTTCCTTGGCAAATATTGTCTTCCTCGGCAATTTACTGATACTCGATCAACACTAGATTTTTTCTCAGCATCCACTAACTCAGTCGACTCTGTCATAACTCGGCTTAAACATGATTTCTTCATTTTTTGCTTGGTTATGCCCACCAGTTTAGTATTCAATCTTACTAAGATAAACAATACATTGTCTCATCATTGTACAACATAGTCAAGTACACTTTGTAGTATCAAGATAACTCAACCTTTCCTTAGGTGCTATTGTTACCAACATTTCTTTCCCTTCTCACCATAGATATAGTACTTTCCTAAGTAGAAACAGTCTTACCAGTTAAGGTTTGACAGCAATGACAATACAAAAATTATTTCAATTGCAGTTTCCAACAATCTCCCTCTTTGGCATTGATGACAACACCATATGATATCACCTGAATAACACATGGATTACCAACCAATCCAAAAAAAAAATTATCTGTCCATCAGAGAAAATTTATAATATCCTTAGCTTCATTCTGATTCAGAATCAGTAAATCTTACTTCTGTGACCATCAGCCGTCAGAAGTATCTAGATCTCCCTCTATCCTGATCTTTCATTTCAGTTCAATCTCACTTACTTTCAGTGTCATGTGTTATAGTATCATTTCAGTTCAATCTCCCTCTTTGACAAAAATGCCAAAGCAGCAACTCAAACATACATCCAACAGATGTAGATATATCTATTTAGCATATTGTTTCTCCCTCTTTCATCTTGCTTATGACTGATTTTTTGTCTTTGCTTCTTCTTCATAGCTCTAGGACAGTCCTAAAGTGTGACAATCTTCGGCATCAATGTGTCAAATGTTCTATTGTAGCATATTTGATGCAGTGCTCCTAGGTTGGCTAGGCAGCCTCAGTTAGGGAAGGACCCCTAATTGACTTCTCAGGTACTCATGAGCTTCTTTAAGTAAAGCTTTAGTGAATATGTCTGCCAATTGTTCTTTTGTATTCACATATTCCATTCGGACTTCCTTGTCTTGTACCAATTCCCTCAAATAGTGATACTTGATTGCTATGTGCTTGGTCTTAGTGTGCATCACTAGATTCTTAGAAATATTGATAGCACTTGTGTTGTCACAGAAAATAACAACAGGTTCAGTGATTTCTTCTTACATGCCTATCAACAACTATTTTATCCATATCAAATTTGAACAGTTTACTGCAGCAGCAACATACTTGGCTTCAGCAGTAGATTGGGAAATGTAATTTTGTTTCTTGCTTGTCCAGGAGACTAATCTTTGTCCAAGAAAGAAAGCTCCACTAATAGTGCTCTTTCTGTCATCTACATTTCCTACCCAATTAGCATCAGTATATACTCTAATTTCAAATTTGTCATTCTTCTTGTAGTATAACCCATAGTCAGTAGTTCCTTTCAAGTATCTCATGATTCTTTCCACCACCATCATGTGTGTTTCCTTAGGATTGGTAGAGAATCTTTCCACAATCCCAACATCTAATGCAATATCAGGCCTACTATGTACATCATATTGCAATTTTCCAATCATGGATCTATACAAAGTCTGATTAACTTCTGCAGCATCATCATTCTTAGATAAATTTTGTGTAGTAACCATAGGAGTTCCCACTCGTCTAAAATCTTCCATTCCAAAAGTTTTCAGTATTTCATTAACATATCTAGACTGTGTAATGAAAATACCTTTCTTCATCTGATATACTTGTAAACCAACAAAGAATTTGATCTCACCAAACATACTCATCTCAAATTTAGTTTGCATTTTATGTGAAAAAATTTTCCACAATGCATCTTGTCCACCAAAAATAATGTCATCAACAAAAATTTTGGCCAACAAAATACCTCTACCTTCTTCATCTTTCATATACAGATTGCTTGTGTCATTTGTCCTGAAAAATCCAATTTGTATCAGATAATTATGCAACCGCTCATACCATGCTCTGGGAGCTTGTTTCAATCCATATAAAGCTTTGTTCAGTTTTCATACCATGTGTCTTCTATTTGGATCAATAAAACCTTCTGGTTGTTCTATGTAAACTTCTTCATCCAGTATACCATTTAAAAATGTAGACTTGACATCCATTTGATATACCTTGAAATCTTTATAAGCAACATATGCAAGCAGAGTTCTTACTCCTTCCAATCTAGCTACAGAGGCAAATGTTTCCCCATAATCAATTCTTCTTCTTCTGCGTAGCCTTTGCATACTAGTATAGCTTTGTTCCTAGTGATTTCACCTTTTTCATTCAACTTGTTTCAAAATACCCACTTTGTTCCTATAACATTCTTATCTGCAGGTCTCGGCACCAGAGTCCAAGTTTCATTTTTCTCAATTTGGTCAATCTCGTCATTCATTCCTTGTATCTAGTCTTCATTTTCTAATGCCTCTTTAGTTATCTTAGGTTCAAATTCACATAGTAAGCATGTTGGATCTTTTGTCATGCTTCTGTTCTGAATTCCAGTGTCTCTATCACCAATTATTTGTTTAGGCTTGTGATGTCTTCTTACATATTTTGCCAAAATAGGTTCAACATTTTTCTCTTCTATTTCTTCAGGTTCCCCAACAAGATTATCAGATTTAGCTTCTGAATGCTCGGCAACCTCTTCCTAATCCTCAATAGCATTGTCTTGTAGCTTGGCATGTTCTTGTTCTCTCTCGGCATTGTTTTCCTGATGCTCGGCATCATCTATTTGTCGCTCGATGTTTCTTGCCTGAGACTTAGCATCAGGTGCAGGTCTGTTACTAGCCTCTTCTATTTCCTCAATGTACACAAAAGATCTGTAATCTTCTGGTTCTCTTTTTTTGTCAGCTTCATTTCTTTTTGCATACTCATCAATTTTTACATTCACACTTTCCACAATTTTGTTAGTGTTAGAGTTCAAACACTTATAAGCTTTACTTTTTGTGGAGTGGCCTAGGAATATGCCTTCATCACTTTTAGCATCAAACTTTCCATTCCTATTGTCTTTCAATATATAACACTTGCTTCCAAAGATTCTAAAGTATTTAACACTCGGTGCATGCCCATACCATAATTCATAGGGTGTCAAATTTGTACCTTTCTTGATCTGTACCCAGTTAAGAGTGTAAACAGTTGTACTTATAGCTTCTTTCCAATATTTTTGTGCCACATTCTTTTCAATCAATAATGTCCTTGCACAGTCCAAAATAGATCTATTCCTTCTTTCTTCTATACCATTCTATGGAGGTGTCCTAGGTGCAGACATCTGTCTTTTGATTCCTCTATCATTGCAAAATAGAATAAATTCATTTGATGTAAATTCTCCACCATGGTCAAATCTAAGACATTTCAGGTTCCTTCTTGTCTCCTCAACCTTAGCCAAATACCACTTAAAATTTTGAAAAGCATCATATTTTTCTTTTAGAAACATTACATGCATCATCCTGGTATGATCATCAACAAACAAGATAAAATATCTAGCACCACAGTAACTTTGTATACCCATAGGTCCACAAAGGTCAGTATGAACCAAATCTAAAATGTGTTCAGAAGTAAAAGATTTGCTCTTGAAACTTGACTTAGCTATTTTTCCTAACTGACATTCTTTGCACATCACATTCTCAAGTTTCTTCAATCTAGGTAGGCCTCTTACTTTCTTCTTCTTACTTATCTCTACCAGATTGTCAAAGTTAACATGACATAGCCTCTTATGCCATAACCAAATGTCATCAAGTTGTGCAAACATACATATTCCTTCAGATAGGTCAAGATAGAACAAATTACCTCTTATCTCTTGCAACATGCTTGGTTTGCTACTTTTCTTACAATTCTTGCACTCTCTTTGTTTCCTGATGATGGATCATGGAGTGTGATCTGAAACGTTGATCCAAAAAATACACACAATCAAATCCAGAAATGCATACATAATTAAAATGGATTGTGGAAATTTGATATCATTAAATTACCTCTAGTCTACTCACCACTTCCAATCAGTTCACCAGTAGCATCAAATATCTTATCTTTCTTATGATGAAATTCCACTCAGTAACCAGTTCTATTGAGCTGAGAAACACTTAACAAATTATAATTCAATCCTTCAACCCAATAAGCATTTTCACAAGAGATATTATCAGTCATTTTAATCAATCCTTTTCCTCTAACAGGACATGGTGCATCATTACCAAATGTTACACTTTTACCTTCATAATGATGTAGGGTCTCAAACTTACTCTTGTCACCAGTCATGTGATGTGAACAAGCATTGTCTATAATCCATTTGTCATTCTTGGTCACATAGGAAATCAATGCAGTTTTCTCATCCTCAACAAATTCATTTTTCATCGCAACATAGACTACCTCAATTTCAAAATCATCACTATCAATGTTAGTCTCTTCTTCAGAAATGTAACAGGATTTCTTACATTTTTCTTTGTAGTCTTTGTACCTTCGGTAGCCTTTGTCATCTCTTATGTCTTTGTGTCTACTATTTCTTTCTTCATCTTTATCCTTCCTATCAGGACATCTAGCAGCTATATGACCGACCTTGTTACATGCAAAACATATAATAGGGAGTTTACCTTTATATTTTCCTTTTCCTCTTCTAAGTCTTCTAGCCATAAGAGCTTCTAGATCTTCAAGATCTTCATCAAAAGTATCACTGTCATCCTCACTTTCGCTTTCACTGATGCATCTTTCTTTTTCCTTCTTAGGCTTGTTCAGGACTAATTGTGACTTAAAAATAGATTCAACATTTCCAATACTACCAATAGTGAAATTATCATAATTAGATAGTTCAAAAGCAGTCAGCTTGCCAATCAAACCTTCCAAAGTAAGCACATTTGTAGAGTTACATCTAGATTCTTGAATAGCTGAGATCTTAATAGCATATATAAAACACAAAGTTCTTAACACTTTCCCAATTATGGTCTCATCATCAATAGTTCCATTTGCTCCTCTAATAGCATTCACAACCTATTTTATTCTACAACAATATTGTGCAATGTTTTCATCTTCATTCATTCTCATTTCATCAAACTTACCTCTAAGTCTCTTGGCTTTAGCTTTCGATACATATAGATCACCACCATAGATCTTTGCAAGAGTGTCCCACATATCTTTAGTAGTTGTGCATTCCTTAATGTCTTCAAATTCTGGATAGCTTAGGGCAGATGTGTATGTGACTGAATGTGACCTCTAAATCAGACACAACACAACATGGTCATTATTCACTTGATAGAATTTGGGAGAGAGTATGAAGAACTCAATCCAAATTCCATGGTGAGGTGACATGTTGCCTCCTATGTGAATGGGGTGTTTGAATACTCTCAGAAGGAGAGCCAACAGTCAGGAGACCAATTCAACAATGGAGGATTTCCAAGAAGCAATAAAGATGAGCAAGATGAAATTAATCTAAGATGAAGTGCAATTTAATCTAAGAATGAGGATGCAATTAATCTAAGAGCTTGAAAATAAAGATGAAATGCAACTTAATCTAAGAACTTGAAAGAAATATGATATTAAACTAAGAACAAATAAGCAAATTTAGTCTAAAATGTGATGCAAAGATTATACTAATAATGAGATATTAATCTAATAAATGCAATAAAAAGCTTTGAAAAAAATGAATCAAATGAGACTAAAAAAATGCCTATAGTGTAGATGCTCTCAAAAATTGCTCTTTCTTGAATGAGAAAAAGAGGTTCATTAACTAGAGAAGCCCGGAGAGGAATGAAGAGTTTCTTGATTTGAAACTCCTGACTCTTCATTCCCCTTTGAGACAAAAAGGTATGAATTATTTAATTAAAAGAATGAAATTTGCCACATGTGGGGAGTGACCTTTCGAGTAATTTGAATTATTAAATTCAAATAAAGAGGTGTCCATTCAATTAACTAAATATTTATTAATTCCTTTTTAAGGGTAATTAGCCAAAGGGGTAGATTTTAATTTAATTCAAAGTGCTTAGGACTTTAGAACTAAATTAAATTATCATAGAGGTAATTTAGCTAATTAAAGTCAAGGACTTTAGGAATTAATATTAATATTTGATTATTGCAATTTATGGTCTTTGCAATTGATATCAAGTCAAATTAAGTTAGGTAGGAGAGAGAAAATTTCCTAGGGAACTAGGACTTTGGTGATGTAAAATTGAGATAATGCACCAAAATTGATGAAATTAAATAGGTGCTAATTTTGGGGTATTACATTTGCCCCTCTTTGAATTGATGTGCGAGCAGTGCATTGATTCAAAGAATAGTCTGAAGTGACAGATGAAAGTAGATCAAAGCATGAATTTTTTGAAGTCTAAGTTAGATTGCAAAGACAATGGTTCTTGAGAGAGACGAGAATCAGGATTAGATTGCCCCAATGCCCCAGAGTGAGATTTAGATGAAAATTAGGACTGTCTCCAGAATCAGGGTTAGATTGCCCCAATACAAAGCTCAGCCCTCTGAGACCCGAGTTAGATTTCCCAGATAATGATCTAAAAGAGATTTTGAGAGTCATCTCCAGAATGAAGATTGACTCCTAGGAATTAGGGTTAGATTTCCCCAATACCCAATAGATTTCAAGAACCATCTCCATAATGAAGAATGATCCTCGAGGATCTGAGTTAGATTGCTCAGATACCTAAGAGATAGATTTCCAGATGACAAGATGCGAGGCGTGAAGATGCCCCTAGCAATGAGGACTGATGATTCAAATCAGACTGATTCAAGAATAGATTCAACAAGATTCAAATGATGTAATCATCATGCTCCCTCAAGAGCGAAATTGAAAGATGACATGTCAGAAGGATGATAAACAACAAGAGATTGTAGAGAAAAAGCAATTAGACTAGATTCGCGAAGCTGCAGAAGTGAATTGGAGCAAAGCAAAGGTCTTGTTGACCAAGTTTGACCATAGTTGACCATGGTTGACCAAATTTTGACTAGGGTTGACTTGATGAAAAGAAGCAAAGATTTGAGAACATGATGCAAAGATGAGGATCTGGCAGGAAGATGACACTAGAAGGTTGACTGCACAAGCATCCAATCCAGAAGGAGTCCAATATTTAAACTGCGATTTTGAGCCACTTAGAGATGTCAAATTTTGGTTTTGATCCCGAAAAAGGATGCAGCCAAGATGAGACTGGGACAAAAGATGAGAACCTTTGATGAGCAGATCCAGAAGAAAGCAATCAAGAGAGTAGCAAAAAAGCGCTCCAAATGCAAGCCTAGAATGAAAGATGCAAGTCTAAATGCAAGCCTAGGATGAACAAATGCAATCCTCCGGACTCGGCTGTTGGACTCATCATATTTATCATCATTGAGTTCATTTAAGCATGGGACAATCGCAAGATGCCATACAATTCTCCCCAACATGAGAATATGAATATGACATAAGTCTTAAATTTGTTGGAATGAGGTGTAAGCATTAAGGCACAAAAAGCCAAAATGACCTGAACACCTATTCCTTTTAATTTATCAAGTTAACATAAGCATCAAAGCACATTTGCTAGAATGACTTGAATTTCTCTTGTGAAAAAACACACCAAACATGTGAGAGATCTTTCTTTTGCCAAAGAGTGCTCGCAGTGACCCCTACGTTCACTTAGCAAGACAAGCGTTAGCAATTCCAAATGTAGCAAAAGAAGTCACTCAAAACAAACAAGGAGAAGAACCAACCTCACCAAGGTGTCCATATAAAAGGAGTCGAGGTATGCATGGCCATCCAATACAAGATGAAGGCTCTTACAAATAGACACCCCTCTTATGTAGATTTCTTGGATCATTGGAACTAGACCAGCAAGCAGAAAACAAAGAAAAGATCATGCCCCCAGTCTTTGCATTTCTCAGTCAAGAGACATCTTAGATTCACTCGAGGGGAAATGATAAAGAAAACAAACAAGAAAGAGAAAAGCTTAGTACACTACACAGGAACACACAAAGAATTTTAGTTTCAGTTTACATTCGTGTTCAAGTGAATTGAAGTCGATTCGGAAACATACAACATTCAAAGTCTCAACAGGATAGCGACAACAGGCAGACACAGTGAAAATCACTGGTGACCATCGCAAGAGACAAAGTCTCAAGAAAATATTGGGAAGCTAATGAAGTATCGGTAGGCAAACACAGTGAGGGCCACTAGTGACTGATACGAGAGAGATCCTGAAAGCGAGAAATCTCATAGATACTAGTGAAACATTAGCAGGCAAATGCAGTGAGAACCACTGGTGACTGATGTAAGGGATAAATCCTGAAGAAGAGAGATCGAACGAATGCTAGGTATCAGTAGGCAGGCATAGTGGGAACCACTGGTGACTGATACACAAGAGACTCTCAAGGAGAGAAATCTCAAAAGTAGCTAGGCATCAGTAGGCAGACACAGTGAGAACCACTGGTGACCGATGCTCAAAAAGAGTTTCCAAAAGTGATAGGACAATGCTCCCTAGACTAGGCAAGTGCCCCCAAGTGTGAACTAGTTCCAATCTATGAAGAGTCAAGCAAAATCTCAAAGACACTGAAGGCAAGAGCATGAGCTGGAAAACTAAAGCAAGAAATGAGCTAAAAGAAAGAAACAAACTAAAGCAGGAAAGCGGGAAAGCAAACTAAAGCAGGAAACTAAAAGCTAAGTGATGCCGAGAGAAGATGTTACTTCAGGAAAACAAGAGGTGCCTATTTACCAGGTTTTCACCATCTTGGAAAAGATTCTATTTTTGCTACCATGACACCTGTTTACCAGGTTTTCATCTATGGCCTTTTTTTTTTCAATTTTTTTGTACTTTTCTCTTTTTTTTTATTTTTTTGTATTTTTTTTAATATCTCATTTTTTTGTATTTTTGATCTTTTCAATTTTTTTTGTATTTTTTTCAAATTTTCTATTTTTTTTTTTAGTATTATCAAGGTGCCTATTTACTAGGTTTTCACTAGGATAATAGATACATCAAAGCACCTGTTTGCCAGGTTTTCACTAAGATGATCATTTTTTAAGGATATTTTGCAATTTTTAAGATTTTTTGAGAATATATCAATTTTTGAGATTTTTTCAGGACCAATAAGTATGTACATGAGCACATAGAGAATGTCAGTTGTAGAACTTCTTCAGATGAAGAGTGTTGATGGGCTCTTTGAGTGGCTATCCTTCAATGGTGGAGAGTTTGCAAGTACCAGATCTCTTGTAGTAATAATCAGTTGAGAAGTTGCAAAATCAGAACCAGATGTTGTAGCAGTAATAGGAGATCCAACCAGTAGTGTCCAACTGTCAAGAGATCCATGGTCAAGGAAAGACCACTTAAGTGAGACCCACAAATATCCTCATGGACACACCTTAACTCTTTGTTAGATTTCCCACGCTCTAAACACTTAGCAAGAGTACATTCTAGATTTTTCTTAGTCATTCCATTAGCAATAAGGAGATACTGATACGCACTTTGGGAAAAGGCAAGATGGAGTAAAGAGTGTAAAGTATGAGAGGCAAGGGTGATGGAATGGAGGGAAGCATGAGAATTTTGGAAGCTCGAATGACAATTTTGATTTTTTCTTTCTTTGGAATCCACATAGCTTTTGAATTTTTTCTTCTTTACTTTGAGGTGTTTTTGATGACAATGCCTGTAGAATGGATTTTGAGATCCATTTTTTATTTTATTTTATGGCTTTTGATTGTCTTCTTCTTTTTGAGGACCTTTGTGGTCTCTTGAACACCTCTATTGCTTTCCTTTCTTCATAGTCACATGTCGATTAGATGGGACATGGTGACCTTGAGATATAAGTGGATTCTCATTATTTTTGTTTTTATGTTGCACATCCAAGTTACTTCCAAAAGACTCAGGAATGGTGGATGAAAGAGGCTTATATGACTGGTTCAGGTGGAGAGGTGGAAATGGAAGTGGACAGGCCACTTTTTTGGGAGATGAAGGGGGAAGAGAAGTTGATGGGATGGGCTCAAGTGAAAATATATTAGTATCATCCTCATCATTCATGAATGCATCAAGTAGATCAAGAAAGTAATCTTCCATAGAGCGTTGTTGATTGTGAGTCATCTTAGAAGAGTCAGATAAGTTTGGAGGAATATTATGTGAGCCTAACCAAGATGGTCTATTCCAAGAGTTAGGTCCACTTTCAGGTGGTAAGAATGCATGAGTAGGAACCAATTCTATTCTAGATATACCAGGATTCTTTGAGATTGTAACAAGATGGGATCTCAGATACCCATGATTTGTTGGAGCAGTAGAAGTATAATTTGGATCAGATGGCCTAGGAGCCATAGGAATGATCTCCATAGGAGGGTGAAAAGGATCATCATCAATAGCTTGATCTAGAGGATCATAACATTCTCCTCTTTCTAAGTTGTTAAGACTAGCATATAGGTGCATAGCATCAACTGGTATTTCCGTAGTAGCATTTGATATAGAGTCCAATTTAGCTAGAGACATCGTCGAAGGCATACTTTCTTCATTGTTGTCATCTAACATAGGAAGTGTTTCTTTAATAGTAAGATCTTGTTCAATAGTAGAAGTAGCAGAGTAATCTGGAATAGGCATACCTTGAGGCATACCCAAGAGAAGAGAAGCATCCAATAGTTGCTCCCAATCAGTATGTGTGCCATTGGAGTTGGCAATAGTAGGATTCTGTTCAATAGCAAAAGTGGTGGAACAATCTAGAATAGGCATACCCAAGAGAAGGGAAGCGTCCAATAGTTGCTCCCAAT
This sequence comes from Chamaecyparis obtusa, assembly GCA_027943335.1. Lineage (NCBI taxonomy): Eukaryota > Viridiplantae > Streptophyta > Pinopsida > Cupressales > Cupressaceae > Chamaecyparis > Chamaecyparis obtusa. The sequence goes on from BSBK01006692.1 coordinate 768,065, forward strand.
CAGTATGTGTGCCATTAGAGGCAGTGACATATTTAGTAGTAGCTACAGTAGTAGAAATCTGTTCAGTAGAGTGTATAAAATCCTCCTGGTGAGGACCAAGATCATGTTCTTGAAGCACTTGAGAAGGTAGATAAGACTCTTTTTGGTAGTCTAAATCAGAATTTTGAACATTCAAAGATCTTTCATGTGTCATAGGCTGAATCTATGTTTCTTCATTATCTGAATCCTTGCATGAGTGAAAGTTGTAGCTAGGTTGGTCAAGCTCATAGCTCTGATAGCCAATACCAAATCTATCTTCAGAGGGTTCTTCACAGGAATGTGGAGATATGGGGAGAGCTGTCAGTAACAAGATGGACTCAATCTGATATTCCCCCATGCCAATATCTTTGATCTTCAAGGTCTTTTCTATTTCTTTTAGCTTAGCATCATAGAACTTAATGGATTCTCTATTGGTGGGAACAAAACTATCTATCGCTTGGGTAAGCATCTTAGCAGAGCAAGTATTTAGGCTGGCATTATTGTCAGTGAGGATGCGGCATACATGCTCAGGACCTTCCATAACTTCAATGTGCAGGGGAGCATCATGCGGATGGCTTGGAGAGTGATCATCTTCTTCAGGGAAGGATAAATAATGAGGTGAGGTCAAATGACCCACCATAGATTGAAACTGGTCGAGATTGAGATCTTTGGGGATGTTTGCCTTGGTGAGGGCTTTATCCATAGATTGCTTTGATCTGAAAGTCAAAGGCTCGGGACCTTGGAGAATGATCTTTGCACAAGATCAAGGGATAGCATTCACACAAGCTAGAGATTGTGCGTAGTTATAAGAGGGAGGTGCAGGGCCTTGCAAGATAAAGGGAGTTTTGGGTTTAGGAGTATCCTCGCTCCTTGGAGCAATGATCATGTCACAGTGAGAGATCCAAGGTTTATTTCTAGAAAATCTAGAAGGCGGTTGAGCTTCTGTTGTAGCCTTCTTAGTGGCATTGACTATTTGCATGCTAGAGCTAAGATTAATGACAGACTTTGAGGGTTTTGGCATCACATTGTCAACAACCCTATCATTCATAACATCTATGTTTTTGTTGACAATCTTATCCTTATCCTTGTTTGAGGGAGAAGGTCCTTGCTTGTTGTCTTTGTTCAAAGTCAATTCTCCCTTCTTAACCATAAATGCTTCTATCCTCACAGCCCACCTAATCATATTGTCAAAAGTGAGGGGACCTTGTAATCATACTTGGTATCCAAATTTTGGGACAAGATTTTCCAAGAAGATATCGAGCTTTTCAGACTCAGGTAATTCATGTGGATACTTTGTGCATATTTTTCTCCATCGCTGGAGAAATGTTAGGAGAGGCTCCCATTGTCATTGTTTCAAATTGCGAAGGTCTCGGATGTTGACCCGATATTGAATATTATGGGATTGATCATAACTCTTGTTATTTTGAGACTGACCATGACCTTGGTCATTTGGAGATTGCTTATGACTACCGCTGAATTTATCTACCCTTGGGAAGGGGAATGGATCTCCCATATTGTTGGTAGTATTCTGAGAGATCATGAAAGAGTCGATAGGTTCAAAAGAATCAATAGGTTCAATTTTAGAAAGTGACCCTTTCGAGTCTTGCTGGTCTTGAAACAATGGGTTATAATATTCTTGAGATAATAAGTCAGACTGTATCTAAAATAATGGATTGTAATACTCTTGGAATGAGGAGGAATGTGAGAATCTCTCACAAAGTTTAGATTTCATAACAAATTTAGGATGACCTATGTCTTGATTACGAGGTTTACTTTGATCTTGATCAACATTCTGAATGGGATAAGTCTTGCCACTTTGAGTCATGACAATCATAGACAAAGATGTAATGAGCAAAGATTTAGGATAAAGTTAGACTCTATCTCTAAGATAATGAAAAGGAGATAAATGGCTAGAACAACCAAGATGCAAGATGAACCTGGTATGAATTGTCAAAAAGAGATGGCAGAATAGCTGAGATAAGACAATCGCAATGCAAGGTACAAGAGCACAATGAGATAAGATGAATAAATGAGAGACAATGTGAGTCAAAGCGAAGATCGATTGATTCCTAACTCAAGAGAACCAGTTTCTGATGGTAAACAATAAGGGAGTAGAAAAATAGACCACAGGAAAAAAAGCAGATCAGATAAAAAGTCAAGCAGTCAACTACAAATAGGTCTCTGTTTTAGCAAACTCTGTTACAGGTTCACGTGAGAAAATGCCAGACCGCGTGAGAAAATACAAAGTCGCACAAGAGAACACAGATCTTCACGCGAGAGAACAAAGTCTCGCATGAGAAGTACTCTGAAGCTGAAAGCTCACGTGGGAAACAAGAAAAATTTGACAGTTTTAACACAATTTTCGAGGTTGAGTTTGAATTTTGAAGTACAATCTGAATTGATGTCTGACAAAAAATCCAGTTTCCTGACAAGTTTGCAAAATTTTTTAATCAACAAACTCATTTTAGGATTCCAAGCATTCATTTAAAGACACAATGGTTTAGATCAAGAACTTGTGAAGCAAGAAGTAGTCATTAACAGACCTATCAAGGATAAAGCAACTTGATAGCATTAGGGGAGTCTTTGTTTGATAATGTATGGACAATGTTTAAGACTCAATAATAGACACATAGCATAGTCCTACAAAGAAAATGGTGAGAAGCCAAAACCTTTTCCCCATTGCTTGAATGCATACGTGCACCTCACACAGTCGTGTCACCCCCTAGAGGGTGCCTGTGTTTTTGGTGTTTCCAAGGACTCAATAGTGTATGTTCAAAGGTTACCCTTGTAGCAGGGGCCAGTGTCACAACCACCTCCAAACATCCAGGTGTATGCCTATGATGGGAATCTACGGGATAGATTCTTCCCCCTCCCTGTGCAAAGATTATGACTCCTTTCAGAGGTGAACCAGGTAAGCCACTAGCTAAGGAAGGTTTTTAATAGGCTTCCATTCACACTAACCTTCGGTGTCCCTGATACAGGGTTGAGGCCTCACAGCCACACCAACACCTGAAAGTTGTACACCCCCGCAAGTAGGGCTTAGAACGGCACCGCTCAATACAACAGACAGAGCCTTCTCAAGATGATAGTCAAAGTCTTAAGAAGGAAGCTAACATGGTTTTTGAGTCTTTAGACTCAACAAAACTTTCTTTATTATAGTGAGGTGGAATCATCGGTGATAGGTGTGTACTCACTTGGGTCATTCCCAGAGGTTCAATATCGGCAGGCCCTCTAAAGGTGACGCTGGACTTGGTTTAGATTTGGGGGTCTGATTTTTTGATTCTCCCAAAGGAAGAAGAGCATACTTCTCTATCCCATTTCCTCACCCAAACACATCAAGAAAGTTAATCATTGAGTTAGTTTCACCTCACCAAATCTATACGCTTTTGGGTTTCTGGTTCTCTCTCAAGGAGAGAAGAGCATAATCCCCTGACGAATAGAAGTGCTAAAGATTCACTAACTTTCTCTGCTTCCCCAAGAATTCATCGTATTAGTAAGATCATTAGAATTCTAGATTCATTCATGGTCATCACCTCCATGTAATGAAGAGCCAAAATTCCTACTCACTATCGAAATCCTCAAGAAATTTTAACAGAGCCCTATTTATACTATGTGAATAAAAGTAGGAAAAAGACACAACATTTTAGCAATCTTCAACTATTCATCCTGCAATCAAACCATTGGTATGTTTTCAAACTCTTTGACAAGCATCCTGCAGAAACTGTTATGCTGTAAAATATCAGAGAAATAAACAACAATAGTTATCAAAAATTATCAGAGACCAGAAATAGGAAAGATAGAAACTGCAAATTTAATAGCACTGAGACCAGGTCTCGCAAGAGAAAGTACCAGGCCACGTGAGAAAATATAGTATGTGGGTTGAGATAACTGAAATATCATGTGAGATAGTACAGGGACCAGGGCAAGATAACTGAAATCTCACGCGAGATAGTACCACAGGGGTACAACTTCACGTGGCTTGCTTGGGATTCTTGTGCGAAGATCCGTACATAGATAGTATGAACGCATGGCAGAGCAGAATTTACTTCCCAGAAAAGATAAGAAAAATGAGGCCAGAAATCAGATTTTCTGCCCCACGGTGGGCGCCAAAATGTATGTGACTGAATGTGACCTCTAAATCAGGCACAACACAACATGGTCATTATTCCTATGATCAAATTATGAAAAATAATATGAGTTATTCAATCCAAAATTCATGAGGAAGCGACATGTTGCCTCTTATGCAGTCGGGGTGTTTAATTGCTCTCAGATTAGAGAGCCAACAACCATAAAACCGACACTACAATGGAGGATTTGAAAGCTATAATGAAGATATGCAAAGCTGAAATTAAACTAGAATGTGATACAATTAATCTAAGATACTTGAAAGTAAAGATGAAATGCAACTTAATCTAAGAACTTGAAAGAAATATGATATTAAACTAAGAACAAATAAGAAAATTTAGTCTAAAATGTGATGCAAAGATTATACTAATAATGAGATATTAATCTAATAAATGCAAAAAAATCTTTGAAAACAATGAATCAAATGATACTGAAAAAATGCCTATAGTGTAGATGCTCTCAAAAATTGCTCTCTCTTGAATGAGAAAAAGAGGTTCATTAAATAGAGAAGCCCGGAGAGGAATGAAGAGTTTCTTGATTTGAAACTCCTACTCTTCATTCCCCTTTGAGACAAAAAGGTATGAATTATTTTATTAAAAGAATGAAATTTGCCACATGTGGGGAGTGACCTTTCGAGTAATTTGAATTATTAAATTCAAATAAAGAGGTGTCCATTCAATTAACTAAATATTTATTAATTCCTTTTTAAGGGTAATTAGCCAAGGGGTAGATTTTAATTTAATTCAAAGTGCTTAGGACTTTAGAACTAAATTAAATTATCATAGAGGTAATTTAGCTAATTAAAGTCAAGGACTTTAGGAATTAATATTAATATTTGATTATTGTAATTTATGGTCTTTACAATTGACATCAAGTCAAATTAAGTCAAGTAGGAGAGAGAAAATTGCCTAGGGAACTAGGACTTTGGTGATGTAAAATCGAGATAATGCACCAAAATTGATGAAATTAAATAGGTGCTAATTTTGGGGTATTACAAGATGCAATTTCCAGCATTACTTGATTGTGTTCTTTCTTAGCTCTCATTTCCTTGGCAGTCAAAGGTGCAATAGGTGTGACATAGTCATGCTCAATGTAGTACTTTGCAAAATCACCAACACCGGCCAGATGCAGCTTCATCAAGCTTTGCCATGCAGGGAAGTTTTCCGTATTCAGCTTCAGTACCTCCTTCTTATACATCTTGACCATATGCTTCAAGTCCCTTTAAACTTTCTTTTTGTAGACACTGATAAGCAACCCAGCTCTGATACCAATTGTTAATATGATTTACAACAACAGAGAGAGGGGGGGTGAATCAGTTGTTCTCAGGTCCTGATGTATAAAATAACTTCAAAAACTTTTCTTTAAATCAGATCAAGCAACCAAAACAAACTCGGTCATCACTGATTCAATAATAGAAAAATATAACACTGTAGTCCACTACCCAGCTGTAACTAACTTGTAAAACACAAAAATGTTCAAACCAAAATATTCACACAAGTATTGACACCAAGATTTATAGTGGAAACCCAATATGGGAAAAACCACTTTGTAACATGCTACTATTATTTTCACTCTTCTGAAGTGAGCTCGGTTAAAAGCCAACACTGTCAAAGGTTACAATACACACTGTCAAGTGTGACCCGGTTAAAGGATTTCAATCACCCTGTTAAAAGTGAGCCTGGTCAAAGGACTTACATACACTCCATTAGAATGCAACCTTGTTCAAAGGATTTAACATATGACTGTTAGGTCAACCTCTGTTAAAAGGATTTTGACTATTACAATGGTTAGAAAGTAGCAGTAGTATTGATTTGAAAACATACAACTCACTTTTCAAATATCAGATCCAATTCCGTACACAAATGCTAGTTTACTGACTTTGAAACTTTTCCATCTCCACTTCTGATCTACTCGAAACTTTCCTTCAAGCAATCACTACACTTTTCCTTAAGCCTTTTCGCTTATACAGTCAATAAAACTTTACTGTTCTTCCAGGATCTAATTCACCATTGCATTCACATACCTAATACTTTGGTTCCCTTAATACTTTCCTCTGTTAGGTTAACTTATCTTTTTCCGCTCAATCTCCTTCGTAGATCTTAGGGTTAGGTCAAATACATTGAATCTATCTGCTTCATGTTCTTTGTCTCCTCTTCTAGAATCATCTCAAATCTCATAAAGATTTACAATAAAACATTTTACAAAGCATTAAATGCTTCCATACAATCAATAAATAAAGTCAACACATTTTACATAATCCAAGAATTTAACAATGTCGGCTCCAAATCTAAATTATCTTCAAATATAAAATTGCTGATGCTCGGTCGATACTGTGATCATCCACTCGGTCTCCATGTAAAACACTCGGTCACTACTAAAACTATTTCCTCGGCAAATACTGTCTTCCTCGACAATTTACTGATACTCGGTCGACACTAGATTTTTGCTTGGCATCCACTAACTCGATCGACTCTATCATAACTCGGCTTAAACATGATTTCTTCATTTTTTGCTCAGTTAAGCCTACCAGTTTAGTCTTCAATCTTACTAAGATAAACAATACATTTTCTCATCATTGTACAACATAGTCAAGTACACTTTGTAGTATCAAGATAACTCAACCTTTCCTTAGGTGCTATTGTTACCAACCTTTCTTTCCCTTCTCACCATAGATATAGTACTTTCCTAAGTAGCAACAATCTTACCAGTTAAGGTTTGACATCAATGACAATACAACAATTGTTTCAATTGCAGTTTCCAACGTACACACTATCAGGTGTGACCTGGTTAAAGGATTTCAATCACCCTGTTAAAAGTGAGCCTTGTCATAGGACTTACATACACTCCATTAGAATGCAACCTTGTTCAAAGGATTTAACATATGACTGTTAGGTCAACCTCCGTTAAAAGGATTTTGACTATTACAATGGTTAGAAAGTAGCAGTAGTATTGATCTAAAAACATACAACTCACTTTGCAAATATCAGATCCAATTCCGTACACAAATTCTGGTTTACTGACTTTGAAACTTTGCCATCTCCACTTCTGATCTGCTCAGAACTTTCCTTCAAGCAATCACCACACTTTTCCTTAAGCCTTTTCACTTATACAGTCAATAAAACTTTACTGTTCTTCCAGCATCTACTTCACCATTGCATTCACATACCTAATGCTTTGGTTCTCTTAATACTTTCCTATGTTAGGTTAACTTATCTTTTGCCACTCAATCTCATTCATAGATCTTAGGGTTAGGTCAAATACATTTAATCTATCCGCTTCATGTTCTTTGTCTCCTCTTCTAGAATCATCTCAAATCTCATAAAGATTTAAAATAAAATATTTTACAAAGCATTAAATGCTTCCATACAATCAATAAATAAAGTCAACACATTTTACATAATCCAAGAATTTAACAATGTCAGCTCCAAATCTGAATTCTCTTCAAATATAAAATTGCTGATGCTCAGTCAATATTGTGATCATCCACTCGGTCTCCATGTAAAACGCTCGGTCACTACTAAAACTGTTTCCTTGGCAAATACTATCTTCCTCCGCAATTTACTGATACTCGGTCGACACTAGATTTTTTCTCGACATCCACTAACTTGGTCGACTCTATCATAACTCGGCTTAAACATGATTTCTTCATTTTTTTCTCGGTGAAGCCTACCATTTTAGTCTTCAATCTTACTAAGATAAACAATACATTGTCTCATCATTGTACAACATAGTCAAGTACACTTTGTAGTATCAAGATAACTCAACCTTTCCTTAGGTGCTATTGTTACCAACCTTTCTTTCCCTTCTCACCATAGATATAGTTCTTTCCTAAGTAGCAATAGTCTTACCAGTTAAGGTTTGACATCAATGACAATACAACAATTGTTTCAATTGCAGTTTCCAACATACACACTATCAAGTGTGACCCGGTTAAAGGATTTTAATTACCCTATTAAAAGTGAGCCTTGTCATAGGACTTACATAAACTCCATTAGAATGCAACCTTGTTCAAAGGATTTAACATATGACTGTTAGGTCAACCTTTGTTAAAAGGATTTTGACTATTACAATGGTTAGAAAGTAGCAGCAATATTTATCTGAAAAATATACAACTCACTTTGCAGATATCAAATCTGATTCCATACACTAATGCTAGTTTACTAACTTTGAAACTTTGCCATCTCCATCTCTGATATGCTCAAAACTTTCCTTCAAGCAACCACTACAATTCTCCTTCAGCCTTTTCTTCTTATTCAGTCAATAAAACTTTACTGATCTTCCAGCATTCTCTGTTCACCCATGCTCTTGCATATCCAAATGCTCAGGTACCATTTATTCTTTCCTCAATTAGGTTAACTCATCTTAGGCCGCTCAATCTCATTCATAGATCTTAGGGTTAGGTCAGATTCATTGAATCTACCCACTTCATGTTCTTCGGCTCCTTTTCTAGAATCATCTCAAATCTCTTAAAGATTTACAATAAAACATTTTACAGTGCATTTAATGCTTTCAAACAACCAATAAATAAAGTCAACACGTTTTACATAATCTAAGAATTCAACAATGTCGGCTCCAAAATTAAATTCTCTTCAAATATAAAATTGTTGATGCTCAGTCAATATTGTGATCAACTACTTGGTCTTCATGTAGAAAGCTCAGTCATTACTAAAAATATTTCCTTGACTTACACTGTCTTCCTCGACAATTAACTGTTGTTCGGTTGACACTATAATTTTGCTCGACATCCATTGACTCTGTCGACACTAACATTACTCAGCTTAAACATGATTTCTCCATTCTTTGCTCGGTCAAGCCTACCAGTTTAGTCTTCAGTCTTACTAGTATAAAAAATACATTATCTCATCATTGTGCAACATAGTCAAGTACACTTTGTAGTATCAAGATAACTCAACCTTTCCTTAGGTGCTATTGTTACCAACCTTGTCTATCCCCTTAGCAACACTCAAATAGATATAGTACTTTCCTAAGTAGCAACAGTCTTACCAGTTAAGGTTTGACATCAACGACAATACAACACTTGTTTCAATTGCAGTTTCCAACAAGGCCCACGTTTGTGGCATTTCAAATTTTACAAAAAAATTAAATTGAATAAAAAAAAACATTGTATTAAAAGTGCCTAGCGCACTTGTGTTAAAAAAAAATTTAATTCAAAAAAAATTTAAAAAAATTTAAAAAAATTTAAAAATTTTTTAAAAATTTCTTTAAGGGGGGGGAGGGCCGCACGCCCCACACCCCTCTCCCACCGCGTGGCGAGCCGACGGTCTACAGGGTACCACCCTGCCGAAGCAGGATGACTCCTACAAGGTAGGGTACTGCCCTGCTATGGCAGGATGGCCCTTGCCAGCGGGGGTATCACTGCCGACAGCATCAGGCCCTACGTAGAGGGAGATGTGATGGTGGGGGGAAATAATACCCCCTTAATAAATTTAAATATTATTTTGTTTCATTTCATTTTTTATTTATTTAGTAATATTAATTAATATTTATATTTAAAAATATAAATATTATTTAATAAATAATTTAATGCTATTTTATATTAAATAATATTTATTATAATTAATATTTTTAATATTAATTATTATAACTGTTATTTAATAATTAATTTATTAATTATTTCATATTAATTAAAATTTATATTAATTAATAGTTTTAATATTAATTATTATAAATATTATTTAATAATTAATTTATTTTTATGAAAATAAATATTGAATGTTATTTAACAAAGTTATTATTTGATAATTAATTTTCTTAATTTGATTATAATAATTATATTAATTAGAATATTTAATATAATTATTACTTAGTTATGTTATAAATATATTTACTGGTAATTAAGATAGTTATTATCATTTATTCTTTTATGGTTGATATATAATAATTGTATTAATTATTAAGTACTAATAAATAATATAATTATTATTTGAAAAAAAATAATGTTATCACTTAATTTTATGAACAATGAAATGTGGTTAGTTGTTATTTAGCTTCTTAGATTTTTTTTGGTATATAATCACAATGCCTTAATAAATGAATCTAAATGACTCATTGTAGTATAGTGTTGGTTATAGGCTCACCTATCCGGTATTAGTGTAGCTAATATTATAAGTTGGTTCCTATCATGAATGAACTTAAATGTTAGGATTACTTTGGTTGTAACTTCGCTACTAGATATAATCCCTTGATAAAACTAATTCAACTAGTAACATTTATCTCCAACGTGTGTAAAGAAAAAGTGTTTCGAACTCTTTTCAAACTTTTGTCTTAGTCAACTGTTAACCCTCAACATAAGCTTAGACTTATATTACCTTTTCAAAAAAAAAGTTGGTATGTTTTTGGAGTGAAATTTTATGGGCATGACACTTGGTATCAGAACCTAGGTTTCAACATTGGAACCTACACCCATTACATTTCTTAGCTAACCTTTAACCATTTTGAATTGCTAGGATGTCTCCCCTTACGCATCAAGCTCAAAGATGTATTAGAGGACGAGGGGCTAGGTGAGCTCCCTCAGCTTGTGAGCAAGTAGAACAAAGGGTTGAGATATCAGCAGTTAATCAACCACCACCACCACCACCAAAACCTAATCAGGAGGTCCTATTAGCCTTATAGAACCTCATCGAGGTTATACAGGAGAGGTTGCCTCCGGTTAATCCTCAGCCAGAGCACCAACTGTCTGGGGGACATAGATCACAGGTTAGAGAGAGGACTAGAAGTCCTCAATAAGATCGAGAGGAAGGGCAGGGGGCACATGAGGTGGATTTAGGTCACATGCCAGAACCACCACCCGAAATTGTTTAGAGGGCACCCCGTGATGTTGGGGATCATATTAGAGATTTCCTATGGTTACAGCCACCTTTGTATCATGGTTCTACATAGGGTATAGAGGTCGAGGCATGGCTTTTGAGCTTAGATAGGTGCTTTGGGTTGTGTTAGTATGATAGCAACCTCAAGGCCCAATTTGCAGTACTCCTTTTGAGAGGAGGTGCTTCCACATGGTGGAAACAGGAAGAATATAAGAACAACACCACTATGGACACTATGACTTAGGAGACCTTCTTAGAAAGGTTCAGAGATAGATACCTATCAGAGCACTATAGACAGAGGTGTATTGATGAGTTCCATGAGCTCCAGCAGAGGGGACTCATAGTGCTACAGTATGAGACCTGATTCCTTGATTTGCTACCCTATGTAGACTACATGAAGGATGAAAAGCTATGAATCAACCATTTTGTTAAGGGACTCAATGATTGGATAGAGGGATAGGTTTGCATGACCTCACCAGGGACCCTTCATGAGGCCATAGAGATGGCCTTGGTTGCATAAGAGATTCGAAGTAGGTCTAGAGATGCTGGTGACAAGTCTCAGAACTATAACTCTGCATCACAGTCACAGGGGCAATAAAAGAGTCACTGGAAGGGTAATAACAGACATTCCTCGAGATCTTTTAACAAGAACCCACAACAATAGACTCAACAAAACCATAAACAAAAGCCACCACAAGGACAACAGGGCTCTAAGCCCAAATAGTGGCAGGCACAGGGATAGAGAAAGGATCAGCGATAATAGTATATAGATGCACCCCCCCCGACATGAACTTAGTAGTCATCTCAAGGGGCTTTTAGTGGTTCTAGTAGGACCAGTGGTCAACAGTTCTCTAGGCCACAGGGAGTACAGGCTTTCACATGAGGTCCTTGCTATGCATGTGGTGCCATGGGGCACTTAGCTCATGATTGTCCACAGGGTCAAATGTCAGGCAGTCAGCATGTGGCAGCTTCGGAGCCTACTATTGGAGACTTTGGAAAGTCTCACAGAATATTTATAGTGGATGATAACCGCCAAGCCGAGCACCAGGCCATAGTGATAGACGCTACAGGTATGATAAGGGGTATTAGTGTTACTATATTGTTTGATTCAGGTACTACTGATTCTTTTATATCTCCATTTGTTGTGGAGCATTGCGGGCTTGTGGCAGCAAGACAGGAAGTTAGTTGGGAAGTGGAATTAGCATCGGGGTTTAGAGTGTCAGTTAACTCTTTAGTGAAGGATAGCCAAGTGCAGATTGGTGATTTCATCACTACTATGGATCTTCGTATCACACCTCTTGGTTCCTATGACATAGTACTTGGCATGGATTAGATTTATACCCATAGAGCTAAGTTAGATTGTCGACAGAAGAGGATTGAGTGCCTTGATGATAATGGTACACCTATTGTGATTTGCTAGATTCAGAGAGGCATATCTCTTCATATGATCTCTGCCATGCAGCTTAAATGGAGCATGCGGAAGGGATGTCAGCTTTTTGCTATTACTATCAATGATAGAGAGGATGAGGAGGTAAGGGAACGATCCCTTGATGATTATCCTATACTTTAGGAATTTGAAGATGTGTTTCCTACTGAGCTTCCAAGCATGCCTCCTCATAGAGCAATTGATTTCCATATAGATCTTGGTCCAGGGGTTACTCCAGTTTCGAGAGTACCTTACAGGATGACCACTAATGAGCTTAATGAGCTCAAGATTCAATTAGAGGAGCTTTTAGAGAAGGGTCACATTCATCCTAGTGTTTCACCTTATGGTGCACCTGTTATCTTCATTAAGAAGAAGGATGGATTCTTGTGGTTATGTATGGATTACCGATAGCTTAATAAGCTTACCATCAAGAATTAGTATCCACTCCCTAGGATTGATGATTTATTTGATCAGCTTAAGGGTGCTAAAGTGTTTTCAAAGATTGATCTTAAGTTAGGTTACCACCAGTTATGGATTGTTGACAGTGACATTCCTAAGACTACATTCTGTACCAAATATGGGCATTATGAGTTCATAGTTGTACCTTTTGGACTCACCAATGTTCTGACAATTTTCATGAGCCTTATGAATGGGGTATTCCACACTTTCCTAGATAAGTTTGTAGTTGTGTTCCTTGATAATATCCTAATTTATTCATGGGATGAAGAGGAGTATGAAAAGCACTTGAGGCAGGTTTTACAGTGTCTTAGAGACAATCAATTATATGGTAGTTTGTCCAAATGTGCTTTTTATAGGACAGAGATCCATTACCTTGGACATGTTATTTCAAGAGATGGAATCTCAGTAGATCCATCTAAGATTAGAGCCATCATGGATTGGCTTGCACCTACTTTCATGACCAAGGTTAGAATTTTTATGGGATTGGCAAGATACTACAGGCATTTTGTAGAGGGTTTTTCTAGAGTGGCACACCCCATCACTTCTCTTCAACGTAAGGGAAAGAAATTTGAGTGGACTGAGAAGTGTGAGAGGGCCTTTCAGGAAATCAAGAAGGCACTTACCAGTGCTCCTATTCTAACAATGCTTGATCCTTCAATGGATTTTTTTGTATGCACAGATGCTTCCTTAGATGGTTTGGGAGCAGTTCTTATGCAGAACGGATGAGCCATTGCATATGAGTCTAGGAAACTTAAGACTCACGAGCTCAATTATCCCACTCATGACCTTGAGTTAGCTACAGTGGTCCATGTTTTAGTGAGATGGAGGCATTTTCTTTTGGGTCATCATTTTGAGCTCCATTCAGATGATCAGAGCTTACAATATATCTTCTCTCAACTGAACCTGAATGCACGATAGCGTAGGTGGATGGAATTCCTTTGTGAGTATGATTTTGATGTCCACTACATCAATGAGAAGGAGAATGTGGTTGCCGATGCCCTGAGTAGGAGATGCCATGGGGTCTACTCTATGACAGAAGGTACAAAATTGAGGGATCAGATACTACATCACTTGCATGAGGATACTTGGTATGCAGAGGTTAGTTAGATCATTCGGTCTCAGAGTACCCTTGAGGGAAAATATTCAAGATATTCCCTAGATTCTGATGGGCTTTTACACCATAAAGGATGCATCTATGTCCCATCCTCTGGTGACTTGCAAGTTTTCATCATGCTAGAGGCTCATAAGGCCCCTTATGCAACACATCCTGAAGTCAACAAGATGCATGCAGATTTGAGATAGTTATATCATTGGCCAGGGATGAGACAAAAGATAACTAAGATAGTGGCACGATGTCTTGAGTGTCATAGGGTTAAGGTAGAGCATCATCACCCTGGTGGTTTTCTTCAGCCGCATGAGATACCAGAGTGGAAGTGGGATGTTATTTCCATTGACTTCATCATTGGTCTCCCTATGTCATCTCGATGCCACGATGCCATCATGGTGACAGTTGACAAGCTGACCAAAGTAGCCCACTTTTCACCCGTTCGGACCACTTTCACAGCCCTAGCAGTAGCACAG